>JZKD02S2281746.1:24921-57850 GCA_000966675.3 Picea glauca | reverse complement strand
ATGAATAAATGTTGAATGCTAATTGATGAGTTTTTGTGCAAGAGGGAAGTTTTGGGAAAAAGAGCCCCACACTCATTCACCCCCCCCTCTAAGTGTGGTAGGTGTGTTCAACAATCCCCGGTGGATTGTTTGTGGATAAAATCATATACCAATCTAGTGCACGATCCCTTAGTGCGATCCCTAGTCGTGAAATTTTAGTGTCCTCGTCTGTGATCTATTTTTCCTCCCAGATCTTTTCACAGATAAACAGGTTCTTCTCCGGGTCCTCCGACACTTCTCCTTAGAATTCTGGTAACCTGATGGTGGGATCGTGTCCTGCCATCCTAAACATTGAACTACTACCTCTACACCATGTAGATACTTGACTAATGCCTCTTGAACTAGCTCCCCCAATTGTTGTTTCTTTTGTAGATGTACTTCCTTCTCTCTTCCTTCTTCTGAAATTTGGTTGCCTAAATGGTGGTGCTTTCTTTGGTGTGCTAGTCGCACATGGGTTTATGGGTTCCACACTGACATTAATATGGATAGGATTTTTGCCTTCTCCTCCCACTCTTGGACCTCTTGCCTTCCTCTCATATGTTGCATGCAGTATTTCCTCAATCTACTCCACAGTCCGGAGATCTTCTACCTCCTCTTCATCACTTGGCAAGCCTTCCCTCATGGATACAGCTCTCTTCTTGGTGTTCACCTTGTATTGGTAGGGTACTCCACTACGCGTCCTTCTAGTTGTCACCATGATCTGCCTAATCTGGCCGTCGTCCATAATGATTGGGTCCAAGGCTTCCTCCTTCTTTCCTTTATCCCTTTCTCCTTCCATTTATCCTTTTTCTGTCAATGCTTCCCCCCTCCTCCCATGCACGTAGGGAATTTTAACTTTCTGACTCCATTGTCATTACACCTTTGTTATAGAGAAATATTGTGACACCCTGTTTCCCCCAGTTTGTAAATATAACTATAAATGGCCAAAAGACTATGGAAAACTTTATATGTGTGAATATTGATTCGATGAAACTTTGTTTGAAAGTTGGACGAATCTGAACCTAATTTTTTACTAAGAAAATGGACAAGTGTTTCATGACTAATGGAAGGGGGGTGTACTTAGAAAGTCCACGAATTCTATGAAAGAGATGGTGAAGGGGACCAGGAATGGTTGCATTAACCTTCACCAAACCATTACATTACTAGATTTAATTTCTTAGGAACATAACCCTCCTTTGATCCAGAAATGAATTACAGTTAGGTTGGTGGGTGGGAATACCTCTTCACGAGTTAATGAGGGATGGGGTGTGTAAGAACTCATTTGTAAGGCTTCCATACTTGACCATTGACTAGGAATTCATTCCACACGCGGCCCTACTGAAAGAGGTGAGAAGGGAAGGTGTTGTGGGCAGAGGAAAGAACACACTTGCGAAGAGTGTAGAGATGGGAAGTGAATCTCGGGGATTCAAGGAAGAATGGAAAAACTAAGCATTTTGGATAAGGGAAATGGCAGAGAAGGTTATGATACAAGCTGATAAACAAAGCTAGTCCTCCTTGCTCAGTATCATATAAACCATTGCCAGGATCCTGCGGGAAGAGGAGAGTAACCTCTATCCCTATTGTGGCTGAGCGAAAAGAAAAGGATGTGTTGCAGAGAATCATGGTGGGGTGGCTAGTGGTAAATTATTTTGGAGTGACTGAACCTACGGTTGGGTGGAAACGAGCACCCCTTCCAGTAGTCGCTTCACATTGTCTGATTCTGATAAGTCTTTTCTTGGCCTTAATTGTTGAGTTAGAATGATGAACGATTTCTCAGTTTTTACATATATATATATGACCATCTCTGTGTGAAATGAATTTTTTATGAATATGCTTCCATCTCCTTGGGAACTCATACTTCCCATTGATAAACTGTATGCCTAGTTTCACTCCGGAGGGCTTCCCTGGCATAAGTCATAAAATGGTCGAGATAGGAAATATCATGTAGACCTGAAATGAATGGTATGAAGAGAATAATATCCCCTGACCCCGTGCCATGTAAATTTCCAGACCCAAGTCCCTAACCCATTCAGGGTGAGAACTCAGGAAAATAGTGATAGGAAAATACCGAAAGGGAAAGTTTTTCCTTGTCTGAAGGACAAATGGATGAGATTTGTCCAGAAGGAGCCAAGGGCTATGATGGTCATTAGATATGGGAAAGAGCGTGGGATTTAACCCCTTCTAGCCCTCGGATACACGAGTTCCAAGTTTGTGTATCGGGAAGGTCACGTTTTCCTGCAACCAAAACCTCCGAAAACCAAAGTCGCAAAGTAACCTCAACTGTTCTATCTATGAGTTTGGAGTTCACGCATAGGGAGAGGATAGATCTTGTTCGTCGGATCTATGTGCGGAGGACCATAGCCATGAGATCCAGAGGAAATTGCACGAGGTATAAGCCTTTGAAAGTGCACAGGAGAGTGAAATTTTGTGAAGTCCAAAAGTTTCAAAGTTAATCAAAACCGTCCATCATCAGAGGACAGGTGGCACCAAATCCGGGAGTTTGAGAATTCAGACCTCGTAATATTTTCAAGGAGCAGAGGAGAATACATGAGGATCTGGGAGCCACAACAATCCTAGTTGTCCATCGTTAAGGGACACATGGCGAGAGATCAACATTTCGCTGACTTGCAACTCGGGAAGTCAGAGATAGGAATCGTGAGAATTTGCGAAGTCCAAGTTTGCGATTTGATCGCAGCCGTTGATCGAAGAGAGGACATGGACCATTGATTGTCCAAGGAGATATCATGGATTGAGAGAAGGAAGGTCAGTGGCCCTCTATCTTCACTAAACACGAAGTCTCAATTCATGAAAAGTTGATCTAAGTTGTTGGGTCGTGGGAGATTGTGGACCGTTGATGTGACATCGGGAGTTCATATTTTGGGATTCTGAAGAAAGGAGATGGAATAATTTCCACCTTCACAATACGCAAAGTCCCAAAGTGCTTGAGGGTTGGGACCCAAGTCATAACGAGGGGTCATATGGATGGAGGTAAAGGAATGAAGCTAGCATTGGGATAAGCTCTTAGTTCGGGAGTTCAGGATTCGGGTGAGTCAAGGTTGGCTCGAATGTGGATAACCGATGACAGGAGTCACAAAGTGCCTTTTAGTTAGGCTTGTGGTCACGGGTAGTGGTCACATGGAGGGGGGGTCTTGTGCCTGGTGCTTGTTCGGGGGGGAGAACAAAAAAAATAAAATTATAGGCTTTACACTATAGAAGCTCCTTCATAAGGGTGGGTGTGTTACAAATCAGTATCAGAGCATGGTCACAGCACTTGGTCTATTTGGGCTCATAGATGAGTTGCGTAAAGACCACATTAAGGGGTTTAAAGGGCGATATCCTACCTTACTCCCTTCTTAAAATGTCTGGTTAAGACCTTAGTATAGAAAATAATGACAACTTACTATTGTGTGTGTATGTATTTAAGAAATGTGAATTATGTGTTGGTTGTGAACTAATATAATGTTATCTAACAACAAGTGTTTTTTCTGCATTTAAGCGATCGATCAACCGCGGGAAACTGAAATCATATAAAATGGTGACGCACCATGAAGTGGGGGATGGCTCCCATAATAGAGATGAAGAGTCTGATGAGAGGAGGGAGTTAGAGACCCCTCCGGACCTAGCTAAGACTGTGAGGAGTCTCATGGCCAAATTACAAAGCTGCAAGGCCGAGAACAAGAGATTGATAAAAGAGCAAGAGAAGCAAATGGAAATTAATGTAGTCTTGTTGTAGAGTTTATCCAACATACAAAGAAAACCGCAACATGGACGTGACACCAGTCATGTGAACCGACGACAAACAAAGAGGAGTTGAAGTCCACCTGAGATACAAAAACATGGCCCTTTAAGTGGTCTCACTCAGAGGAGTACCTCGAGAAAGGTCCAACCTAGAGAAAGGGGACAAGTGTCGGACAAATCCTCTGGAAATGAAATTGGTGACTCAGAGGTATCTTCTAGTAGTAGAATCAGATTAAATTATCAAATAAAACAGAAGAAATGAAAGCATTCCAAAATTCATAATCTCGAAGAATTCAGGAAGGCCAAACCACCCTCTTTCGAAGGTGAGATTAAGAAGGGAGAGGAGGCAAAGGCCTAGCTACTTGAACTAAAAATGTATTTCAGAGTCCATGACTTCTCTGAAAACTTGAAGGCCTAAATATCCACTTTCAAGCTGAATGGCAAGGCTTCCATTTGGTGGGAAGACCTTAAGAATGTGAAAGGGATTCATGAAGAGGACCTATATTTGGAACGTTTTGAGAAATACTTCAGGAATAAGTATCTGTCAGAAAAATATCTCGATGAGAAGACTAAAGAGTTCTATGAACCCAAGCTGGGGAAACTCACCATAGAGGAATATGTCAATAGATTCCTTGAGTTGCTGAGGTATATACCCTACATAAAAGCAGAAAAGGAAAAGGTGCAGTGATTTATCAGTGAGCTACCTAAGGACTATCATAATAGAATTGAGTTTGACGAACCGAAGACCCTAGAAGACACTATCTAAAAGGCAAGATATTGTTATGAACAACTTGGGCTTCAGACAGAACCTCGTGAAGGCTGGAAGCAGAAGAATAGTTCGGGGTTCCAGAAAAAGGGGTTTAAACCCCCAAGATTTAAAAACTATAAGAAGGATTCAAGGATGAGATTTCCTTCCCAAATTGTACGCCAACATAATTTCCCCTCCCAGAGTGGAAATAAACCTTTTGGATCAACCCCAAGAAAGATAGATACCCAAAGAAAGAACCGATGAAATGTTGGGGTTGTGGAGGAGAACATCTACTAAGGGACTGTCCGCACAGACAACAGAACTATAGGAGAATTTAAAACATCCAAGAAGCCACCACCGTCAATGAGGTGGCCAGGACTATGCCATGAATTTATGCAGTCATGGATAACAAACAAGACGACCACCAAGCTTTAGTGGTGGAGATGGAAGGTATGATTGCCAACCATCTAGTATCTATTTTAATTGACCGGTTAAAATTTGAGTTATGTGGCCCCTCGAGCTGTTGATAAGTGTAAATTATAGCCACATAAACATGTTAAACCATGGTTGGTATAGTTAGCCACTGGCACCAAAAGAAAAATAGTGGAGGTCGTACCAGCTTGCCAATTCACTGTGGATGGATTTCCCACCCAAGCTAACCTTAACATACTTCCCATAGGATCGTATGACCTATTGATTGGTATGGACTGGCTAGATGCATATAAAACTAAGTTGTATAGAATGTTTAAATGAAGAGAGAAGAAAGATAAACCTCCAAGGGATTCAGAAGCATGTCTCAGTGAGATGAATATCAGCCCTTCAAATGAAAAAGTATTGCAGAAAGGGGTGTCCTCTATATCCAATACAGGTGTTGGGATCTGTTGAGGATGACAGGCCAAGCCTAGATGACCACCCCATACTAAGAGAGTATATATATGTGTTTCTTATCCGGATTATTTTCGGAACGAAATGAGAGCGGAGATATAATAAAGAAATGCACAGAGATATCACGTATATCCAGTAATATAATAGAAATATATCATAGATGAAACCATAAACACATAGATACAGTAATACACGATTTCTATTAATGAAAGAAATGTACAAAGACTGTAAAAATACAGAGTGAAAGACTCGCTAGAATGGTGGGAGCTTATCTCTAAGAAGAGATGTGATAGCTACTCACATTCGCAAGAAGATGATTACAATGAGGCTCTGAAGGCCCTTTTACAATAAACAAGAATTCCAAAACTCCTAGACATCCAAAAACCTAACCCTAGGAGATGAAGCACCAAAAATCATGTGGGCCCCGTTTGGGTAAGTTAGTACATCAACTTTCCGATGTTGTAACTTTTGCATACGATCTCTGTTTTAGGCGTATGATGGCTCATTGGAAAGGTATTGTCATGCAGATTCATTTTTGTGGCTCAATAATGCCTTCAAATATCATTGAGAACCTCGATATTGAAAAACCTTCATTTACGCCCTCAAAATCGCCCCAGAAGTTAAAACCTGCTAAAAATAGTAAATTGCCAAAATTGCCAAAATTGCCAAAAAATTGTTTTGAGCCAGTCAGAAAAGGTGGGTGGCCACCGATACCCACCTGGATCAGTTTCCAAAAGAGGTATCGGGTCTACCTCTGATAAAGGGCATTGACTTCTCAATAGAACTTGCACTTGGAGCAATACCAGTATCTAGGACCCCCTATAGGATGAGTACACCCAAGATAGTTAAACTCAAACTACAGCTAAAGGAAATGATGGACAAAGGATACATCTATCCTAGCATGTCTCCATGGGGAGCACCAGTCCTGTTTGTGAAGAAGAAAGATGGTATGTTCTGATTGTGCATAGATTAGAGGCAGCTCAATAAGGTAACCATAAAGAAGAAATACCCCTTACCCAGAATCGATGACTTGTTCGAACAATTGGGGGGTGCTACCATTTTTTGAAATGATGAATTAAGATATGGATACCATCAAGTCCAAATCAAGGATGAAGACATCAAAAAAACCTCATTCAGGACAAGATATGGTCACTACAAATTTTTGGTAGTACCATTTGGATTAACAAATGCCTCTGCCACCTTTATGTGCTTGATGAACAATGTACTTAGCAAATTCCTAAACAAGTTTGTATTGGTTTTTATTGATGATATCTTAATCTACTCCAAGAATAGAGAGGAACATGAGGAACATCTTGGACTTGTACTTCAAGTGCTAAGAGATCAACATCAACTCTATGCCAAATTTAGCAAGTGTGCCTTTTTCCAGAATCAAATACATTACTTGGGCCATGTCATATATGAAGAAGGGGTAGCAGTAGACCCTGACAAGATCAGATCCATCATGGAATGGCCTACCCCAAAGGATGTTTCAAATATCAAATCCTTTATGGGTTTAGGAGGATAATATAGGAGGTTTATAAAAGGATTTTCCAGGATTGGTTGTCCAATCACTGCCCTCCAGAGGAATGGGGTTAAATTCATTTGGACACCAGAATGTGAAGAAATTTTTCAGTCACTAAAACACCTTCTGACCCATGCACCCATGTTGAAGATCGTTGATCCCGATAAGGACTTCCTCTTGTGCACAGATGCCTGCAAGGAAGGACTCGGAGGAGTCCTTATGCAAGAAGGAAGCATAGTTTTCTATGAATCTCGAAAGTTGAATGAACATGAAGTCAACTATGTGACCCATGATCTAGATTTGGCCTCCATAGTGCATGCTTTGAAAATGTGGAGGCATTACCTCCTGGGTAGGAAATTTGTACTTATGAAAGACCACTGAGGATTCCAGCACCTGTTTGACCAACCAAAACTCAATGCTAGACAAGCTAGGTGGATGGCCCCCCTTAGCGAGTTTGATTTTGAAATCAATCATATCAGAGGAAAGGAAAATAATGTGGTTGATGCCCTTATCAGAAGTATGAAAACAATTAACCTAGCAACGGTGGGAACTTGCAAGATGAATGTCAGGGAAAGAGTCAGGAATGCACAAGAAACAGACGCATTCTTCCAGTCTGTGACCTCATACCTGCAACAAGAACCCTCAGGGATAAAGTATGAAGGCTACCAGATGCTAGATGGAGGTCTGTTGACTTACCAAAACATAATATATATTCTGAGTTGTGATGTCTTGAAGAGGTTCATAATGGATGAATTGCACAAGAGAACATACACTGGCCATCCGGGCTATCAAAATATGGTCAGGGCCACCAGGAAACAATTCTATCGGTCTGGATTGAAGAAAGACATAGCTGAATATTTAGCTAAATGTCTAGAGTGCCAGCAAGTTAAAGCAGGACACGAGCACCCAGTAGGATTATTTCAACCTCTACCAATCCCAGAATGGAAATGGGAGACCATCTACATGGATTTCATCATCGGATTACCAACATCGGCCAGGAAGAATTATGCCATCATGGTAGTAGTGGATAAATTGAGCAAGTCCGCTCATTTTATTCTCATCAAATCGACTTGCAAGGAAATAGATATTTCCAACATATTCATTGATCAGGGGATCAAATTTTGCTCAAAAATTCAAAGTGCTCAGAATCGCTTCAAATAGAACGAGGGCGTAGTCCTCATCGTTGCGAACCCAACGCAACTCATTTGGATTCAAATGGACATCGGGAGCGAGAGATATCGCGTTCTGTTCAAAATGACAAACAGGCAAAAAAAATGGGATGCTGACTGTACAGTCCGTACGACTATTGACGGGGCAGTCCGTACGACACGTGGCAGAGCTGAGTGGAATAGTTGGCAGATTTGGATGAATGGTATTGCGACATGTGGTAGATTGTGGTTGGTTGTACGGTGCCACGTAGCCCAGTCATGGACTGCCACGTGGCACCATATTGTTGGTTGCTTGTTTAAAATTTATTGTAGTCCACCGGGTTCGACCCCGTGACATCCACCCTCATGTAAAGCCTTGGCATAGTATGCGCTACCAACACACCCCACTATATTCCTTGTTATATATGCGGGTTTAAATAAATTTGAATTAAAGTTTATGTGTGGTCGGCGCGGGGGTCCAAGTGGAGGCTTAGCCCCAGCCCGCAGTCATATCCACCATATCATATGACCCCAATGCACCGGTTGGTGCGCACGCATTTTTGTTTTGATTGTGGTTTAAATGGTTGTTACAACCAAATGACCCGCCACTTGTTACTTGTCTATTCGCCTATGGGACGGAGCCCCATTTGAAGTTGCATGCGGTCACATGGCCACATGACTTTGGCCTTGGCGGTTAGGGGCTAGGTGCGCCCGTAACCGTCCTACAGTTCGCACCATTTGTAAGGTTGCATCCGGTGCCAAGTTTTTATGCTTTAAATTGCGTGTGGGCTAGGTTGAGCCAACAAGGGTGCAATTTGTAGATGCAGAGACAACAAGCTTGAAGGGGGGACTTCCAGGAAACCTATTTACTTCATTTTTTGGCCAAACGAGGTGCCGAAAAATCCCAACTAGGGGTTTTTGGATGTTATGAAGCCATTGGAGCAGTATTTTTGGCATTTTGAGCATTGTAAAGCACATTTTTTAGCACTTTGAGCAAATAATACAAATGATCCATTGGAAGCTGGACCAGGAGATGTAGCCCAAGAGAGGGGTGAACTTTATCATTTGTTGTGTTATGTGTTTTCTGTTCATTAATTATGTTGGTGTTTATATGCATCTATAATGAGTAAAATCTATTAAATTTGTGTTGCAAAGTTGATCCATTTTCATTTTAACACATAAACTTTACTTGCAAATATTTTCAAGAATACAAGTCTTCTTCATTTTTAGATCATTCATAAAGGAGATATTCAGACTACATGAAATGCCTAAGGAGATCGTGACTGACAGAGACACAAAATTTACTTCAAAATTTTGGAAATCCTTGATGGTTGGCCTGGAGACCAAATTTTTTTTTAGAAGACATGCTAAGGATGCATGTAATGCATCAACCTAAAAGGTGGGAATATTACCTACCACTGATGGAATTTGCCTACAATAATGGCTACCAAGAATCACTAAAGATGAGCCCTTCTGAAGCCCTCTATGGTAGGCTGTGAAACACTCTAGTTAGTTGGAGTAATCCCATGAACAAATTTACAATTGGACCAGACTTGTTGAAATAAATGGAACAACAAGTGATTTAGATAAAGCAAAATCTAAAAATCACTTAGAATAGACAGAAAATTTATGCCGACAGAAAGAGAACCTTGAAAGAATTCAAGACAAGAGACCACGTCTATCTCAGAGTTAGGCCTAGGAAGAGTTCCCTTAGGATGGGAGCTTGTGCCAAGTTGGCACCTTGGTATTGTGGACCTTTTGAAGTTCTAGATAGAGTGAGACCTGTAGCCTATAGGCTAGCACTTCCTCCCACAGTAAAATCACAAAATGTTTTCCATGTTTCATTGTTGAAGAAATATGTACATGAATCTAATCATATAATTGACTGGTCTGTGATCCAGGTGGAACCAGAGGGAGAATTCCTGCCAGAACCTCAATGCATACTAGACAGGAAGGAAACCCCACTCAGGAGCTGAACCATTGCATAGGTCAAGGTGCAATGGAAACACTTTGGCCCAGATGAGGCCACATGGGAAATGGAGGATGCCATGAGACAAGCATACCCATTTTTGTTCACTTTTGTACATACAGAACATGTTAATAGATAGAACATCGAGGATGATGTTCCTTTAAGGGGGAGGGAATTGTGACACCTTGTTTCCCCTAGTTTGTAAAGATAACTATACATGGCCAAAAGGTTATGGAAAACTTTATATGTGTGAATATTGACTCGATGGACCTTTGTTTGAAAGGTAGATGAATTTGAACCTAATTATTTACTAAGAAAATGGACAAGTGTTGCACAACTAATGGAAGGGGGGTGTACTTAGAAATACAACATATTCTATGAAAGAGATGGTGAAGGGGACCACGAATGGTTGCGTTAACCTTCACCAAACTAGTACATTACTGAATTTAATTGCTCAAGAAAAGAACTGTCCTCTGACCCATAAATGAATTACAGTTAGGATGGTGGGTGGGAAGACCTCCTCAAGAGTTAGTGAGGGATGGGGTGTGTAAGCACTCATCCGTAAGGCTTCCAAAGTTGTCTGTTGACTGGGAATTCGGGCCGCACATGGCCTTGATGAAAGAGGTAAGAATGAAAGGTGTGGTGGGCAGAGGGAAGGACACGCTTGAAAAGAGTGCAGAGACGGGAAGTGAATCTCGAGGATTCAAAGAAGAATGGAAAAACTAAGCATTTTGGAAATAAGAAATAGCAGAGAAGGTTATGATACAAGCTGATAAGTGAGGCTAGTCCTCCTTGCTTGGTATCGTATAAACCATTGCTAGGATCCTGCGGGAAGAGGAGAGTAACCTCTGTCCCTATTGTGGCTAAGCGAGAATAAAATTTTGTGTTGCATAGAAACGTGGTCTATCTAAGGGGTGGCTAGTGGTAAATCCATTTGGAGTGATTAAGTTTATGGTTTGGTAGAAACAAGCACCCCTTCCAGTGGTCGCTTCACATTGTCTGATTTTGATAAGTCTTTTCTCGACCTTAATTGTTGAGTTAGAATGATGAATGATTTATTTGTTTATATATATATATATATGCATGTATGACCATCTATTTGTGAAATGACTATGTTATGTGTATGCTTCCATCTCCTTGGGAATTCATACTTCCCACTGATAAATTGTATGCCCAATTTCACTCTGGAAGGCTTCCCGGGCATAAGTCGTAAAATGGTTGAGATAGGAAATATCGTGTAGACCTGAAACCATGGGTATGAAGAGAATATTCTCCCCTGACCCCATGCCATGTGAATTTCGAGACCCAAGTCCCTAACCCATTTGGGGTGATAACTCAGAAAAATTGTGATAGGAAAATACCGAAAGGGAAAGGTTTTCCTTGTCCGAAGGATGCACAGATGAGATTCATCTAGAAGGAGCCAAGGGTTGTCATGGTCGTTGGCTATGGGAAAGAGAATTGTGGTTAACCCCTTCTAGCCATCGAATCCATGAGTTCTGAGTTCACGTATCGGGAAGGTCATGGGTTGGTGCAAACAAAACCTCTGAAACCCGAAGTCACGCATAGGGAGAGGACAGATCTCGTTCGTCGGATCTATGCGTGGAGGACCATAGACATGATATCCAGAGGAAAGTGCATGAGGTCTAACCCTTTGAAAGTGCATAGGAGAGTGGAATTTTGTGAAGTCCCAAATTTTTGAAGTTAATCGAAACCGCCCATCGTCAGACGACAGGTGGTAAAAAATCCGGGAGTTCGAGGATTCAGACCTCGGAATATTTGCAAGGAGCAGAGGTGAATACCCAAGGAGCTATGAGCCGTAGCAATCCTAACCATCTTTCGTGAAGGGACACATGGCGAGAGATCGATATTTCACTGAATCACAACTCGGGAAGTCAAAGATAGGAATCGTGAGAACTCACGAATCCTAATTCGTGATTTGATCTCAGCTGTCGATTGAAGAGAGAACGTGGACTGTTTATTGTCCAAGTATATATCAGAGATTAGGAGAAGGAAGGTGAGAGACCCTCCATCTTCAATAAACATGAATTCCTGATTCGCGAAGAGTCTATCTAAGCTGTTCGGTCACGGGAAATTGTGAACCATTGATCTGACATTGGGAGTTCGTATTTTTGTATTCTGAAGAAAGGATATGGACTAATTTCCACCTTCGTGATACGTGAAGTCCCAAATTTATTGAGGGTTGGGCCCCGAGTCATAACGAGGGGTCATATGGATGGAGGTTAAGGAACGAAGCTAGCGCTAGGCTAGGCTCTTAGTTTGGGAGTTTGGGAGTCGAGTGAGTCAAGGTTGGCTTGAATGTGAATACCCGATGACAGGAGTCACGAAGCACATTTTAGTTAGGCTTGTGGTCACGGGTAGTGGTCACATGGAGAGGGGGGCTTGCGCCTGGTGCTTGTTTGTGTGGGAGAACAAAAATGAAAATTTAGAGGCTTTACACAATAGAAGCTCCTTCAGAAGGGTGGGTGTGTTAGAAATATCTTAATAGAAGTATATAATGATCTAATGTACTTTCCCCGAGGCCCATGTAGAAAATATTGATATGCTGTGATGTATGACTTCGCGGTATCTACTACAAATTCTATTATAAAGCCTGCTACAATGTCGTCGAGCCAAAAATCTACTGCGTGGGTAAATTTGTTATTCACCTGCTGTAACTGCGTGATTTGAAATAAGGTCCACTCTAACTATCAGATCCTGTTTGTTGCGTGGTTATCCTTCAACCTCAACATCCACACATTGAATAAGTGTGGAAAATCAAAGAAAAATACTTCATGCAATTCAGTAAACACATACTTCTCAAGATATTTGTGTGGTGTTACTCTAGGGATTCTATTATCTTTCTATACAAACTCTAGCTCCTTTATCTTTATCTAGCTTTCGATATCTTCTTTTGTGGGATACCATGGTCTCAACATCCCCTTCTAGTGGGGCATTCTCTCACCTTCTTGTCATCCGATTCAGTATTATTTTGAAATGCCTTCTGTCGATCAATCATTCTTTTAACAGATTGATCATTCTTTTGACAAATCTTCAACAGATCCCATCCACTCAATCCTATGTTGGTCCAATCGCCAATGGAACCATTTGTTGGTTTCTTATGTCATTTATACCTTTAACATGATTGAACCAAGTTTAGGTCTATTAGGGATTCAACAAAGCCTCTAAAACTATCGGCCCTCCTAGTAAACCAGAAGGCAGTGCAATGCACAGAGTGCACTGCACAATCTCACCCGATATAGTCTTAATGGGTGACTGCAATACTCATGAAGTGGTTGCATTCCAAGACTAAATGGGGATCTGTGACTTGCGCATTGTGACTTCTATCTAGTTATTAAAGAAATATATTGTCATTCTCATTCATGCATGTACTGTAATTTGTTCCTACATCATTCTAACATCTACTCATAGACAATAAGAGAGATATAAAAATTCAATCACATAACACAGGTTTTATCATGGTTCACCCCCTCTTGGGCTACATCCACAAAGATCTGGCTCTCAAGATCTTTTATTATGGTAGTTCCAAAACTACAGCGTCACGTGCTTTACAACTCATTCTCATTCGGGTCGAGATCTATTATGATAAGGACTATATCACACTAGGCTCCTCAGCCTATGATCTAACCCTTGAAATCTACCCTCCTGACCCTCTACATCTCAACAAATTACAAGATTGCATCGCATTATAGTAGTGTTACAGACTAGTTACTCCTCACGTGAGTAACACCCCATAGTCCGAACCTTTCAACTCTAGACCCCTTAGCTAGACCTCCTAGGTATCTATTTATATGTGTTTCTGGCTCATCAACCATTACAATGTATTACAAAAACCATAACCCTAGCATTGTTAGGTCTTCCATGCATGTGTGTGTGTTGTTTTTCCTTCTAGTTGTTGCTTTCCTCTTACATGCCTTTCTTCCCAAAGTATCCTTTCTTTCTGATTCGACCTGCTTCCAACACATATCTTGGAGGTTCTGACACATGTTTGAGGCATGTCTTGAAGATTTTGTAATATCATAGATATATTGAGGTCTTGACACATGCTTGAGGCATATCTTGGAAAATGGTTTGATGCATATCATGGTGATTTTGAGCACATGATTTGGAGGATTTTTTTAGAGATTTTGGCATGAGTTTTATGTGGTTATTGGGGTTGTATCAATTTTGATGATCATCATGTATCAACATTAGTGACAATTACATTGACAGGTTGAGTTTCTCATGTGTGATGATGATTATGTATCAATATTAGTGATAGTTGCAATGAAAGATTGAGTCTCTCATTTATATTTCGAAGAGGTTGTGTGGCACTCGGGAATATTGGTGTCTTCAAACAACAAGTTGGTGCTTGGATGGGATTTTCAACTTGCTTTGATTTGGTTCTCATAAAACTAGGGGGTTGGTGCCTCCTTCTAGTTGGAGATGGATAATCTAGGGAGTTGGAGCTTCCTTCATATTGGAGCCTGTAAACTAGGGGGTTGGAGGCTCCTTCTAGTTGGCGCTAGAGAATCTAGGGAGTTGTATCTTCTTTCAGGTTCGAGCCTATAAATTTGGGGGTTGGAGACTCCTTCTAGTTGGTGCTGGAGAGTTTTGGAAGTTGGTGTTTCTTATGAATGTAATGTTCTGATATATAAGAAATCTTTCCATGGTTTTCTCCCATTTGGGTTTCCACGTAAGATTCTTGTGTAATGTGTATTTTTGGTTACATGTTGATGATATCTTGAATGTAATTATAAATCATAAATTGTTGATAACTTAATGTTTAAATGTTGTGGTTAAAAGTTTTAAAAAGTGCCTAATATCGATTTACCCCCCCTTCTTAGTATTAGTGAATATTTGAACAAGGCTACCTATCTAAGACAACATATTGTTATCTTTTAATTTATATCGTGCAATGATTTCCTCATTTCTTTGATCCTCTATGTTTTCCCAACCACTTGTGTTTTCTCTTTCATGCACTTTTCCTATGTTCTCTCTCTATGACCCTTTTCCAATTTTTGTTGATTTCACAAACTCTCTTCTTTATATTTACACAACTTTGCCATTGTAAGGTAATTCTGATTACACATTGTCCCATGATAGGGTTATCTATGTTTTCGATTGTTGAACGTTATTTGTTTATAGAGACTAATTCCACTGAACCATCCAAGCTAAGATTCCATTGCTAGAAGCCACAAACTTGATTAAACAGGAATAGATATACCCATAGATAGATTGTGAAACAATGTTTGATCTGAATTGAACCAAGAAAAAAAAGAGAGAGAGAGAATGATATTGTGCATTAAACAATGTTGGATTACAAAGAAAAGGATGTGAATCTTCTACGAAGTACTAGTGGCGAGGTTACACTTCTCTCTTATTGCTGACATATTTTTGGAGAGATTTTCTTAATTATGTAGATAGGCTTATGTAGATGGCATGAATCTTTTACTATCTCTTGGACTCATTGTTGTATTGTCCTAGCTCTTTTATTGGTTTGGATCTTGTACAAGTTCTTGTATTGACTCTTGTCCTACCCTTTTACTAGTATCACTCTTGTATAGGCTCCTATACTTGGTCTTGTGCTACCTAGTCTACCTTCATATTTGTATACATGCTCTTATACTTGGTCTTGTGCTACATAGTCTAACTCCATACTTTTATAGGAATAGGCATGAAAGAAGGCCACATCCAAAGCATGGGACATGGGGCCACTATATGGCCCATTATTCCAACAATTCTTTCTTCCTATTCTGACCAAAATTTGGTGGGAATTTTTAGTTCCATGTGAAATATGATTTAAGAAATTACAAACCATGTTCTTGAACTAATTTTGGAGCTCTAGATCTACCCAAATACTCAAAATTGCAATTTAAGCAACGCAAAATAACATTTCACAAGAGCGATTTGTGTGCCCTATTTCTAGCATGTTTCTTACCTATTTCAAGCCCTATATTACTAGTTTAAAGCTCTATTTAAAGCCTATTTTATTAATTGACTTAATGCATATTAAAGTTGGTCTAGTTTCAATAAATTCAGTCGTATCCTACAAGTTTTAAGCCCTATTTCAAGCTTTATCCTACCAATTTTAAGCCCTATCATTTCCTATTATTGGGACTTGAATGAGTTAATTGTGATTGCACCAAGAGTAGATAGGTGCTCTACAACCAATAGGGAGATGTTGTCATTTAATGTCACATTACATGACAACATCTAAAAAATTAAACCAAAGTGAAAACATCTAAAAAATTAAACCAAAGTAGGTGACAACATCTAAAAATTAAACTATCCTAAATCCATCTTAAACTAGGAGCTATCAAATGCCAAGAGGTTGAGAGCACAAGGATCCACACCTAGGTTAATTAGATGATTGATATCAACCAGATCCTTAGTTGTACCTTCCTCGAATATGTTTATTTCTTAAACAAACTAATTTATAGAACTCCAGTCCTTTCTTTCAAACTACCCTCTCTGAATCAATAAACCAAGCCTTTGATTATAATTCCCGATCGCACCTTAGAATGTCTTTATATTTGCTTGAGAGTGACAGACTTTAGATGACAAAATAAATTTGTCATCGTGATATTTAATTAACAATTTCAACATGAGAGAATGAAAAAGAAAATTTGAAGCGTGATAGCAAGAAAGTTGTAGTGTCAAGCTTAATCAGAAGAGAATTTCCATATCCATGAAATTCTTATCTAATGTATTGTGGACCGCACCTCGGAATGTCTTTTAATTTTGTTGAGTGGAACAAAACTTTTGTGATATTTAATTCCAAAGCATAATTAAGTACATGATGCTTAGTATAAACACTATATCCTAAGGTATATATAAAAGTGGTTATAGACTTAGGCTTAGAGTGAGTCAAACGACGAATGTGTCATACAAAACTTTCTTAGATAAAAATTATATATTTTGAAAGTTAATTCAATTTCATACATTTCCTCTTCATACACCATACTAAAGTTAGTTGTGAAAGTACTTGGACTAATACCTATCAGTCACTAGATTGTTGTTTTCTCATATATGCATTGATAGTAATGTCTCTTGAAAAACATTATTAGGTTTCACTCACACAACATGCTTAATTAGCAACTTCATATCTTCTTTCGACATAATCTTTAAATCCTTTCCTAAAAAATCCATGTTGGAATCCTTCCCCTTGATAATTTTCTCATAAAGTTACCATATATAAGAAATCATTTCTTTCTCATTTATCTCTCTTGCATGAAAGCGTTGTGTATGATATATAACTTGATCATTGAACAACTTTTTATGACCCATGAATTGTAATGTAATAACACTACAACAAAACAGGCCATTAGTGCCTAGTTTAGCATCAGATTTTAATGCATTTGAGGGCATGAATTGGGCCAATGGGATGGTGCAAAACCCGGCACTAAATGACATGTTCACCTGGGCATTGGATTTAGCACCCAGTTTAGCTCCCTCTTTAGTTCCAGGTTTTGGTCCCTCTTTAACGCCTAGTTTTGCTCCCTTTTTAGCGCCCAATTTTCCTCCTTATTTAGCGCCCAATTTTTCTCCCAATTTTGCACCTAAACTGAGATATAGTTGTCTAATTAACACCCAAAATAACTCCTTGTTTAGCTCCTATTTTAGCGCCTAGTTTATCTCTAGGTGTGGCGCCTAATTTAGCTCCTTGTTTATCTCTTGGTTTAGCACCTAGTTTAGCTCCAGGTGTAGCTCCAAGTTTAGTTGTTGGGTTAGCACCTAGTTTAGCTCATGGTTTAGCTCCTAGTTTAGTGCCTAGTTTAACTCCACATGCAATGCCTAATTTAGCTCATGGTTTAGCACCTAGTTTAGCTCTAGGTGTGGCGCCTAATTTATCTCTTGGTTTAGCGCCTAGTTTAGATCCAGTATGATATCTCCCATGTTGAAATCTCCAATGTTGGCATTCGACCTAAAGTCCCTACTTGTTCTTCTCCTTATATGTAGGTGGTTGACTGCTTTCTATTCTAACTTTCCTTCTGTATCTATGCTACATCTTTCTAGCATATTTTGCAATACTTTGAGATAGGATGGATCATTTAGTAATTTTACGCATGATTGAAAAAATCCTTCGATTGTACTTACTTGTCCCAAGGGCTACAATTCTTTGGTATGATCGGATGATGGAGGCATATTGTACTCTATTACTTCCTTATTATAATGTGCGGTTGAGGTTGACATTGTGTCAGGCTTCAGAAATTCTTGTCTCGCTTGCTTAAATATATCCTTCTCATTCTACATGTCAAATTTCTTCCTTGATTCGACATTCTTCTTCACCCAATGATGTTGTACTGGCTCTTTTCGCACTGCGTCATTCCATGTTTTAGCTCCTCCACACGTAACTATGTTGATGTTTCTTCCTTCATTCCTCACTTATGCTAAAATCCATTGAACATTCTAATTTTTTTTATTCCTCTTTTCCTATATCTTCCCTAATAATGTAGGACATTCTTCTGTGTCATGATCCGATGCACGACAACACATAAAAGTCGTTGGTGGAAGTGGACATTCTCTGGCATAGTGTCCTGGTTATTTATAGTTGTGACTTACCACTAGTCCTCTACCTCTTCCAAAGCCTCCTCTTTCTCTCCCTCTACCTCTGTAGCCAGCTCGATCCCCTCACGGCGTGTTACACTGAACATAACCATCCTCTGACCCAGAAATGAATTACAGTTAGGTTGGTGGGTGGGAATACCTCCTCAAGAGTTAATGAGGGATGGAGTGTGTAAGAACTCATCTGTAAGGCTTCCAAACTTGACCATTGAGTGGGAATTCGGGCCACACGTGACCCTGCTGAAAGAGGCGAGAAGGGAAAGTGTTGTGGGAAGAGGGAAGAACACGCTTGCGAAGAGTGCAGAGATGGGAAGTGAATATCGGGGATTCAAGGAAGAATGGAAAAACTAAGAATTTTGGATACAGGAAATGGCATAGAAGGTTATGATACAAGCTAATAAACGAGGCTAGTCCTCCTTGCTTGGTATCGTATAAACCATTGCCAAGATCCTATGGGAAAAGGAGAGTAACTTCTATCCCTATTGTGGCTGAGTGAGAAGAAAAGGATGTGTTGCAGAGCATCATGGTCTAGCTCAGGGGTGGCTAGTGGTAAATTTGTTTGGAGTGACTGAACCTACGGTTGGGTGGAAATGGGCACCCCTTCTAGTAGTCGCTTCACATTGTCTGATTCTGATAAGTATTTTCTCGAACTTAATTGTTGAGTTAGAATGATGAATGATTTCTCAGTTTTTACATATATATATATATATGACCATTTCTGTGGGAAATGGATATGTTATGCATATGATTCCATCTCCTTGGGAACTCATACTTCCCATTGATAAAATGTATGCCCAGTTTCACTCTGGAGGGCTTCTCGAGCATAAGTCGTAAAATGGTCGAGATAGGAAATATTGTATAGACCTAGAACCAATCGTATGAAGAGAATACTCTCCCCTGGCCCCGTGCCATGTAAATTTCCAGACCCAAGTCCCTAACCTGTTCGGGGTGAGAACTTAAGAAAATAGTGATAGGAAAATACCGAAAGGGAAAGTTTTTCCTTTTTTGAAGGACGGACGGACGAGATTTGTTCGGAAGGAGACAAGGGCTGTCATGGTCATTGGCTATGGGAAAGAGTGTGGGATTTAACCCCTTCTAACCCTCAGATCCATGAGTTCCAAGTTCATGTATCAGGAAGGTCACGAGTTGGGGCGACCAAAACCTCTGAAAACCAAAGTCACGAAGTAATCTCAACCATTGTATCTATGAGTTCGGATTTCACACACAGGGAGAGGACAGATATTGTTCATCAGATCTATGTGTGGAGGACCATAACCATGAGATCCACGGGAAAGTGCATGAGGTATAATCCTTTTAAAGTGTAGAGGAGAGTGGACTTTTGTGAAGTCCCGAAGTTTCGAAGTTAATTGGAACCGTCCATCATCAGAGGACAAGTGGAAGCAGATCTAGGAGTTCGAGGATTCAGACCTCGGAAGATTTGCAAGGAGTAGACGAGAATACCCAAGTATCTGGGAGTTGCAACAATCCTATCCATATTCCATGAAGGGACACATGGTGAGAGATCGACATTTCGCTGACTTGCAACTCAGGAAGTTAGAGATAGGAATCATGAGAACTCACGAAGTCCGAGTTTGCGATTTGATCACAGCCATTGATCAAAGAGAGGACGTGGACCATTGATTTTCCAGGGATATATCGGGGATTGAGAGAAGGAAGCTGAGTAGCCCTCCATCTTCACTAAACGTGAAGTCTCGATTCATGAAGAGTTGATCTAAGTCGTTGGGTCGCGGGAGATTATGGATTGTTGATCTGACATCGGGAGTTTAGATTTTGGGATTCTGAAGAAAGGAGATGGAATAATTTCCACCTTCACGATATACGAAGTCTCAAAGTTCTTGAGGGTTGGGCCCCAAGTCATAAGGATGGGTCATATGGATGGAGGTAAAGAAACAAAGCTAGCGTTGGGATAGGTTCTTAGTTCAGGAGTTCAGGATTTGCGTGAGTCAAGGTTGGCTCGAATGTGAATACTCGACGACAGGATTCATGAAGTGCCTTTTAGTTAGGCTTGTGGTAACAGGTAGTGGTCACATGGAAGGGGGGGCTTACGCCTAGTGCTTGTTCGAGTGGGAGAACAAAAAAAAAAAATTATAGGCTTTACACTATAGAAGCTCCTTCATAAGGGTGGGTGTGTTACAAATTGGTATCAGAGCATGGTTACAACACTTGGTATGTTTGGACTCATTGACAAGTTGCGTAAAGACCACATTAAGTGGTTTAAAGGGCGATATCCTACCTTACTCCCTTCCTACAAAGTCTAGTTAAGCCCATAGTATAGAAAATAATGACATATTACTGTTATGTGTGTATGTATTTAAGAAATGTGAATTATGTGTTAGTTATGAACTAATATAGTGTTATCTAACAACAAGTGTTTTGTCTGCATTCAAGCAGTCAATCAACCATGGGAAATTGAAATCATATAGAATGGTGACGCACCACGAAGTGCGCGATGGCTCCCATAATAGAGATGAAGAGTCTGATGAGAGGAGGGTGGTCGAGACCCCTTTGGACCTAGCTGAGACTGTGAGGAGTCTCATGGCTGAATTAAAAAGCTGCAAGGCCGACAACAAGAGATTGATAAAAGAGCAAGAGAAGAAAATGGAAATTAATGCAGTCTTGCTATAGAGTTTATCCAACATACAAATACAACTACAGCATGGACATGACACTAGTCATGTGGATCGATGACAGACAAAGAGGAGTCGAATTCCACCTGAGATACGAAAACATTGGCTTTAAGTGGTCACACTGGGAGGAGTACCTCGAGATAGGTCCAACCTGGAGACAGGGGACAAGTGTCAGACGAATCCTCTGGAAAGGAAACTAGCGACTCAAAGGGATCTACTAGTAGTAGAATCAGTTCAAATTCTCAAAGAAAACGAAAGAAACAAAAGCATTCCAAAATTCATAATCTCAAAGAATTCAGGAAGGCCAAACCACCCTCTTTGAAAGGTGATATTAAGAAGGGAGAGGAGGCACAGGCCTGAATGCTTAGACTAAAAAAATATTTCAGAGTCCATGACTTCTCTGAAAACTTGAAGGCCCGAATATCCACTTTCAAACTGAATGGAAAGGCTTCCATTTGGTGGGAATACCTTAAGAATGTGAAAGAGATTCATGAAGAGGACCTATATTGGGAACGTTTTGAGAAATACTTCAGGAAGAAGTATCTATCGGAAAAATATCTCGACGATAAGACTAAAGAGTTCTATGAACTCAAGCTGGGGAAACTCACCATAGAGGATTATGTCAGTAGATTCCTTGAGTTGTTGAGGTACGTACCCTACATAAAAGTGGAAAAGGAAAAGGTGAAATGACTTATTTGTGGGATACCTAAGAACTATCATAACAGAATTGATTTTGACGAGCCAAAGACCCTAGAAGACACTATCTGAAAGGAAAGATATTGTTATGAATAGCTTGGCTTCAGAAAGAACCTTGTGAAGGTTGGAAGCAGAAGAATTGTTCAGGGTTCCAGAAAAAGGGGTTTAAACCCCCAATATTTAAAAAATATAAGAAGGATTCAAGGATGAGATTTCCTTCCCAAAGTGTACGCTAGCAGAATTTCCCCTCCTAGAGTGGAAATAAACCTTTTGGATCAACCCCAGAAAAGACGGATAACCCAAAGAAAGAACCCTTGAAATTTTGGGGTTGTGGATAAGAACATCTACTGAGGGACTGTCCGCACAAACAACAGAATAGTAGGATAATTTAAAATGTCCAAGAATCCGCCACCGTCAATGAGGTGGCCATGAGTATGCCACGAATTTGTGCAGCCGTGGATAGCAAACAAGACGACCACCAAGATTTAGTGGTGGAGATGGAAGGTATGATCGTCAACCATCTAGTATCTATTTTAATTGACCCTGGTTTAAATTTGAGTTATGTGGCCCCTCAAGTTGTTGATAAGTGTAAATTACAGCCACATAAATATGCTAAGCCATGGTTGGTACAGTTAGCCACTAGCACCAACAGAAAAATAGTGGAGGTCGTACCATCTTTCCAATTCACCGTGGATGGATTTCCCACCCAAGCTAACCTTAACATACTTCCCGTAGGATGGTATGACCTGTTGATTGGTATGGACTGGCTAGATGCATATAAAACTAGGTTGTATTGTTACCACAAAACCTTAGAATGTGTAAATGAAGAAGGAAGAAAGATAAACCTCCAAGGGATTCAGAAGCATGTCTCAATGAGACAAATATTAGCCCTTCAAATGAAAAAGTATTGCAGAAAGGGGTGTCCTCTATATCCAATACAGGTGTTGGGATATGTTGAGGATGACAGGCCAAGTCTAGAAGACCACCCCATACTAAGAGAGTATAGATATGTGTTTCCAGAAGAGGTATCCAGTCTACCTCCAAGAGGGGACATTGACTTCTCAATAGAACTTGCACCTGGAGCGGTACCAGTATCTAGGACCCCCTATAGGATGAGTACACCCGAGATAGTTGAAATCAAACTACAGCTAAAGGAAATGATGGACAAAGGCTACATCTAGCCTAGCGTGTCTCCAAGGGGAGCACCAGTCTTGTTTGTGAAGAAGAAAGATGGTACATTCCAATTGTGCATAGATTATAGGCAGCTCAATAAGGTAACCATAAAGAATAAATACCCCTTACCCAGAATCGATGACTTGTTCGAACAATTGGGGGGTGCTACCATTTTCTCAAATATTGACTTGAGATCTAGATACCATCAAGTCTGAATCAAGGATGAAGACATAACCAAAACCACATTCAATACAAGATATGGTCACTACGAATTTGTGGTAGTACCATTTGGATTAACCAATTCCACTGACACCTTTATGTGCTTGATGAAAAATGTACTCAGCAAATTCTTAGACAAGTTTTTATTGGTTTTTATTGATAATATCTTTTCTACTCCACGAATAGAGAGGAACATGAGGAACATATTGGACTTGTACTTCAAGTGCTAAGAGATCAACATCAACTCTATGCCAAATTTAGCAAGTGTGCCTTTTTCCAGAAACAAATACATTACTTGGGCCATGTCATATCTAAAGAAAGGGTAGCAGTAGACCCTGACAAGATCAGATCCATCATGGAATGGCCTACCCCAAAGGATGTTTTGGATATGAGATCCTTTATGGGTTTAGAAGGATAATATAGGAGGTTTATAAAAGGGTTTTCCAAGATTGGTTGTCCAATCACTGCCCTCCAGAGGAAGGGGGTTAAATTCATTTGGACACTGGAATGTGAAGAAATTTTTCAGTCACTAAAATACCTTATGACCCATGTGCCAGTGTTGAAGATCGTCGATCCTGATAAAGACTTCCTTCTGTGCAAAGATGCTTGTAAGGAAGGACTTAGAGGAGTCCTTGTGCAAGAAGGAAGTGTAGTTTTCTATGAATCTCGAAAATTGAATGAACATGAAGTCAACTATGTGACCCATGATCTAGATTTGGCCTCCATAGTGAACGCTTTGAAAATGTGGAGGCATTACTTGCTGGGTAGGAAATTTGTACTTATGACAGACCACTGTGGATTGCAGCACCTGTTTGACCAACCAAAACTCAATGCTATACAAGCTAGGTGGATGGCCCTCCTTAGCGAGTTTTATTTCGAAATCAAACATATCAGAGGAAAGGAAAATAAGGTGGTTGATGCCCTTAGTAGAAGTATGAAAACAATTTACCTGGCAACGGTGGGAAATTTGCGAGATGAATGTCAGGGAAAGAGTCAGGAATGCACAAGAAACAGATGCATTCTTCTATACCTTGACCTCGTATGTAGAGAAAGAACCCACAGAGCTAAAGTATGAAGGCTACCAGATGCTAGATGGAGGTTTGCTGACTTACCAAAACATGATATATATTCCAAGTTGTGATGTCTTGAAGAGGTTCATAATGGATGAATTGCACAAGAGAACATACATTGGCCATTTGGGCTATCAAAAGATGTTCAGAGCCACCAAGAAAAAATTCTATTGGCCTGGATTGAAGAAAGACATAGCTAAGTATTTAGCTAAATGTCTAGAGTGCCAGCGAGTTAAAGCAGAGCACTAGCACCCAGTAGGATTATTACAACCTCTACCAATCCTGGAATGGAAATGGGAGACCATCTCCATGTATTTCATCATCGGATTACCAACATCGACCAGGTAGAATGATGCCATCATAGTAGTAGTCGATAAATTGAGAAAGTCTGCTCATTTTATTCCCGTCAAATCGACTTGCAAAGAAATAGATATTGCCAACATATTCATGAAGGAGATATTCAATCTACATGGAATTCCTAAGGAGGTCATGACTGACAGAGACACAAAATTTACTTCAAACTTTTGGAAATCCTTGATGGTTGGCCTGGAGACCAAATTATTGTTTAGCACAACTTATCATTCTCAAACCAATGGACGGATGGAAAGAGTGAACCAAATACTAGAAGACATGATAAGGATGCATGTAATGCATCAACCTAAATAGTGGGAATATAACCTACCATTGATGGAATTTGCCTACAACAACAGCTACCAAGAATCACTAAAGATGAGCCCTTTCGAAGCCCTCTATGGTAAGCTATGGAACACTCTAGTCACTTGGAGTAATCCCATGAACAGAATTGCGATTGGACCCGACTTGTTGAAATAAATGGAACAATAAGTGATTCAGATAAAGAAAAATCTGAAAATCGCTCAGAATAGATAGAAAATTTATGCCGACAGAAAGAGAACCCCCAGAGAATTCAAGACAAGAGATCACGTCTATCTCAGAGTTAGGCCTAGGAATATTTCCCTGAGGATGGGAGCTTGTGCCAAGTTGGCACCTTGGTATTGTGGACCTTTTGAAGATATAGATAGAGTGGGACCTGTAGCCTATAGGCTAGCACTTCCTCCCACAGTAAAAGCACATAATGTTTTCCATGTTTCATTGATGAAGAAATATGTACATGATTATAATCATATAATTCACTAGTTTGTGATATAGGTGGAATCGGAGGGAGAATTCCTACTAGAACCATAATGCGTACTAGACAAGAAGGAAACCCCACTCAAGAACCGAACCATTTCACATGTCAAGGTGCAGTGGAAACACTTTGGCCCAGATGAGGTCACGTGGGAAATGGAGGATGCCATGAGACAGGAATACCCATTTTTGTTCACTTCTGTATATATAGAACATGTTAATAGATAGAACATCGAGGATGATGTTCCTTTAAGCGGGAGGGAATTGTGACACCCTGTTTCCCCCAGTTTGTAAATATGACTATAAATGGCCAAAAGACTATGGAAAATTTTTTATGTGTAAATATTGATTCGATGGACCTTTGTTTGAAAGGTAGATGAATGTGAACCTAATTATTTACTAAGAAAATGGACAAGTGTTGCATGTCTAATGGAAGGGGAGTGTACATAGAAATACCATGAATTCTATGAAAGAGATGATGAAGGGGACCATGAATAGTTGTGTTAAAATTCACCAAACCAATACATTACTGAATTTAATTGCTCAGGATGATAATTGTCCTCTGACCCAGAAATGAATTACAGTTAGGCTGGTGGGTGGGAAGACCTCCTCAAGAGTTAATGAGGGATGGGGTGTGTAAGCACTCATACGTAAGGCTTCCATACTTGATGACGCAGACCCCTAAACCCTCAGGTCCAAATTCTGCATAAGATCGTTCTAATCTTCCCTTGAGTCTAATTTACTCTTTGATTTCCCCTCGGGGAAGATCCCATACACTCACGGTGTATCCACAGGTCCTTATGAATTGGGCCTGCATGTACAAACATTAGGTGCCAACCCAAATCTTCTTAATCACAATAGCGTCGTGCCCTTTACTAAATCGGGGCTTCAGGTTTTGCGATTTCACGATCCCTGTTGTCGAGGGTTCCTATCTCTACAACTTCCAAAACCTGAATTGTCAAACTTCGATGCACTCAACAAAGGTTGGATTCCTAATGGGATTCTCACTTCATCGGGGTTTCGGACTTCGCAACTTCACAAACCCAGATGCAAGGTTCCCAGTCTTTCAACCTCCGAACCCCAAAACAATCAACAAGGTTTGACTCCACTGATTTACGAGGACATGCCACTTGTCACCCTTGCGATCCCCACCTGATACATGTGCCATGCATTCACACAAACTCTCGGCTCTTGCCACTTCGCAACTCCGGTAGTTGAAACTGACTCCTCTCAAACCCCAAGCTCCCAAAGTGCCGAAATCATGAATTCCACGTTGATTCCTATCGCAACTCACGACTTCGAGACTTTCGTTCCACTGCGCTCAACTCTTGGTCATCAAGATCCATGAAATGACGAAATGATCTGACGAATTGTGCAAAGGACGATCAACGGTCCACGTTGAATCTTACCTACCAAACGATGGATTCATCCAACACTTATCCTTCTTGCAGCTTCACTGGAATCCCACTGTCCTCGTGGTTTCGTGAATTCTCCACAGAGAATTCTGACTGCTCGTTGCTCCTGGAAAACTTCCATGAAATGAACCAATGTTCTTCTACGGGAACTTAACTTTTGCTAGATGACTTCGACCCTCATCTCCCTTTGAAGTAGTTCAACCTTCATCCTCCTTTGAAATGTTCAAAGGTGTTAACTTTCATGATCTTTCTCCGGCAACTTCAAGCCTCAAAAGAACTCCTGCACGCACTCCTTGTGGCAACCTTTCAAATACTTTTGGGTATTCAACCTCTCGACTCTGTGCACTCTCTGCAACAACAGTCCTCAAAACCCTTCCCTTAGTTGATAAATCCTAAGATTTCAACCATCCTGCGCACACCTTGCACGGATTCCGTGCCTCACTTGCACTTCTATTGAAATGAGAACAATGGAATCCCTCCTGAGTTTTTAGAGATAAACTCTAAACCCTCGTCAATGCACTCCTTGCGGACGTTTCACTACACTCCTTGTAGGAACTTTTCTCATTCAGGATGAGAAACAATTGAAAATCAGTCTCTCTCTCTCAGACTTCAAACATTCAACATGAAATCATACATACACACAGTATTCAAGCAAATGCATAACCAGAATGAATAAACAACTGTAAGCATAACATTCACCATGTAAAGACAGAAAACAACATACCACCATGAAATCTGATTCAAATATTCATATATTAATTCAAAGCTCTTGTACATGGAATTCTTCTCTACAACTCTCTCTCTTTTCTTCTCTATTCTAATGTGTTAATGATAATGTTACAATGATACAATAATGAGGGTGTCTATATCCGTTTTCCCTCCTACTCTCTAAACTGTCTAATATTATTAATTCAAACCGACCTACTTTCATTAACTGGCTTAAATGCCTTAATACAAAAGACAGATGGGAGGATTTCCCTAGGTATGTTTACAATCTCCAATGTATAAATGTGAGTACATTCCTCTTAACTATTACATTGATGAATTTGTTTCAAAATTCAAAATGGGTCTTTATGAAAACGTGCTCTTTTCTTCCTCTGCGCATCCAACTATTTATTTGGCTTAGTCACGTGCTTTTGGCTTTGCACGATGCTCCTACATCATACTCCCTCACTTGAAAATTTTCATGAACTCTTGTTCATGAGCTCTTGCACGGTCTGTCCTTGCTTATGAATTTCTGCTTCATCTTCCCAGCTGGGATCTTCAACTGAATGTCCCTTCCATTTGACCAAGTATTCAAAATACTCTTTCCTCCTGGTCTTCTTGCTAATCTGCTTGTCAATTATGCTTTCCATCTGTGGATTTTCATCCATAGGCATTTGTTTAGTCCATTGAACCTCTGTCGGTTCATCCTCTGCTCCTGCTTCTCCATCTCTGTAAGGGTACAAATCTGCAACGTTGAATATCGGTGAAATTCCGATCCCATTGGGTAATTCAATCTCATATGCGTTTGCCCCAAATTTCTTCAAGACCTTGCATGGCCCAATCTTTTTTATTTTCAATTTGTTATATGTTCCCCTTGGAAACCTTTCCTTCCTCGGATGTGCAAGAAACAGATCACCAACTTCAAATTGAAGTTCTCACCTGTGTTGATCTGCTTTGCGCTTGTATTCTTGGTTTGAACTCTGCAATCGCTCCTTGACTTGGCTGTGAAGCTCCTTCATTGCTTCTGGAAAATTCTCTGTGCTAGCACTTCTAAGTTCTTTTTGTTCTGAATTTCTCAATTCAGAAACTCCCCTTGGTTTCATTCCATATACAATTTGGAATGGACTATGCCCTGTGCTTCTATTGATTGAATCACTGTAAGCAAATTCCGCTTGTGGAATAATGTGATCCCACTTACTATGTTGTTCAGTCACTAGGCTCCTTAGAAAATCTCCCAAGCTTTTTTTGACAACTTATGTCTTTCCATCCATCTGAGAATGATACGTTGAGCTAAATGAAAAACTTGTCCCCAGCTTCTTCCACAAATTCCTCCAGAAATTTCCCACGAACTTGGTATCTTGATTAGACACGATAATTCTTGGCAAGCCATGAAGTCTGACGAATTCTTTGAAAAACAGGTTCACAATATGTGTTGCGTCGCTGGTTTTCTGGCATGGTATAAAATGTGCCATCTTGAAAAATCTGTCGACTACCACAAAGATCGAATCACATCCTCTTTGTGTCCTTGGTAGTCCCAATATGAAATCCATGCTTACTACATCCCATGGCCTTTTTGGTATGGGTAATGGCTAGTACAACCCTGTGTTCTGCCTTTTCCCTTTAGTGTGCTGACAAATCCTGCATCTATCCACAAATCGCTTAACATCTATCCTCATTCTTGGCCAAAAATATGAGCCATTCATCTTTGAGAACGTCTTATCATGATTGAAGTGTCCGGCCAATTCTCCACTATGTTTTTCTTTCAGCAGATTCTCCCTCATGGAGCATTTTGGAATACATAACTGATTGCCCCTGAATAATAATCCATCCTGGATCATATATTGCCTCTTCCTCTTCCTCTAACTTGAGGAAAAGTATTTCTATAAGCATATTGGCCTCTCTCTGAGCTTCCTCCTCTCTCATGCTAAGTTTGAGGTTTCTTCCCCTCTTCTTGAGGTCTCTGAGTTCTGTCTTGGGCAACTGCTTTGCCTCTAGCTTGACTTCTGCCTCAGCCTCTTTGACCTTGCTTTCGTCTCAACTTCTCTTCAGCTTTCAGAGCCATCTGATAAGCATATTCTACTGTCCGAATGATCATCATGCTCATCTCATCTTGGATGTCATATCTTAGACCATTCATGTACCTAGCAACCTTTTCATCATCACTCTCCCAATGATCCGCTCTGATGTTTAGCTTGTAGAATTCTTCAGTGTACTCCTTCACTAACATGATCTTCTGTCTCAAATTCTGCATCCTTTGAAGTAGAGTAATTTGATAATCCTTGGGGATGAATTTGGCTTTCATCTTCGCAACCATTCTATCCCAACCTTTGATTTTCTTCTTGCCTTTGCAACGTCTATCAACCTGTAGTTCATCTAACCATAATGCTGCATGCCCTTTAAGCCTTGTGACATCATGTTTGACTTTTCTATCTTCCTCAACATCTTCATAGTCGAAGTATTTATCCAGAGCTCTAATCTAGTCTAGAAGCTCTTCAACATCTAGGTTTCCCTCATACATGGGAATTTCCATTTTTGCCCTGGCACCTATCCTTGCGACAACCCTTAATAGGCGTTTGTCTACAGCATCTTCGACTATGAATTCTTCTCTATGTCCAGCTTCATTTTCACTATCAGCCTCACTAATATCCCCAGTGTCAATTGTGTGCCTCTGTGATGTCTCCATGGCATCAAGCCTGGCACGTCACTCACGCATTTCCCTTTCCACTGCTGGATCAAGCATTGGTCTATCTCTTCTTCTCAACGACATGGTTGAGAAACGTTCCACTTTTCTCTGCTATAGAAAGAAAAGAAATTTTCTAGGCTCTGATACCAAACTTGTCGTAGACCCCTAAACCCTCGGGTCCAAGGTCCACAAAGGATCGTTCTAATCTGCCCTTGAGTCTAATTTACTCTTTGATTTCCCCTGGGGGAAGATCCCATACACTCATCATGTATCCACGGGTCCTTATGAATTGGACCTGCATGAACAAACACCATGCACCAACCCAAATCTCCTTAATCACAATAGAGTCATGCCCTTTACTAAACCGAGGCTTTAGGTTTCACAATTTCGCGATCCTTGTTGTCGAGGGTTCCTATCTCTACAACTTCTGAAACCCGAATTGCCAAACTCCGATGCACTCAGCAAAGGTTGGCTTCCCAATGAGCTTCTCACTTCATCGGGGTTTCAGACTTCATGACTTTGCGAACCTAGATGCAAGGTTCCCAGTCCTTCAACCTCCGAACCCTGAAACAGTCAACAAGGTTTGACTCCATCGATTTACGAAGACACAACACTTGTCACCCTTGTGGTCCCCACCTAATAGATGTGCCATGCATTCACATGAGCTCTCGGATCTCACCACTTCATAACTCCGGTAGTTGAAACTGACTCCTCTCAAACCCCAAGCTCCCGAAGTACCGAAATCTCGAATTCCATGCCGATTCCTATAGCAACTCGCAACTTCGGGACTTTCGTTCCACTGCGCTCAACTCCTGGTCGTCAGGATCCCCGAGATGATGAAATGATCTGACGACTTGTGCAAATCACGATCAATGGTCCACATTGATTCTTACCTCCCGAAGGATGGATTCATCCAACACTTATCCTTCTTGTAGCTTCACTGGAATCCCACAGTCCTCGCGGTTTCGTGAATTCTCCACAGAGAATTTTGACCGCTCGTTGCTCCTGGAACACTTATGTGAAATGAACCAGTGTTATTATACGGGAACTTAACTTATGCTGGATGACTTTGACCCTTGTCTCCCTTTGAAGTAGTTCAACCTTCGTCCTCCTTTGAAATGTTCAAAGGTGTTAACTCTACTGAGCTTTCTCCGACAACTTCAAGCCTCGAAAGAACTCATGCACGTACTCCTTGCAGAAACCTTTCGAATACTTCTGGGTATTCGACCTCTCGACTCTGTGCACTCTCTACAACAACAGTCCTCAAAACCCTTCCCTTAGTTGATAAGTCCTAAGATTTCAACCATCCTGCACACACCTTACACAACTTTTGTGTCTCACGTGCACTTCTCTTTAAATGAAAACAACAGTATCCCTCTTGAGCTTTCAAAGATAAAATCTGAACCTTCGTCAACGCACTCCTTGTAGATGTTTCACTACACTCCTTGCGGGAACTTTTCTCACTCAGGATGAGAAACAATTGAAACTCATTCTCTCTCTCTCAGAATTCAAACACTCAACATGAAATCATACATACACACATAATTCAAGCAAATGCATAAACAGAGAGAATAAACAACTGTAAGCATACCATTCATGATGTAAAGACAAAAAACATCATACCACCATGAAATCTGATTCAAAGCTTCATATATTAATTCAAAACTCCTGTACATGGACTTCTTCTCTACAACTCTCTCTCTTTTCTTCTCTACGCTAATGTGTTAATGATAATGTTACAATGATACAAGAATGAGGGTGTCTATATATGTTTTCCCTCCTACTCTCTAAACTATCTAATCTTATTAATTCAAACCTATCTACTTTCATTAATTGGCTTAAATGCCTTAATAAAAAAGACATACGGGAGGATTTCCCCAGGTCTGTTTACAATCTCCAAAGTATAAATGCGAGTACATTCCTCTTAACTATTACATTAATGACTTTGTTTCAAAATTCAAAATGGGTCTTTATGAAAACATGCTCTTTTCTTCCTCCGTGCATCCAACTATTTCTTTGGCTTAGTCACGTGCTTTGGTCTTTGCACGATGCTCCTGCATCACTTGACCGTTGACTGGGAATTCAAGCCACATGCGACCTTGATGAAAGAGGCAAGAAGGGAAGGTGTGGTGAAAAGAGGGAAGAACATGATTGCAAAGAGTGCAGAGACAGGAAGTGAATCTCGGGGATTCAAGGAAGAATGGAAAAACCAAACATTTTGGAAACATGAAATAGCAGAGAAGGTTATGATACAAGTTGATAAGCGAGGGTAGTCCTCCTTTCTTGGTATTATATAAACCACTGTTAGGATCCTGCGGGAAGTGGAGAGTAACCTCTGTCCCTATTGTGGCTAAGCGAGAATAAAATTTTGTTTTGCAGAGAATTGTGGTCTAGCTCGAGGGTGGCTAGTGGTAAATCTGCTTGGAGTGATTAAGCTCATGGCTTGGTGGAAATAGGAACCCCTTCCAGTAGTCGCTTCACATTGTATGATTCTGATAAGTCTTTTCTCGACCTTAATTGTTGATTTAGAATGATGAATGATTTCTCGGTTTATATATATATATATATATATATATATATA
>JZKD02S2281735.1:13443-27332 GCA_000966675.3 Picea glauca | reverse complement strand
AGCGGATAATTAACAACATTATTATTATGTAAAAGTTGTATTTAATTTAATTGATTTGATGTATATGTATTATTTGTAGTTTCAAAGTTTGAATTAGTTTATAGTTAAATTTATATGGTTTAATCTTTAACACAAGGATATGACTAAATATACTTTCTCTATTATTTCTCCATCCCACCTTTCATATCATGTTTGTAATACACCCTATATTTATTCAGCTATTGAAAAAAATTTTCTAGACCACTAAAGCTTTCCTTCTTTCCATGGTCAAAGGATGTAGCCCACGTAGCAGAGGGAGGGCGAATATCCCAAGAGATTATTATACCGGAGAAGGGGATTCCATTCTTATGCTTAATGACCCCTAAATTTTACCTTCAAAGAAAGAATGACATGATCAACTATGCATCATCTTAAATATAAGATCGTAAGTAATATGCTTGGGTAGGCATGCATGGCATTAGTGCTATGCATCATCTTAAATATAAGATCGTAAGTAATATGCTTGGGTAGGCATGCATGGCATTAGTGCTTGACCAATAAACAACTCCACATGTATATAAAGTTATAGAATGTATTTAATGCAATTTTTAAATAATAGATATAACACATTTAATTCTTTATGGGTGAATAATTTGAATTAAACAATTTGAAAATTTATTGTGTAGAAAGTGTATTAAATTGAATGGTAAATGCATATCAAGTAATGTGATGCATTTTATGTAATTTTAGTAATGTTAGGTATTGACCTAAGTTGGTTTTGGTATTCTTATGATTAATTGGATCTTGGCCGGTGTATATTTGGCTTTATTTGCAGTTTTAGTTAATGGTGAGGTAGCATATTTTTTTAAAAGTGGTCGTGGTTTATGACAGGGTTGTCCGCTTTCACCATTGTTATTCATAGTGGTTATGGAAAGTTTGAGCTTATTATTAAAAAATAGCTAGAGATATGGAATTTTAAGTGGTATCAAAGTAGTCAGATTCACTAAAATTTTACACATTTTATTTGTCGATGATATTCTCCTTCTGACAAAAGCATCAATTTTGGAATGGAAGGAAATTGACCGAGTTGTTCAATTATTATGTCTAGTCTCGGGCTTAAGGGTGAATTTGACAAAATCGACTGTACATTTCTCGGGCCTAGAAGAATCAGAATTATCAGATTTTGAAAATACTTTGCCTTACAACTTTTTTGATTTATCAGTCGGTTTCAAGTATCTAGGATATTATTTGAAGTTAGGGGTTCAAAAAGCTATCGATTGGAGATGGCTCCTAACAAAAGTTGAGAAGAAAATTCATCAGTGGAGTTATAGATGGCTTTCCCCGAGGGGGAGGTATATTTTGTGCAAATCGTTCTTGGAAAGTCAACCTATCTACTAGCTTTCTCTGGCAACGATTCCTACTTCTATTCTTCATAAATTAAGGAGCATTCTCTATAACTTTCTGTGGAGTGGGAATAGAGAATTTTTTTTTTTATCATTTATGCAAGTGGGAACTTTTGGCTCGACCAAAAAAAAAGGGTGGATGGGGTTTACATAATATTTTTTACTTTGGCAAGGCTTTGGCGACATCGACTTTATGGAGAGCTATTTCAAAACCTGGTATTTGGCATAGAGTGTTAAAAGGTAAATATTTCCCCCACAGTACATTGAGCAATTTGTTGAGGTCGACAAATTTCCAGTACCGGTCAGCATCCAGGATTTGGTCCAGTCTTATAAAGTCGGTGCACCTTATCACAAACTGGATCGGGTGGAAGCCCATATCGGGACTTGCTGTGTCATTGGGTAGGGACAGTATATTGGGTNAAGGATGGAGAGTTCAACTCTCTCTTGATATTGGAGGATTGTATCTTCCTCTTAGAGGTTTATCCCTCCCTTTACATTTGGAAGTTGTAGCTACCTTTGGAAGCCATTACTTCCCTTGAACAATAACTATTAATTCTCATATATTGTGCATGGTGTATTGTGGTGTATTGGTGTAACTCTTATACTATTGTTCATTGCGCATGGGATATAATTGAATGGTTTAAGTATAATTTGAAAAAGGTTTTAAATTGTACTTGATACTAATTCACCCCCCTCTCAGTATCAACATGAAGTGTGTATGACTAAGAAGAAAGATCTTGAAAAACCAAAATCCCCACCAAAAACTACCAAAGCCCAAGGCTTGGTGCTCCCTAGGAGAAGTACTTTCATAGACAACATCATCTGAAAAGTTGAATCTCAATCTTTGGTCGGACCTAGGAAAGGACCTATCTGAATCCCTCAGGCAACATTTTCACCAACTACAGCCAACACTGAGATTCATAGAAAAAATGAATGGACTGAGCAAAGCTTTCAAAGCACAGACCTTCCACCCGTCAACCCTTTAGATGAGGGGAATTCTCATAATATAGAGGAAGGAGAAGGAGAAACCAATGGGGTTTCCAATGCAGACCCATCACCACCCCTGATCCTGAATTTCCTATAAAATAAGAAGGCATACTCGAAACCCCATATAGAGGGAGTGAAATCAAATCCCCTAGAGGATCAAATAATCAACCACCTTGAATGGAACACCCGGATCAAGAAATTCCTGAAGATTTTTGGCACATTTTCGATCAAATGGCACAACCAAATCAACAACGACCCCAAACCTCCACGTTGGAATATCTGATAGTTGATCCAATTGCCAATGCTCCCATGAAAGCAATCCCCATACATAACCTGCCAACCTTCCATGGATTGATTTCAGAAGACCCAAACACATTCTTATTCAAATTTGATGTCCTATGTAGAGGGTTTGATTACACCTCTAAACCCTAAAAATTAAAATTGTTCCCCTCTACCTTGAAGGGATAATCTCTATGTTGGTTTGTGGGATTAGGAGGTGGAACCATTAACTCATGGGATGAGATGAAACAAGCCTTCTTAACAAAATATCAGGATTATTGTAGAACCGGGGACCTAAAAGATGAAATCTTTCAAATGACTACAAAAGAAAATGAATCATAAGAAGAATATGTTGAGAGATTTCATAATAACTTGCAGAGATCGCCTTATGGTACATTACTAGGTGAAGTACTTAAAGCAACTCCAATTAAAGGTATGAAGGATGAATGGGTAGAAACAATGAATCTAATGGGGAAGGGTGACATTTATCAAGAAACTTATGATAACATCATTATATTCTGCATCAGGTGCTCACGAGGAAGTACACGAACCGAATCAGGAATGCGAACTTCCCTCACCAGAAATAACAATATTACCAGCGGGGGAGTTACGCGAGATGAAGTTTGTAATCTCTTAGAAAATTTCAGAATAGATATTCTGAGCACTTTGACTACACAGTTGGATGTATTGCAGGCCAAACAAAAACAAGCAAAAGAAGAATAGACTTTGGCCATATTTTTCCACAGATGTAGAAAAAATCATGGTCAAAGGGAATGTCTTTTGGATGTAGTTTGGGTTTTCTCTATTTTCTCCAAGGATCACGACACAAAGCAATGCCCATCACTCCCTGGACTGAAAGTTGTCTTTAGAGAAGCAAAATAGGAAACATAACCATTATATTTGATGGCTCAACATCGTCAATGGCAGGATCTCCCTCCAAATACACTCTAGGATCCCTCCTCTTTCTTTTCTGGACAGTATAATCAGCAACAAAATTCTGGCAGTGCATGGCAGGGCCAACCATTTACTAATCAGAACTGGCAGCTCCAACAATACCCACTTGCAAATCCCACTTGGACGAACCAACCCACTGCAAATCCTATCTGGTAGAATTAACCAACTGTAAATCCCACCTGGTCTAACTCGAAATACCCCACCCCATCCTGGCAAAACTCAAATAACCCCTACCTTTCACAATGGCCCAACACAACTGCCCAAAACCCAATTTGGAACTAGAATTGGAAGCGTCCCATGGGGATGGCCCCTCAAACCCAATCCACATTGCAATCTCCACTCCAACAGCCCCAAAACCCTCAATCACAATTGCACCCTTAATTACCAACCCAACCCCACCCAAATCCTAATAATAGACCAACCCATCTTGTCTAGATTATGGAGAATGGGGAAGAGGAGACCAACTCGGTAGGGTGCAACAAAATCCGATTGAGATTGGGGCATATAATCTTTCTTGAAGAAAATAATGTTTTCCAAGAGCAGAAGAATGAAAATAACAAACAACCAACAATAATGCCCTCGGATGTGGTAATAACGGAAGAAATAGAGTAGGGGGGGAACACAGTCGAGTCACAAGATCCTGATAAGGATGCAACTCCTTCCTCTCTATTCCCCAAAAGATTAATGATAGAAAAACCCGTCGTATATCCTAAATTCAACATTGTAGGGGAAATCAAGATTTTTTATATCAAGATCCCACTCCTGCGGGCTCTGCAAGACATTCCAATAAATGCAAAAACAATCAAGGAACTATGTGGGAGGAAGCCTATTAGAAAAATTAAAAATTCATCATCAATAGTTCATGTAGTAGGAGCGTTTTTTGATCTAATTCTAGGTAGACAAGAACCAGTCAAATATGCAGATCCAGGGAACCTCATAGTAACAGTTCAGATCCAGGGTTGTTTTTTTCCAAATACACTAGTTTATTTGGGGGCAACCATCAATATCCTAACTATGGAAACCTGCAACACCCTGTGTTTTGACTCCTTCGAACCCACCCCAATTATGTTACAATTGGTTGATTGATCAGTGGTTAGACCAGTCGACACACTACATGACATAGAAATCTTAGTCGACTTTTGGGAATATCCAACGAATTTCCTCATCATCAATCCAAGAAGTGGACTCGAAAGGCATCCATTGATACTGAGCAGACCATGGCTCACAACAGCTGATGTGTACATAAGATATCGAATGGGTAATATGAAAATTTATAGAGGAGGTTTCACAAAAAATCTCATCTTATATCCTCCAGCCAAGCCATGCCCAACTTTCATATATCCACAATTGCCACCACCACGGTATCCAGAAAATGATTTACAAGCCCCTCGCATGCTGGAAAAAGCTCTCAGACTCAAGAACCAACTAGAGGATGATGTAATCAATGGGTTTATTAACAACCCAACCACCATGGGTAATCCAACATGCTAGATGCTCCAAGATGTTCTAGACTGTGAAGCACAGGGAGACTCACTGGAAGATTTAATGGAACAACAAATCCCGACTACTACTGTTCATAACAACAAATCTGTTGAGATTGCACTAGGGAAGTCTCTGAACATCAATGCCAATTTAGATGAGAAACAACAACAAAATTTGATTTAAGTCCTTTATAATACCAACAAGCTTTTTCCTGGGAATATTCTGACATGAAAGGTATTGATCTGCAACTCTGCACACACCAGATTTATATTGAGAAAGATGCCCAACCTATCCAACAACCACATAGAATACTAAATCCCCACCTTAGGAATATTGTTAAATAAGAATTACAAAATATGGTGGACGTATATTTCATATATCCTATCTCATATAGTCGATGGGTTTCCTCATTAGTGATCGTCCCCAAGAAAAATGGGAAATGGTAAATCTGTGTCGACTACAGGGAACTTAACAAAACCACTCAAAAGGACCACTTCCTCTTACCTTTCATCGATCAAGTCCTGGATAATTTGGCAGGGAAGAAATTCTTTTCTTTCCTAGATGGTTTTAGTGGCTAAAATCAAATCCATATTGCCCTCGACAATCAAGATAAAACTACATTCACATTCCCTTGGGGTACCTTTGCATACATAGTATTTCCCTTTGTACTTTGTAATGCTCCAGCCACATTCCAAAGGGCCATCCTGAGCATATTCAATGATTTGATCAGTGAAGGGATTGAATTTTACATGGATGATTTCACCCCTTATGGCGACGACTTCGATCAAGCACTGAATAATTTGGAGAAGGTACTAGAATTGTGCATTACGACCAGGTTATGTTTAAGCCACGAAAAATGTCACATGATGATGATGGAAGGTGTGGTACTAAGGAATTATATTTCTGTAGATGGAATTAGAGTAGATCCAAAAAAAATAGAGGTAACCCTTAATTTACCTACACTACACACACAAACGGAGGTACGTAGTTTCCTTGGCGCTTCAAGATACTATCACAGATTTATGGAAAAAATTTCAAGAAATGTTGCACCTTTACATGCTTTGACTGGTAATGTGAAGTTTTAGTGGTCTGAAAAGTGTGATGTGGCATTTGCAGGACTCAAGAAGATGATCTTGACATCATTGGTTTTGAGAGGATCAAATTGGAAAAAACCTTTTCACATCTCCACCGATGCATCAGATATTGCCATAGGCACTGTCCTTGGATAGGAAGAAGACAAGAAACCCTATGACATTTATTTTATTAGAAAGAATCTTACTCCAGCTGAACTTAATTATACAGTAACAAAAAAATAATTTTTTGTTGTTATACATGCCATCAATAAATTTTGTCATTATATAACAGGCTATCCAATTATTTTGTATACTGATCATTCTACTATTAAATATCTAGATAATAAAGCGATTACTAATGGACGATTTATTTGGTGGTTATTACTATTGCGAGAATTTGATATCACCATCAAAGATCGACCCGGGAAAGAAAATCTTGTCACAAACTTCCTATCCCGCATACCCAAAACAGATGAATCCTTAACAGTTGATGATCAATTTCCAGATGAGAATCTATTTTCCATCACCACAAAGCCACCTTGGTACGATGATGTGGAAAATTATCTAGCAACGGGAAAATTACTGGCACATCTATCATCAAGGGAAAGGAAACTGATCATCCAGTGTAGCACACGATTCAACTGGATCGGTGGATATCTCTTCCACATAGGAGCTGACCTCCAGATCCGCAGATGCGTACATGATGATGAAATCTATGACATACTGAAGGCAGGACATGACAATCCCTGGAGTGGGCATTTTGCAGACCACAGGACTGGACACAAAATTTTACAGATGGGCTACTATTGGTCCTCAATATTCAGAGATGCAAAGAAATACATCCAAACCTGTGACAACTGTCAGCAGATGGGAAAACTAGGTCAGGCTGATGAAATTCCCTTGAAGGAACAAGTAGTCACTGAACCATTTGAGACATGGGCACTAGAATTTATTGGCCCCTTCAATCTAAAGTCAAATCAGAAGGCCTATATTCTAGTTTCAATGGACTACATGACCAAATGGGTAGAGGCAGAAGCCTTACCAAATGCAACAGAAGAAGTAGTCATCAAATTTCTTTTTAAATTATTTGTACGCTATGGACTACCTAGGGAAGTAATCACTGATGGGGGGTCACAATTTATAGCTCATAGAATCACCACCACCCTGGATAATNAAGGATGGAGAGTTCAACTCTCTCTTGATATTGGAGGATTGTATCTTCCTCTTAGAGGTTTATCCCTCCCTTTACATTTGGAAGTTGTAGCTACCTTTGGAAGCCATTACTTCCCTTGAACAATAACTATTAATTCTCATATATTGTGCATGGTGTATTGTGGTGTATTGGTGTAACTCTTATACTATTGTTCATTGCGCATGGGATATAATTGAATGGTTTAAGTATAATTTGAAAAAGGTTTTAAATTGTACTTGATACTAATTCACCCCCCTCTCAGTATCAACATGAAGTGTGTATGACTAAGAAGAAAGATCTTGAAAAACCAAAATCCCCACCAAAAACTACCAAATCCCAAGGCTCGGTGCTCCCTGGGAGAAGTACTTTCATAGACAACATCATCTGAAAAGTTGAATCTCAATCTTTGGTCAGACCTAGGAAAGGACCTATCTGAATCCCTCAGGCAACAGTTTCACCAACTACAGCCAACACTGATATTCATAGAAAAAATGAATGGACTGAGCAAAGCTTTCAAAGCACAGACCTTCCACCCGTCAACCCTTTAGATGAGGGAAATTCTCGTAATATAGAGGAAGGAGAAGGAGAAACCAATGGGGTTTCCAAGGCAGACCCATCACCACCCCTGATCCTGAATTTCCTATAAAAGAAGAAGGCATACTCGAAACCCCATATAGAGGGAGTGAAATCAAATCCCCTAGAGGATCAAATAATCAACCACCTTGAATGGAACACCCAGATCAAGAAATTCCTGAAGATTTTTGGCACATTTTCGATCAAATGGCACAACCAAATCAACAATGACCCCAAACCTCCACGTTGGAATATCTGATAGTTGATCCAATTGCCAATGCTCCCATGAAAGCAATCCCCCTACATAACCTGCCAACCTTCCATGGATTGATTTCATAAGACCCAAACGCATTCTTATTCGAATTTGATGTCCTATGTAGAGGGTTTGATTACACCTCTAAACCCTAAAAATTAAAATTGTTCCCCTCTACCTTGAAGGGATAATCTCTATGTTGGTTTATGGGATTAGGAGGTGGAACCATTAACTCATGGGATGAGATGAAACAAGCCTTCTTAACAAAATATCAGGATTATTGTAGAACCGGGGACCTAAAAGATGAAATCTTTCAAATGAATACAAAAGAAAATGAATCATAAGAAGAATATGTTGAGAGATTTCATAATAACTTGCAGAGATCGCCCTATGGTACATTACTAGGTGAAGTACTTAAAGCAACTCCAATTAAAGGTATGAAGGATGAATGGGTAGAAATAATGAATCTAATGGGGAAGGGTGACATTTATCAAGAAACTTATGATAACATCATTATATTCTGCATCAGGTGCTCATGAGGAAGTACACGAACCGAATCAGGAATGCGAACTTCCCTCACCAGAAATAACAATATTACCAGCGGGGGAGTTACGTGAGATGAAGTTTGTAATCTCTTAGAAAATTTCAGAATAGATATTCTGAGCACTTTGACTACACAGTTGGATGTATTGCAGGCCAAAAAAAAACAAGCAAAAGAAGAACAGACTTTGGCCATATTTTTCCACAGATGTAGAAAAAATCATGGTCCAAGGGAATGTCTTTTGGATGTAGTTTGGGTTTTCTCTATTTGCTCCAAGGATCACGACACAAAGCAATGCCCATCACTCCCTGGACTGAAAGTTGTCTTTAGAGAAGCAAAATAGGAAACATAACCATTATATTTGATGGCTCAACATCGTCAATGGAAGGATCTCCCTCCAAATACACTCTAGGATCCCTCCTCTTTCTTTTCTGGACAGTATAATCAACAACAAAATTCTGGCAGTGCATGGCAGGGCCAACCATTTACTAATCAGAACTGGCAGCTCCAACAATACCCACCTGCAAATCCCACTTGGACAAACCAACCCACTGCAAATCCTATCTGGTAGAATCAACCAACTGTAAATCCCACCTGTTCTAACTCGAAATACCCCACCCCATCCTGACAAAACTCAAATAACCCCTACCCTTCACAATGGCCCAACACAACTGCCCAAAACCCAATTTGGAACTAGAATTGGAAGCGTCCCATGGGGATGGCCCCTCAAACCCAATCCACATTGCAATCTCCACTCCAACTGCCCCAAAACCCTCAATCACAATTGCGCCCTTAATTACCAACCCAACCCCACCCAAATCCTAATAATAGACCAACCCATCTTGTCTAGATTATGGAGAATGGGGAACAGGAGACCAACTCGGTAGGGTGCAACAAACTCCGATTGAGATTGGGGCATATAATCTCTCTTGAAGAAAATAATGTTTTCCAAGAGCAGAAGAATGAAAATAACAAACAACCAACAATAATGCCCTCGAATGTGGTAATAACGGAAGAAATAGAGTAGGGGGGGAACACAGTCGAGTCACAAGATCCTGATAAGGATGCAACTCCTTCCCCTCTATTCCCCAAAAGATTAATGATAGAAAAACCCGTCGTATATCCTAAATTCAACATTGTAGGGGAAATCAAGAATTTTTATGTCAAGATCCCACTCCCGCGGGCTCTGCAAGACATTCCAATAAATGCAAAAACAATCAAGGAACTATGTGGGAGGAAGCCTATTAGAAAAATTAAAAATTCATCATCAATAGTTCATGTAGTAGGAGCGTTTTTTGATCTAATTCTAGGTAGACAAGAACCAGTCAAATATGCAGATCCAGGGAACCTCATAGTAACAGTTCAGATCCAGGGTTGTTTTTTTCCAAATACACTAGTTTATTTGGGGGCAACCATCAATATCCTAACTATGGAAACCTGCAACACCCTGTGTTTTGACTCCTTCGAACCCACCCCAATTATGTTACAATTGGTTGATTGATCAGTGGTTAGACCAGTCGACACACTACATGACATAGAAATCTTAGTCGACTTTTGGGAATATCCAACGAATTTCCTCATCATCAATCCAAGAAGTGGACTCGAAAGGCATCCATTGATACTGAGCAGACCATGGCTCACAACAGCTGATGTGTACATAAGATATCGAATGGGTAATATGAAAATTTATAGAGGAGGTTTCACAAAAAATCTCATCTTATATCCTCCAGCCAAGCCATGCCCAACTTTCATATATCCACAATTGCCACCACCACGGTATCCAGAAAATGATTTACAAGCCCCTCGCATGCTGGAAAAAGCTCTCAGACTCAAGAACCAACTAGAGGATGATGTAATCAATGGGTTTATTAACAACCCAACCACCATGGGTAATCCAACATGCTAGATGCTCCAAGATGTTCTAGACTGTGAAGCACAGGGAGACTCACTGGAAGATTTAATGGAACAACAAATCCCGACTACTACTGTTCATAACAACAAATCTGTTGAGATTGCACTAGGGAAGTCTCTGAACATCAATGCCAATTTAGATGAGAAACAACAACAAAATTTGATTTAAGTCCTTTATAATACCAACAAGCTTTTTCCTGGGAATATTCTGACATGAAAGGTATTGATCTGCAACTCTGCACACACCAGATTTATATTGAGAAAGATGCCCAACCTATCCAACAACCACATAGAATACTAAATCCCCACCTTAGGAATATTGTTAAATAAGAATTACAAAATATGGTGGACGTATATTTCATATATCCTATCTCATATAGTCGATGGGTTTCCTCATTAGTGATCGTCCCCAAGAAAAATGGGAAATGGTAAATCTGTGTCGACTACAGGGAACTTAACAAAACCACTCAAAAGGACCACTTCCTCTTACCTTTCATCGATCAAGTCCTGGATAATTTGGCAGGGAAGAAATTCTTTTCTTTCCTAGATGGTTTTAGTGGCTAAAATCAAATCCATATTGCCCTCGACAATCAAGATAAAACTACATTCACATTCCCTTGGGGTACCTTTGCATACATAGTATTTCCCTTTGTACTTTGTAATGCTCCAGCCACATTCCAAAGGGCCATCCTGAGCATATTCAATGATTTGATCAGTGAAGGGATTGAATTTTACATGGATGATTTCACCCCTTATGGCGACGACTTCGATCAAGCACTGAATAATTTGGAGAAGGTACTAGAATTGTGCATTACGACCAGGTTATGTTTAAGCCACGAAAAATGTCACATGATGATGATGGAAGGTGTGGTACTAAGGAATTATATTTCTGTAGATGGAATTAGAGTAGATCCAAAAAAAATAGAGGTAACCCTTAATTTACCTACACTACACACACAAACGGAGGTACGTAGTTTCCTTGGCGCTTCAAGATACTATCACAGATTTATGGAAAAAATTTCAAGAAATGTTGCACCTTTACATGCTTTGACTGGTAATGTGAAGTTTTAGTGGTCTGAAAAGTGTGATGTGGCATTTGCAGGACTCAAGAAGATGATCTTGACATCATTGGTTTTGAGAGGATCAAATTGGAAAAAACCTTTTCACATCTCCACCGATGCATCAGATATTGCCATAGGCACTGTCCTTGGATAGGAAGAAGACAAGAAACCCTATGACATTTATTTTATTAGAAAGAATCTTACTCCAGCTGAACTTAATTATACAGTAACAAAAAAATAATTTTTTGTTGTTATACATGCCATCAATAAATTTTGTCATTATATAACAGGCTATCCAATTATTTTGTATACTGATCATTCTACTATTAAATATCTAGATAATAAAGCGATTACTAATGGACGATTTATTTGGTGGTTATTACTATTGCGAGAATTTGATATCACCATCAAAGATCGACCCGGGAAAGAAAATCTTGTCACAAACTTCCTATCCCGCATACCCAAAACAGATGAATCCTTAACAGTTGATGATCAATTTCCAGATGAGAATCTATTTTCCATCACCACAAAGCCACCTTGGTACGATGATGTGGAAAATTATCTAGCAACGGGAAAATTACTGGCACATCTATCATCAAGGGAAAGGAAACTGATCATCCAGTGTAGCACACGATTCAACTGGATCGGTGGATATCTCTTCCACATAGGAGCTGACCTCCAGATCCGCAGATGCGTACATGATGATGAAATCTATGACATACTGAAGGCAGGACATGACAATCCCTGGAGTGGGCATTTTGCAGACCACAGGACTGGACACAAAATTTTACAGATGGGCTACTATTGGTCCTCAATATTCAGAGATGCAAAGAAATACATCCAAACCTGTGACAACTGTCAGCAGATGGGAAAACTAGGTCAGGCTGATGAAATTCCCTTGAAGGAACAAGTAGTCACTGAACCATTTGAGACATGGGCACTAGAATTTATTGGCCCCTTCAATCTAAAGTCAAATCAGAAGGCCTATATTCTAGTTTCAATGGACTACATGACCAAATGGGTAGAGGCAGAAGCCTTACCAAATGCAACAGAAGAAGTAGTCATCAAATTTCTTTTTAAATTATTTGTACGCTATGGACTACCTAGGGAAGTAATCACTGATGGGGGGTCACAATTTATAGCTCATAGAATCACCACCACCCTGGATAATGATCACATTAAGCACATAGTTACTTCTCCATACTACCCACATGCAAACGGGCAAGTAGAAAGCACCAATAAATTCCTCGAGGCAATCCTGACAAAGACTGTCTCAACAAACAAACATAATTGGGCTACTGAGGTCCCAAATTTCTTATGGGCTTATCACACAACATGGAGTAACACCACTGGATACTCTCCTTATCACCTAGTGTATGGTAAAGAACCCATATTCCCGATCAAGTTTGAGATCAAGACCCTAAGGATGGCCCAGGAAATTGGACTGGATCTAACAGAAGCACATAAACAATGCCTTCAATGAATCAACGAGTTGGATGAAGCATGCATGTCTGCTGTGGAGTGCACCGTTGTTATTCAACAACAGAGAGCAACCTGGAATGACAAATTGTTGGGTATGTGTTATATTCTTTGTAGGAGTAGTAGTGTCTAAGCGCCTGCGTCGGGCACGCAGGGGGGTTCGGGGGCAGCACCCCCGAAATTTGTTTTATGGGCCGACATATTTCCGCCGGGCCGACATATTTCCAGGACCACATGATATCATGGATGATTTTAGGGGCTAAATTTCGCTCATGGGCTAATTTTCCAGGTTTTTTCCAAAACCAAGATTCGCTATTTTAAAAATGATTTGCCCAAATTCTATAGGACAAAATTATTTTACTTTCAAAATCGCCAAAATTTTATAAAAACAATATAAAATCCTTAGAAATTTCAATATTTTTACAAAAATATCGCCAAACATTTATAGTTGGCATATGAAGGATTAGTAAGATTCGCCAAGGTTTCTACATTTTAAAATAAATTTCCATCCTTAAAATAATCCCTGCATGATATTAGGTGGTTTTTCGGCACATGGTTTTTTGCCGATGGTTTTCTATTTCCGGTTAAGGAATTAGGGTTTTGGATATCGTTGGCTCCTATATGTATATTGTATTGTAAACAATGTAAAACACAATGTATGAATATAATATATGTTGGTTTTCTCGGTTTGGGTTTCCAGGTGAAAAATCTCTGTGTAATGT
>JZKD02S2281724.1:17925-34857 GCA_000966675.3 Picea glauca | reverse complement strand
CCTCTTACAAGAAGATAATTTTTTCAAGAGAGGGATTGCAGCAAGAACCCAATGAGAAAAAGTATGAGGGGTATCATCTTGCAGTTGATGGGATATTGTTGTATAACAAGAAGTTATATGTGCTTAATTCAGTACAATCAAAACATCTAATCATGTATGAATTTCATAAGAGACCTTATGTGGGTCATCATGGTTATTAGAGGATGATAATAGTATTAAGATAGTTGTATTACTGTCCAAGAATGAAGCAAGACATTGATGACTATATTTCCAAGTGTTTGGAGTGTCAACAAGTCAAAGTTGAACACAAGCACCCTGCAGGACTGCTACAACCATTGAAAATTATAGAATGGAAATGGTAGAAAATCACCATGGATTTTATTAATGGTTTTTCGAAGATAGTTAGGAAACATGATGCAATCATGGTGGTGGTGCATAATTTGAGAAAGGAATCTCACTTTATTCCCATTAAATCGACTTTTAAAGATATATATGTCGTTGATATTTACATGAAATAAATTTTTTGATTGCATAGTTTTCCCAAGACCATAATTTCAGACAGAGATGTAAAGTTCACTTGGAATTTCTAGAAAGTCTTGTTTGCAGGTTTGGGTACACAAGAATCATTTATCATGGCCTACCATCCTCAAACAGATGGTCATATTGAAAGAGTGAACAAATTTATGGAGGAAATCTTGAGGATGTGTGTCATGCATCAATCCAAACAATGGAAAGAATACATACCCCTAATAGAGTTTGCCTATAACAATGGTTATCAAGAATAATTGAAGATGAGTCCATTTTAGGATCTATATGGAAGGAAGTTTATATTTCAAATCACTTGGGACAGTCCAATAGATAGAATAAAACCTAGACCATAATTTCTAAAGGAAATGGAGTAGGCAGTGACCAGAATAAGGCAGAATTTAAAAGTAGCCTAGGATAGGCAAGAGTTATGCTGACAATAAGAGAAATCACAAAGAGTTTAAGGTGTGAGATCATGTGTATCTCATAGTAAAACCCAAAGTAATCTCCCTAAGTATGGGGACTTGTGCCAAGTTAGCACCCCGCTACTGTGGACCATTTGAAGTCCTGGAAAGAGTGGGACCAGTAGAATATAGACTTACCCTACCACCCATTGTTAGATCTCACAATGTGTTACATATATCTTTATTAAAGAAGTATGTTCATGATTCTAATCATGTCATTGATTGGACTATGATATAGGTGGAACCAGAGGGAGAATTCCAACCCAAGCCTCAATGCATCCCGGACATGAGAGAAACGTTGCTCCAAAATTGAGTTGTCATGAAGGTCAAGGTGCAATGGAAGCAATTTGGAGCAAATGAGGCCACTTGGGAACTGGCATATGCCATGAGAATGGCATACCCATTTTTGTTTCTTGTATAAATTGTATATATATGGTGTTTTAAACACCAAGGACAATGTTTTTTTAAGGGGAGGGAAATGTAACACCTTGTTTTCCCCCATGACTATAAGTATGCTAAGACTTCATGTATTGTGATTATGAAGCATGTAATTATGTTTATGATTAATGAAAACACACAAGACAGTTGATTGGGAAGGAATCCTTGAGTATTTTCCATGATACCATGAGTGGGACTAGTGAGGTGGAACTAGAAAGTTTCAACAAGGAAAATAGGAAGCTTGCTAAAAAATCTAGTCTACTCCTGCACAAATTCAATACATTATATGTCCCGTGTACCTAGACTGCATGGAAACATGGAGCCTATTTATAGTGATCAGGATTTGGTGGTTGAGAAGTTATAACTGTTGATCGGTTTGGTACTTGGAGGAGTGAAAGGATAGCTGATATCCCAGCCATAAGGATGCACTGGATTTTCCCGTTCAATTTGGGAGCCTAACACAACATATTGTTTATGACATAAATCAATGAGGATCCCGATGATATGGAGGAAGAAGAGGGAAAAGGTTGAAAAACAACATAGTTCAAGCATATGGACGAACAAGGAATGAAAGAGAGAAGGAATATGCATGAGAGAGAGAGGAGAACATATACAAACTGTGGAATCGAAGAGATCCAGAATGTGAATGCGTGAAGACTAGACTCAGGCAGAGGTGTATTGTGAGGAAGGTGAGTTGTAGACTCACAAATAGATGGTGTGGTGAGAAGAGGAACCCATGTCCATAAAGTTTTGCTGTAGAGAATATTTGGGAGGTGTCTCTGAGGAAAACATGAAACTTTTCCAAGAATTTAATGGTCACCCAGAAGCAGAGATGACCCATATCCAGACTATAGAAACAGAGGACCATGACTTGGTACTTACTGGAAACAAACCAACACTGGTAAGAGGAGGTCACCGAGGTACCGTGTAGCAAAGAATGGGCTCCCTTGTGCAGTGGAAATCTAGTTGGGAAGGTACTTGATAAACTTGTGGAGGTCCTTAGCTCAATGGGAAGAGGGAAACTTATGGTGTTTCTAGTGGAGTGGAGAAGAGTAACCTTCCATAACCATTTCTTGAATTTCCAGTCAGTTGAGTTAGTCCCATGGTGGTATCATGGCCTAGCATGAGGGTGGCATGTTGTAGAAAATCATAGTGCAACATATCCTACAGTTAGGTGGAAAGGAATTTCCCCTCAGACAATTGGTTGGTTAAAATCATTACTGAACAAATAAGTGTCTTTCCTTGTTATGTCCAGTGCATGCTTAATAATGATGATAGACTGTTTTTTCTTTATGTTGAAGCTATAAAGAGAGACCCATGTTTGAACTTGGAAGAATGACAATCGTTGATGCAGTGGGAGGAGAATATTTTGACCATTGGTTAGATATCTGGGCCTCGGGATTTAGTCTATCATAAGGGAATACCATCGGAAGAGATAAGGTGAGAGGTCACGATGAGTTTCTGATGGGAAATTTCCCAAGCAATTGTGGGTCATTTATCTATCGAAATTCAATTTGATGAGATATAGATCATAGATGCCTAGGTACATTAACAATAATTCTATCAAAAGGTAGATGGCCAGAGTCTTGAAAGATGGTATTGGGAATAGTCTCTAATGGAGAAGATTTTATGCCAATATTTTGAGGATGTGAGGACCATAGATCTATCGGAAAGGATGTCGATGGATTTATAGTTGTTGGATCTAGAATAATCCAATCTGACAGAGAATACTTAGATGAAGAGAGACTTCGACTAATTTTCATGTAGCTATAGGACCCAAATTGAATCATGACCATTAATCGAGACAAACTAAGGATTTTCAGATCCATCAGAATAGTCCCATCAAAGAGAAGCAATCAGGAAGACCTGCAAACACTCAAAGTGGGTGCATTATGATGGTGGAGGACCCTGAGTGGATAGAAACTATTGATCTATGAGATGGGTGTCTGACCTAATCTCAATCGTCAATTTGATTTTGGACCCCACCTATTCATATGATGAGTAGGAAGTGGAAGAGGTGTTAACCAACATGGAGTTCAAGGTATCGATTTAATTGAGAGCATAGATTTATTTAACCAAGGACCGTTGGATCTATCATAATTAGGTCCATTGGAGAGGTAACCCACTTTCCTAATAGAAGATATCCCAATATACTTTCGAGCGTTGATCTAGTTGTGCAGAGAAAACCCCTATCAATCGATCGAGAATGTTTGATTCCTATTCTATGTAGTAAACTCTTGATGTAGTTTCTTCAGAAGTTGGTGTTGATTAAATAGGTTAAAAGCAATTGGAAACTATGATAAGATAAATTTTCATGTATATTGCAATGAACTAGGAGTTGAAGGTTCAAACACAAGTTTTGAAGTTATGAGAAAGAGAGAAAATATCACATCCCACCAGCCTAAGTAAGTTTTAGGGGGTCATGTGTGTTACACTAGTGATTTCGATTTTGAATTCAAGGCTTTCATTTGTGCATTTTTCTTTAAGAGGATATTGGATCTCTAGCCACACCATGTGATCCAAGATGCAGGAACCATAAGATCCCTAGATGAGCGGATGGGGAGAGTTGATGAGCAGAGGGAGAGGTGGTGCAATAGGCAAAGTCTTCTAGTCATATTTCCTTACCTATTGGTGATCAAGGATTACCCTAGCAATGGTATGAAATATAGATGATATCTAGAGCTCTAATTCTCTTTAGTCCAGGCACGGGGACCAAAGGTTAAGTAAAAATGCATGCTTTATCTTTTGTTTATTAATTTAATTTATATGTTAGCCTAGATTGTTGCTTGATTTTTATATGACACATGTGATTGAATGTCCTCTTTTGTAATGCATGTGAAAATTTGGCACCAATGAGACCATTAGGATAGCAACAATGATGAGGTTGGGTCAAGGGAGTGGATCATGTGCCACCAACCTAAAGACATAGAAGGGTCCTAGATGTGGTGGATCAATGATGGATCCTAGATTATCTACACATGGATTGGCCAATTACTAGAGTGGGGGGTCTATTAGGTAATTTGCATCACCTAGACAAGGCCCTCATTGAGTGGTGTTATAGAGTTCCACTTGAGTGTCACCCCATCATGAGAAGGATGGCCATGGTGGAACATGGAATAAGAGACCTAGCTAGATGATTCCTAGCCTTCATAGCTTGAAACCCTCCTTATAAAGATGATATTGATGAGAGTGATGATGATGGTTGATTTTCCCCATGTGATGTACATGTATGGTTTTATTTCCCTTTAATATCAAATGAATTAAAATCCAATATAGAATCTAATTTGCAGCAAATATATTGAGACTCCTAGGAACATGAATGAATTTAATGGATTCAAAATATCTAATCAATTTTCTAACTCACAAATACTTTCTAAATAAGAAAGGATCGTAAACTTAGTAAAAATTGTTCTATCGCATGATAAGTAGTTGATAATTGAGATAAACACAAATATGATGAATGAGTAATCATAGGGAATAAAAAAGAAAGTGAATCATGGCATCATACTCCACCTGATTATTGGTGGAAGTACCGACACATACACCACTAAGATGGAAGAGAAAATGCAAGGGTGGATGATTTTCCCAAGCTACCAAGGAAAGACTCTAAGTGTAACAACTCATGCCATCAATTAAATCGATGTAACATAGAGATTGATGATCCATCTAAGAATACCACAAAAGTAAACCATAAGGCTCTCAAGCAACAAGATACAATGCAAAAGGGGGAATGCAGAATGTAAATATAGATATGGTAATGAATGGAAAGCAATCCTAAGGGTAAAATATCTTCAATTATAACCCATTGCACGGGCTCTTGAGAATTTCACCGTCGCAATTGGAAAGAAAAAATCCCCCACTTCCCAAACAAAATTGATGACATAAGGGCCCTACCATAGGTATTTGATTTTATCTCAACCAAGTGCTATATCATGAGCATGGTCATAAACCAGGACTAGATCACCTTCACAAAATGAGTGAGGGTAGACATGATTGTAATGATCTTTAGAAAATTTCTTGGTAGCATCAATATGTTTTAAGGTTGCATACCAATGTTTTTCATCATGTTCTAAGGTCAGTAGTCAATGTTTTAAGATAGAAGTATCTAGTAAAAGTTTAATGGAAAAATAGAGGGAGGGGATTTCACAATCGATAGGTAAAACCACCTTGATGCCTTGGATGAGATCAATGTTGGGTATGTGTTATATTCTTTTCATGTGTTGGTGTGGGCGCTTCAGATTCAACTATTGCGTTTGACGATCCCAACTTCCTTTTGGGCGATTTTTTCTATTATAGCGGATTTTTCTATTTTTAGTGGTTTTCTAAATTAATCCCAGATTAATGGATTAGGGTTTTGGTAGCTACAGAATACCTAAAACATTGTATATATTGTATGGTGAATGGTGAAATTAATACAATAAAGAGTTGAAAGGTTCGACACCAAGGAAGGCTAGTTTTCTCCCGGTTAAGGGTTTCCAACGTAAATCTATGAGTACTATGTGTATGAGCCATTGATTAATTTATGTTTTTCTTAATAATATGTATGCATTTCTTTACTTCAAAGGTTTAAAACTTACATGTGGTATCGGAGCTCATTTTTGGCTTCAGAGGGACACCTTTGTTGCTGATGGTTTGGCTCGGTCTTGATAGATCAAGTTTATCATGGGTCTGTGATAAACCTAGGTTTAGTGGGAGATTTTCCAGTGGTGATTTGAGTGTAGAAAGAAGAATGACGAGCTCCTCTAGAATCGAGACAGAGAAGTTCAATGGTAAAAACTTTGAGCTATGGAAGCTCAAGATGGAGGACCTTCGTGTAGACAAAGAACAATGGATCGTTGTGGATCCTGGTACACAACCTACTGGTACGCGACCTATTGGCACACAGTCGATGGGTACACAAACTACTAGTACACCACCTATTGGTATGTCAAAGGAATATTGGGAGAAGTTGGACAGAAGAGCAAGGAGTACTATTCGACTCTGCCTGGAAAATTTGGTGTTGTTGAATGTCTCGAGAGAATCTACGGCCAAGGAACTATGGGATAAGTTAGGAAATTTGTATCAATCAAAGTCCCTGGTAAACAAGTTGTTTCTTCGAAAGAATTTGTATCATCTTAGGATGGAAGATGGAGATTCTGTGACAGAACATCTAAATGCCTTTAATACTCTGGTAAGTCAACTCGTATCTATTAATATTACGATTGCAGAAGAAGATAAGTGTATTACTTTGCTATGTTATTTTCCAGACTCTTGGGATAATCTGGTTGTAGCAATTGGTAGTACCACTCAATCTACATTGAAGTATGAGGATGTAGTTGCATCATTGTTATCTGAAGAGATGAGGCGGAAAAGCATGGATGGTCATAGCATAGATGCTTTATTTGTAAGAGGTCGTACCCAAGATAGAAATCATGGTAATTCTCTGGGGGGAAGATCTAAATCTACAGGTAGATCTAAGTCTCTAGAAAAATGTTTGAGGAAATGTTGGAAGTGTGGTAAAATGAGGCATTATAAGAAAGATTGCAAGTCTAAGAAGGTTGATAAACCAAATGGATCTGATAGTACCTCTTCCACAGAGGCGAAAACATCCACTGAAGAAGGAGGTGATGTTTACCTGGAATCTACAAGTACACATGTAGACCATGATGTATGGTTGATCAAATCAGGTGTTTCATATCATATGAATCCTCATAAAGAGTGGTTATGTGAATATGAAAAATATGATGGTGGTGATTTATTCCTAGGATATGACTCAACAACAAAAATCATGGGACGTGGAAGGGTTATGTTGTTTCTAAAATATGGAAGGATTAGAACTCTCCCCGGGGTTCTGCACATTCCAAAACTAGCCAGAAGCCTAATATCTGTAATCAAGTTGGATGATGCAGGAGTGGATACTGTATTGGGAAAGGGCACTTGCAATATGGTATGAGGGGAAATGGTGTTGATGAGGGGAGTTCAATGTGTAACTTTGTACAATTTGTTGGGAAGCACTTATACTAATGGGTGTAACAGTTTTGTTGTCCCTGAGCAGAGAAATGAAGGAGACAAGACCAATGTTGTCTCTGAAAAGAAGATCATACTGTGGAATCAAATATTGGGGCATATTGGACAAAATGGCCTTCAAACACTACATGGTAAAGGTATGGTTGAAGGTATCTCTAATTCCACTCTGGATTTTAATTTCTATGAACATTGCATATATGGTAAATATAATCGAGTAAGATTCCCATCTGGTGCTACAAGAGCAAAGGGGATCTTAGAGTTGATACACAGTGATGTGTTTGTACTTGTTCATGTTCCATCCCTAGGTAAATATATGTATTATGTTTCATTCATAGATGATTTCTCAAGGAACACATGGATTTATTTTCTTAGAAAGAAATCTGAGGTATTTGATACATTTAAAGAGTTTAAGGCTCTCATAGAAAATCAGACAGAAAATAAAATAAAGGTATTGAGGACGGATAATGGTGGAGAATTCTGTAGAAATGAATTTGAATAATTCTGTAAGAAGTGCAGTATAGCAAGGTAGAAGACTACTCCATACACACCTCAGTAGAATGGAGTTGTAAAAAGGATGAACAAGACACTGATGGAAAAAATGAGCATGCTTAGTGGTGCCGAGTTAGGATAGGAATTTTGGGCAGAGGCAGTGGGTACATCATGTTACCTAGTCAATCGATCACCCTCATCAGTGTTGGATGATAAAACTCCACACGAGGTATGAATTGGAAAGAAACCCTCTCTTGAACATCTTAGAGTGTTTGGTTGTGATGCTTATGTACATGTTCCAAAGGAAAATAGGAGTAGGTTAGATAATAAAGTTGAAAAGTGTATCTTTATTGGTTATAAAGATGGTGTGAAAGGCTATAAGCTTTGGAACCCAAAAAATAAGAAGACTGTTTACAGTTGGGATGTTGATTTTAGAGAGGTAAAAGATGTTTCCAAACAAGAATTCCTACCAAGGAAAGAGGAACCTGAGAAAATAGAGCTTGAGTTGGATGATGAAAAATATGAATCATTTGAAGAAGATGAAGCAAAATAAGAAGAACCTCATACCCCAATATTGAGGAGATCGGTGAGAGAAAGAAGGCAACCAAAAAGGTATAGTCCACCTGATTTTTGTTCCAATTTTGCTTTATCTATTACTGATGATGATCTCAGAACTGTCAGGGAAGTAGTGAATTCAGAGGATAGTAAACTATGGAAGAAGGCCATGGTTGAAGAAATGGATGCATTGGATAAGAATGAGGCATGGGATATAGTTGAGTTTCCAGCTGAAGAAAATCTGTTGGTAGCAAATGGTTGTTCCCGAGTAGAGGGGATTGACTTTGGTGAAATTTTTTCTCTTGTTTCCAAGTTAACGTCTATTAGATTTATTTTATCTATTTTTGTTGCTTTTGATCTTGAAGTGGAACAAATGGATGTGAAGACAACATTCCTACATGGGGATACGGAAGAAGAAATCTACATGAAGCAGCCAGAAGGCTTTGTAGTGAAGGGAAAGAAAGAGCTAGTTTGTAAGCTAAAGAAGTCACTATATGGTCTGAAGCAATCACCTAGGATGTGGTACCAAAAGTTTGACACATGCATCCTTGGATTGGGATTTGTGAGAAGCAGGGATGATCACTGTGTATATTCCAAGTAGTTTGGTAATCACTTCATTTATGTAGTGTTGTATGTTGATGATATGTTGCTGGTAGGAAATAACATGGATGTTATCAAGGAGGTGAAATAGTAGCTATCCTCCAAATTTGACATGAAGGATCTCGGTGCTGCTAACTTCATTCTGGGAATGGAGATTAAAAGAGATTGTGCAAACAGAAAACTCTGGTTGAATCAAATAAAATATGTTGAGACGATATTACAGAGGTTTAATATGCATGGAAGTAAACTGGTCAAGGTTCATATTCCTATAGGTGTAAATTTATATGTAGATCAATGTCCCAAGACGCAGGAAGAAGAAGACGACATGTCCCATGCTTTGTATGCCAGTGCAGTTGGCAGTTTGATGTATGCAATGGTTTGTACTAGATCGAACATTGCACATGCAGTGGGAGTTTTGAGTAGGTATATGTCAAAAACAGGGAAGGAGCATTGGACAACAGTAAAGAGGGTCTTCAAGTATCTTCGTGGCACTACCAGTTATGGATTGTGCTACCAAGGAAGACTAGGATTGGACAAAGTGGTGGACATACATGGATTTTTTGATGTAGATTGGGCTGGAGATATGGATCACAGAATATCTACAAGTGGGTATGTGTTTAACCTATTTGGAGGAGAAATCAGTTGGATGAGAAAAAGACAGGTTGTGGTGGCACTCTCAACTACAGAAGTTGAATACATGGAAGCCACTCATGCAATAAAGGAAGCAATATAGTTACATAGATTGTGTTCAGGTATTGGGTTGGTACAACAAGTAGTGAGATTAGATTGTGACAGTTAGAGTGCAATCTTCCTGGCAAAGAACCCAACTTATCATTCGAAGACAAAGCATATTGATGTTCAATATCACTTTGTGAGAGACATGGTTGAATAAAATAAGGTGTTGCTAGAAAAGGTTGACACTTTGAAGAATGTTGCAGATTCATTGACAAAGTTTGTGATCACAGAGAATTTCTCCTGGTGTAGAGTAACAATGGGCATTGTTGCCTTGGATTGTTGACTATGTAAGCCTATGAACCCCCATATGAAAAGAAAACAACAAGTGGGATAATGTTGGGTATGTTTTATATTATTTGCATGTGTGTGTGTGGACGTGTCAGATTCGACAACTGTGTCTGATGATCCCAACTTCCTTTTGGGTATTTTTTTTTCTATTTTAGTGGATTTTTCTATTTTTAGTGGTTTTCTAAATTAATCCTGGATTAAGGGGTTGGGGTTTTGGTAGCTACAGAATACCTAAAACATTGTATATATTGTATGGTGAATGGTGAAATTAATAAAATAAATATTTGAAAGGTGTGGCACCAAGGAAGGTTGGTTTTCTCCCAGTTAAGAGTTTCCAGTGTAAATCTATGTGTACTATGTGTATGAGCCATTGATTAATTTATGTTTTTCTTAAGAATCTGTATGCATTGTTTTACTTCACAAGTTTAAAACTTACAATCAAAAGGAGGAAAATTGGTGGCAGCCTTAACCAATTCCCTATAGGCCCACGAAGTAGGAAATAACATATGATGCTAGTTAGAATTGTGTTTTCCAACCATCTATTGGAGCATGGTTTTGAGAATCTTATTAACAACCTCAACTTAGCCATTCCCATGTAAATAATAAAGTAATGAAAATTGATGCTCAAATATTAAATGCATATCTAGTTCATGCCAAACCAAACCCTCAAAATGTGCATCATGATCAAAGACCAATTGTTTCAAGACAAACAACTGAGTGAAAACATGTTTGAAGAAAACGTGAACCACTATGACTATCATGTCCTTGAATGTCGACATGGCTTTAGCCCACTTAATAAAATAGTCAAAATCCACAATAATGTACCTATGAACATTGGTCAACATAGTTTTTCACTTCATAAAATCAATAACCCACTTGTAAAAGGAACTAGTTGAAATTACAGGGTGAAGAGGGGATAAAGGGGCCCTTGCATCAGGGGGAAATGACTTGGAAATTATGAAATTTATTAACCACTTGAGTGTTGTTGGAAAATAAGGTAGGCCATAAATAACCCTCTCTAATGATATTTTGGGTGGTATCCATCTCGAAAAGGTGACCACCAAAAGAACCACTATGGAAATCATTTGGGGCCTTATCAACCTCATCAAGGGTAAGGAAATGACAAAAAATATTGTTATCTCCTCTCCTATATAGGATATCACCAATGAGGAGATATTGAGAATATTGATGACAAATGCGATGTCAATTATCATCTAATATGCCAAGGACTAAATTTTTTAGTGCACAAGCAAATGAGAATATCACCATACCAAGGATCATCCTATGAAATAAGGAGGACCAAGGATTTCTTACTCTTGGGAGTAGTGAACTTAAGATCAAACTCCTATAGAACATTAATTGTCAAACAAGTGATTTTTCCATTAATGACTTGCCTACTCAAGAGATATAACATGGGATTAGAATTCAAAACTACCTTGATCTTCCTCATAATGTTATAATGATGCAGATTTTAAACTAAAAAGATGATATCTTAGGTGATTTACTTTATATGTTTATGTAATAATGACGGACTTGAGAGATTCTTGCTAATACAATAGTTGACTTTCTTGAATAAATCATCCTCTTCTTGTACTAACACACTAACCACAACAAAAGGTGACAAGGAAATGTAGATGATATAGTCCTTAACATAATTAAGAGGGATAATTAAAAGAGAAGAGGTGAGGGAACACTTTAAGGCATTGAAGGGTTGTTGAGCAGGGTTGTTGAGCTTGGTCATCTCATACAAAGGCTATGTTGTAAATATAAAAATGCAAAACCTCATGTGCACGCATAGCATAGCGAGGAACAAAGTGAGGAAAGAAGTTCACCTTGCCTAAAAGGACTTACAGTCAGTACAAAGCCTTTGGTGGAGGTAGTTGAAGAATAGCTTGAACCTTCAATGGGTCTGTAGGGATACCCTTCTTAGAGACAATGAATCCCTACAAGTGGCCAACAATAACATAAAATACACACTTAAGAGTGTTTAAGAAAATATTATACTTGCGACACCAAAGGAAAGTTTTGTAAATATCCTCAAGTGGTGTGACCGTTTCTTTGAATGAGTTGTGAGATCGTCGAGATATTCAAGAATGGTATAAAATAATTCATGAAAATAATATGACATCACCCATTGGAAAGTGGCACCAACATTCTTCAACCCAAATGGCATGACCTTATAGGTGAATATTCTTGGAGTAGTAAAAGAAGTCTTGTAATAATCTTCAATACTAATTTGGATATGATTATAACCAAAGAATCCATCCATAAATAATATAACCTCATGGTACACATAAGAATTTATAATTTAGTCAATAAAAGGCATAGGGTAATTGTCTTTGGGGCAAGCCCTATTAAAATCGTGGAAATTAGTATAGACATTAATGGTGCCTTGTTTTTTGTTAATAGGGTTTTGTTTAGATACCTAAGTGGTATAAGTGATTGAATAATGAAATTGGTTTACAAAGCATGTCAATTTTATCTTTAACACTCAAAGACATAAAAAGAGGGATAGGCCTTTGTTTTTGGCATACCATATATGTTTCAATCCATGTATCAATATGGTGTTCTGCAATAGAAGGGTCAAGTCTCAGTATTTTACAATAATACTAGGAAAAACCATAGTGAAACTCTTGGAATAGAGATTTACAAGTCATAAATTCTTTAGGATAATAGGAAGCATTAGTAAAAGTATGTTTAGTGACACCAATATTACTGAAATATCCACTTTGATAGTGGAATAAATGTTGGCCATGTTTCCTTCCTCAAATCCATCCAAAGATAATTGAGTTTTTGACCCAATTGATATGTCCTACAGGTATGAAATCCTTAGACTTGAAATAGAATTGATCCAAATGTTTTTTGGAGGTGAATGCATCCTAAGGGATAAAATAGGCATGGTGGTGCATATCATCCTATGAGTAATCAAGGATATTCAAAGCCTCAATAATTTCCTCATTGGAATTAAAAATGGGATTACTAGAATCAAATTTGTTGAGTACCATTTTCAAAGTGGTTGAAGAGAATTCACTTTTGAGGATGGAGCCTATAAAAAATCCAAATTTGTGTGAGGTGTGACTCACATAGGTTACACCTACTTATGAAGATATAGTTTAAGTGGAGGAAAAATACACAATACAAGAAGTAAAAGATGTCGAAGTAATTGAAGAAAGACTTGTAGAGTTGTACAAAAAACATAATGGATGATCAAAATACAATGAACCTACCAATGAGGAAATAAAAAAAATGGATACAATACCCTCACTTGAATTACTAGGGAGTAAGATCTTTTCTACGTGTGTAATTTCCAGCATAATAATTTTTTGGAAATTTTTTGCAAGTGTTGTTCTAAACTTAGGAAGTTCAAGGCAATTGTGAAAATAATGACCATAGATGTCACATAAGGCACATGGATGGTTAGTATGAAATAATTGTTTTTTATACTTAGTATCATTGGGAAGAGTGGTCTAGACCATAGGGATGGAATTATTAGATATATATTCTTTATGATGGAGATGACTCAACAATGTTGGTAGTTCTAGCCACTAATGGGTGGTGTGGCTATGGATGTCACAAATAGCACAAGGTGAATGAGCCTTCTTATGCATGGTGGTCTAAATAGTCACAATAAACTCTTGAGGGATGGTGCCCCCAACTTTCTTATTATTTCCCCCAACACCCTTCTTACTTGTAGTAATATGAGTGGGTGGAATAGACTCCTAAATAAACATAGGGGGGTTATGTTTAGAGTACTCAAAGATTGGATGAGAGTTAAAACTATTTGGAGTGTTAGAGGTGGGTTAGATTGGTAAGATACCAAATCGAGATACCTAAATTCAAGGTTGGAATGCTTAATGTTGTCATCATAGGGTTTCCAACTATACCAACATGGGAAAATAAAAAATAAATCTATCTAATAGGTGATGTAACCCATGGATTACCTGCCACTGGAGGAGGAGCTAGTTCATTTTTGGTTGAGACGAGGATTATCTAGATGTGATAGCATAGATTTGAAACATTCCTTCAGGGGGGAATATTGGTGGTGGTCCAAAAAAATTACCTAACAAACAAGAGGATTTCAAGACACCCAAACCAAATTTTAAAAAATAAGGCATAAAGAGGATTCCTTCAAGGATTGGCAAGACATTGTTTGTATTAGACATTGACTTAGGATTGTGATACATAATCTGATCAAGTGTCATGATATTTCCTTTATGGGGGAACATCATTAAGTGAAAGACCATATATGAAAAAAAACTCATGGTGTACATGTATCTGCACCCTAACCAAATTTTGTAGTCAAGTTGGGAATCTACAACTTTAATGTCAATCAAGACAGTGTTACTAGCTAGTTCAATGGGAAAGTTTTGTAAAAGTCCTTGTGGCTAGTAAGGATGACCATCATACACATGAAGTGTCATTAGTGATGGAATCAACTCTAAAGAACCTAAATTTTTTATAATTGTGAGTGGAAATGACACACGTGGAAGCACCCTCATCTATAATGTCATGGTGAATGATAAAAAAAATTATGGTGATTGGTACCTAAAACACAACAAATGAAAGAGAATAAGTTTCTTCCTGATCTAAGTTGAATGTAATTAACAAAACATCCAATGGATTTATTGCATGAAATTTTGAGTAAGTATTTGCATTACGGATGGAAATTATAAAGGACTTTTAAGGTTGGCATGGAAGTATTTGACTATATCAAACCATCCACCACACTATAGTATGAGTATCCCTTGAATTGGGATTATAAGTAGTTTGATACAAAGGAACATTTGGTACTTTAGGAGGTGTTTAGGAATAGGATCAATATTTGGTCGTGAAATTTGCATGGGCTTATTATTTGTGGGTGGGTCACTCTCTTTATCAGAAGGTGTAAGTTCAAGTGGCATACCATATTAGTGTCTTCGAATCTAAAGGTTGATATCCATAGAAATCATGTAGTATTTTGGAATGAGGTATATCCAATCAAATTAGATGTAGATAGCTGATTTGGATGGGATTTTTTTGACTACATTGTGACTAACCCTTATGGAGGGAAGGGGTTTTGCAACACCGTGGGTTGAGAAGAAAGGGACGGGGTAGGTTGAGTACTTGGTTGACCTTGAGAGGCACTGGTAAAATCATGCTTTGCTACTTATTCCAACATATGATACACCATTGGTAAATGAATAGTGATGAGTGTAATTTCCCTAAACCCCCCAAAGCAAACAAGGATGGTTCATTTGCAATTGAGGATTTTTCCCTTTCTTGATAGGATTATTAGGGTCACGGTTTTGGTCTGTAGGATAAGTGTTTCCCCTAGCATTAATAGGTTGATAAGTTTGATTTCTCACAACCCTTGGATTTTAGTTTTTCATGTTATTCTCCCCCTTACTTTAATTTTTGTTATTATTGTCCTATGCATTTTTAGGGTTTGGCACATTATTTTGGGCATAGGATTACCCTTGTGGGGGAGGGGATTTTGTTGAACTTGACTTCATTAGGGTTGATGCATTTGAACTTGTGGTGCAAAGGGTTATGAAGGAGGACTAGGAAATTTGTCATAATGATTATAGACTAGTGGATACACATAGAAAGTGGAAGCACTACTACATGTGGTACCACTACAAGAAGGGCCATGGATGTGAGGTTGAGTAGGAGAAAATGAATATGAAGTACTATCCCCCACATGTAATGATCATCATGACTTATCATATGGGTTGTAGGTAATATAGGGTTGTCCATACGAGGTAGGACAAACATAGTATTCCCTCCATCATAACAATTCTCGTACATATTATTAAAAGTATACAAATGCATTTTACCATATGGGTTGGAGGTAGACATGATCAAACCTGTCACCCCATTTGTGGCATGGGATGCTCCCAATTGATCCCAATAGGGGCAATTAGAAATGGGAGAATTGTGAAAAAAAAATTATAGGTAACCTCACTAGGCATAGATGTTAGGAACCAAATATCAATATAGCATAGAAAAACCTCAAAATAAGTATTCAACGCCTTGTAAAAGAGAGAAATTCAGATAATAAGCCTCTTTGAGGGGGAAAACTCCTTACGCCCACATAAATGTGCAATTACAAGATGATTCCAAATGAAAATGTATCCTTGGTATATATAGGAGACTAGGAGGTATAATTACAACTAATGGAATAAAGCCGACATAAATAAAATAACATTACTAATGTAATATGCCCCAATTAAGGGGTAATGAGCCACTATTAGGGGAGGGGCTTAACATGCCCCTCCCCTTGAGACAAGTGTTGTCCACAATTCTTGAGTAACTCTAGATGCTTCTGTATAAAATACTCATCTTCCCAAGTGGAATCTTTAGCCGGTAGTTTCCTCCATTTAATGAGATACTCTGAAATGGATCTATTCCTCAGCTGGCGAATTCTTGTGTCAGTGATGGCTTCAAGCTCAAATATGATTTTTCCTTCCTTGTCAAGTTCTAGAAATATAGTTTGAATTGGGATCTTGTCACCTATAACCTTGTTTAAGCATGAAACATGGAAAATTGGGTGTACTCATGAAGATGCAGGCAACTACAATTTGTATGCCATAGTACCAATATTTTGCAACACCTTATAAGGGCCATAGTACTTTGGTGATAATTTACTATCCTTCTTGGCTTGCTTGAGGGCCATCTGTTTGTATGGTTGTAGTCTTAAAAACGCCCAATCCCCTACTTCAAAACTTATTTCACTATGATGTTGATCTTCTTGTTGTTTCATGTGATTTTGTGCCATGGTCAGGTTGTCCTTTAATATTTGGAGAACTTGTTGTTGATGCTCGATGTGATCTTCCACTGCTTGAACCTTAGA
>JZKD02S2281702.1:15055-34858 GCA_000966675.3 Picea glauca | reverse complement strand
TCATCGGGCATGCCAAACTCGGGGAGTCTGATATCCTTCATTGCCTTGTTGATTTTGACCAAGCGCTTCTCGCACTTGGCCCATTTTCTTGAATCTCCCGATGAGGATCCTGATCCATTCTTGCCCAATACTCGGAGGAATATTTCCTGCAATCAAAATGAAATCATTTAGAGGCCATGTACAGAGAAATACTGGGTAAAATACATGTATGAAGTGTAAGAATGAAAAAGAAACAGGTTGGTACATACCTGTAATGCTTGCTAAACTTTGTAGTTTGATACTCACGAGGGGGCTTAGAAGATTTTGAATTTGTCGTCTTGCTCCTCTAGATGCTCTGAAACTCCTTTTCACATAGAATGATCTTGTTTACAATGGATCAAGAGGATTTAATGGGGAATAACTTACCAGTCGTATCAACGAATTAATTCGAGTGATGAGTGAAATTCAAGCAAATATACCACCGAATCTCTGCAATTTAATTCATCATGGGTTGATGGCGAAGGCGCGGAGGGTGATGTGTTCTATTGGTAAATTCAAACGGTCCTTTTGATTCATGCACGAATTAGAAACTAATGCGATATTTGGAATTAATTATTCCCTTAAATTCTCTAGATTGCAACGTATCTAGCACTAAAACGTCCCATCATGTTGCTTTCCTAATGGGTGGATTGGGGGTCGGCAATGTGTTACAGGTGTTTTCAATGATGTTCTTCTGTGAAAAACCTTCAACATCAATCAATTTCATTGTACGGTGTTGATGTGGAAAAACTGGCTTGGGACACATGGAAATGGAAGCTGATGACTTAACTCACGAGTATTAGTTGGAGTCGGGACTTTCCTCCAGTGGTGCGTTCTTAAACTAAACCTGGGATCGTCGATTCCAAAAAGGTGTCATGGATTGGAGATCGGGAGAAAACTTGTCTCATATTTTCCTTTGCGTTAGCATCTTCAAAAAAAAGAAATCTAATGCCGAAACTCTTTGGGAATCGGTGATCGAGGCAAACTCCTCGGCATGGTTGCAATGTTCATCATGACGGATTTATCCAATTTCGACAAGCATGTCAGGTATCGGCTATCGATGATATCATTTCTTTCTTTGTTAACGTTTACTCTCTTCACCTTTTACCGACACCGAAGAGGATCGGTTATCGACGATATCCTTGTGTGATGCTTATCACGAAAGAAAAAATTATTTTTCCGATGTCGATAAAGCTCGACATTCGGCGACTGCGGTTTGTTCGAGTGATTTTCATTCATCTTTTAATTCCTTTCGATGCCGAATTTGGGTGCATCGGGTGAAATGTTTTGTCTGTTCATTCTTTATTTAAAAAATAAAGCCTTTTTAATTCATGAGTTTTCATAGATTCAAGCAAACTTTGGGAGATTTAATGAGAGTAAAAAATGATAAGCAAAGGAAAAAATTTTCCAAAACGAAGTCGAATTAGACAGTGAAAAAGATCAAGTGGTACCCAAAAAGAAAAATTTGACATAGGATTTTTAGGGTGTTTTGAGTGCTCAACAAATGGTGACTAACTGGGTTAAAGCATAATCTGTGTTCCTCCTTTGGGCTCGGCTGATGCAAAAGCTGGTGGAGAACTTAACTGGTTTTAAATCAGAGCCCCTTTTACCCTTGCATTTGAAATTCTCCAGTTGATGCCTCCAGGTCTGCCTGTGGGGTTTTCAACCTTTATTCCTCCTTATTTTCTTCTAACCCTAACTCATGCCCTCTTTTGACAAGAGTCTAGTAGATAATTCACTAGCACTAGGCCCTTTAGTTACCTTCATTCATTTGCTACAGTGTTTCTTTGCTGCCAGTGAGCGTCCATAGCCCCAGCGGAGTCACCTCGACGTCACAAACCTTTATCCGCTACCAAGGAGAATCCATATCCCTGAAGAAGATATTTTCATACCCTCTCCTATTGTGCGCTCATTTGATATAGTTGACTTTTATTTCGACAGAATTTCCTGAGCAAGTGGGAGAGGAGGATGTATGTTATTTGCAAAAGTATGAGGTGATTAAGGTGAAACTCACTAGTTCTGTCTCTGAGGTGTATGTAGTCCTTTCTAGATTTCCTTCTTTCCCTTAAGGTCTTACCAAACCACTAAGTAGACACTTCCACATTTCCCCAAAGTTTTTCATTTACATAGGTTAGATAGAGAATCCTTTGAAACAACTACAGGTTCTTCAACATATCTTGTGTTTGTATGTGAGCGACGAGTTAGGAAGAGAGTTCGCTATATTGCATGATTTGAGGTCAAAAATTTTATTGCTTCAACATAATCTTTCAAAATCTCAGAAGAATTATCACAAAAGACAAAACAAAGTATAAATGAAAAAATACAAAATGACCCATCAGAAATAAACACAAAATTAAAGTTTTTTTTTTTTTTTTTTTGATGAAAATATTATTCCAGGGCTTGGCCATTCACTGGGAGAGAATCAGGTTCTCCCCTTAGATTTTTTAGTCGATACGTGCCTAACCCAATCTTCTCAGCCACCTAAAAAGGTCCGATCCATAGATTTTGAAACATAGAATGTTTGCTTTTAGTCTCATTTGCTCTGTCCCACTTCAGGACTAGGTCTCCTACTTCAAAATTCTTCTCTTTAGCCTTATGCTTGTCAAACCAACTTTTAACTATATACTGATGGGATATGAATTTTTAATTAGCTTTCTCCCTTTCTTATTTTATCATGAGCAGGGTATCAATTCTTTATTGTATGACTGATGAAGGTTGTCCTTTGGAATCTTGGGCAAGTTGAAGAGATGGAAGATAAATCCCGTTCAGGATAATTACTTCATGTTCGTATACTAGAAAGTATGGGGAATTCCCTATAGCTTCCTTGGGTGTAACTCTATCTTCCCATAAAGCATTGTGGAGTAGATTATGCCAATTCCTCTGGTTGTCTGCAACCATTTTATTCAGTATCTTTACTAGGTTCTTATTAGTTGATTCTGCCACTCTGCTTCCTTATGGATAATAATTTGCAGAGTATATAATTATGATTCCTTTGTCTAGGGAAAAATATGTTAATAAGGTGGAAGAAAAATAAGTTTCATTATCAAAAACAAGAACAGAAGGGACATTGAACCTTGTGATTAGTTTTTTTTCTATGAATTGCATTACCACCTTCTCATTTACATGAGTCAGAGGGATGGCCTCTGCCCATTTTGTGAAGTAATATGTGGCAGTAAGTATGTACTTGTGTTTTTTTTAAGATCTTGGTGTAATATATCCTATAATATCTAACCCCCATTGCTCGAACGACCTAGAAACAGTCACTGATTAGAGTGGGATTGTTTCTCTCTTCTCTCTCTCGATGCTTATTTGACAAGTTTTACAGTTTCTAGCATATGCATGAGCATCCTTGAACAAAGTGGGCCAATAATAGGTAGCTCTCATTATCTTATGAGCGGTAGTGTCTCCTGCAAAGTGTCCACCTACAAGGCCATCATGGAGTTCCTTCAGAAATTTGTCTGCATCTTCACGTTCGAGGCATCTTAAAAGTACCACGTCATAATTAACCCGGAAGAGTATAGAATTTATGAGGCAATATTGTGAAGATTTTAACCTCAGAGCTCTTCTTTTCCTGGGGTTTAGGTCTTCTGGGAAAGTCCCATGATGCAGGACATAATTTAATTTATCATACCAAGACTCTTGCCTTGGGGAAATGTATGAAGCTTCACCACACCATAATTCCATTTCATTCTCCCATCTGAAGTCTTTATTTACTTGGTCTTGAGCCTCAGCAGCCAGTTTACATAATCCTTGTCCTTTAACTAGTTTAGCAGGTTTTATATCTAGATCAAATTCTTGGACTACTTCCATTCAGTTGCCTCTTCTTTCCCCCATATCATGTTGAGTAAATAGGGATCGGATTGCAGGGTGAGGCACAATTACTTTGGTGTGGTCTTGAGGATGTAAGATCTGAAATGTTTTATTGCCTTATAAACTGCATAAGCATGTTTGTCTATAGAAGGGTAATTTAGTTCAAAACCTTGGAGGTTAGTGCTCATGAATGATACTGGAACTTCGTTTTTGTCATCATCCATCTGAGTTAATATTGCGGATAACGATTGGTCAGAGGTGAAAGTATAGAGGAAGAAATATTTGTTGAAATCGGGACTTCACAACATGAGGGCTTGAGATATAGTAGTCTTAATATTGTTGAAAGCCTCCTTCCATTCATCATCCCACTTAAACTCAACATCCTTTCGGATCATTTTTTGTAGGGGTTTGATAGATTCCGCGAAATTGGGAGTGAATTTCCTCACAAAATTGATTTTCCTGGAGAATGATTGCATAGATTTTTTGTTGTGAGGCATTGAAATACTGCTGCTGCAGGTGTGTGCAGAGTCAAAGGATTTCAACACTTGAAAGTGTTTGAAAATTTGCCGCAAGGAGTGCGTGCAAGGGTTTTTCTAGAAGACATAGAGTCGTGGAAAGATCATAAGAATTTGAACCTTCAAAGGAGTCGAAGGAAGGCGCGAGGCCAAGTACCCTTGAAAGTTTTAAGAAGGCGTAGTGACGGGGACCACAGGAGGACGAGTTCCGCAGAGAGAAACACCTTGGTTAGTTGTGCGGAAGCTCACAAGCGAAAGAACGGACGATCTGAATTCTCTGAAGAGAATTCGTGAAATCCCGTGGGCCGTTAGATCTCATGGAGGAGCAGGGGAGTTATGAAAAAAGTGTCGAAAGGTTCTAAGCTCAGGAGGAGTAGGACCGTAGATCTAAGCCACAAGGGCCATTGGATTTACACGTGGATTTCTATATCGGGGTTTCGTAGGTTGAAGTCCCGTAAACTTGCAATGGGAACCGCAAAATCACGAAACGCGAAGTCCCGAAGGTTAAAGGGTTTTTTGCGCCATAGAGGAGTCAGTGAGTGGACAGGTGGCACACTCTCGACAAGAAGTTGGTTTAGTTGACCGTTTCAGGGATTCGTGGGGTGAAGTCCCGAAACCTTTTCATTAGGATTCATGATATTGCGAAGTCTAAAGTCCTGATGGAGTAAAGGGGCATTGAAAAGTCAACTTTGTGAGCACGTCGAAAATTTGGAATATCGGGTTTTGGGAATCGTAGGAGTAAGTTGCTTGACACCGGGATCGCCGAAATCGTGATAAGGAAAAAACAGAAAGAGAAGAGGATGGGTTAGCATTGACTGATTTTGGGTTTCGGGGATTTGAAAGACAAGTGCGTGACCAACGGATTCGTGAAAGGGTGAATTTTGATTTCCTGAAGAAAAAAGGGGAGTTTTTGAAGTTGACTGTGGGTGCAGGTTTCCCAAAAGGGAAATAGAAGAGCCATTCCAAAGCTCTTCGGGCCAGTGGAAAGGGAAAGATCCTATGTTGACATGGACCTTTTGACCTGCGGGTAGTGGAGGGAGCGAGCGTCATCATTTCTAGTATCAGAGCATAGAAAGGTTCTTTGCTTTCTGTAGCAGAGAGAAAAAGAGATTTCACCATGCCACCAAGGAGAAGGGATAGGCTAACACCCGATCCCCCAGAGGATAGGGAAATGTCGCGAAGAAGAGGTAGGAAGATGACTAATCCAGCCATGGAGAGAGAGATGCATGATCTATGAACTAGACTCAAAGACATGGAGACAACACAAAGATGCACAGTCAGTGCTGGGGATCATAGTGATTCTGAAAGTGAAATTGAGGCTGAACATGAAGAAGAAGTTGCAGCTGAAGATGCAGCAAATGAACGTTTGAGAAGAGCTATTACAAGAATGGGTGTAAGAGCGAAGATGGATATTCCAGTTTATGAGGGAAGTATGGATGTAGAGGAGATTCTAGACTGGATTAGAGCTTTGGACACATACTTTGACTATGAATATGTCAAAGAGGACAAGAAGGTCAAGCATGATGTCATAAGATTGAAGGGACATGCAACATTGTGGTGGGATGAGCTACAAGCTGACAAACGCTGCAAAGGCAAGCAAAAGATCAAGAGTTGGGATAGGATGATTGCAAAGATGAAGGAAAAATTCATCCGCAGAGATTACTAGATTACTCTATTCAGGAGGATGTAGAACCTGAGACAGAAGCTGATGACAGTGAAAGAATACACTGAAGAATTTTAAAGGTTGAACATCAGGGTAGGTCATCGGGAAAGCGATGATGGAAAGGTTGCCAGATACATGAATGGCCTAAGATGTGATATTCAGGATTAGATGAGCATGGTAACCATATGAACGGTGGAAGATTCTTATTAGATGGCTCTAAAGGCTGAGGAGAAGCTGAGCCGAAAGCAGGGTCAAAGAGGACGAGGCAGAAGTCAAGCCAAGGGAAAATCATTTGTTCAATATAAAAGTAAGAAACCCAAGGAGGACTGGAAGAACCCTCAGAATCGAACTGAGAGAGGTGGAAGCTCACATCAAGGGTGATATGCTGAACAGAGAGGACAACATACTGAGCAGAGAGGAGACTATGCTAATAATAATACTTTTCCTCGTACTAGAGGTAGAGGAAGAGGAAGAGGTGGAGTGATAAAATGCTTCACGTGTGGAAAGAGTGGACACAAATCTTATGAATTTCCAAATAAAAATAAATAGGGTGGAGAGACTCACATCGCCGAAGCACAAAGGTGAGATGTTGAGGCAGAAGATGCTGAAGGTAGAAGATCACTGATGATGCGAAAAGTTCTCTTAACACCAGAGAAGGAGGTGGAGAACTCAGCCCAAAGGACCAGACTTTTTTGGACTTCTTGCAAAACCAAGGACAGGGTATGCAAGGTCATTGTGGACAGTGGTAGCACAGACAATCTCGTTTCTATGGATATGGTAGAAAAGCTGGAGCTGGAGACGATTGATCATCCATGCCCATACATAGTTTCGTGGCTACAAAAAGGACATCAGGTAACTGTCACTAAACAATGTTTAGTTGAATTCAATATAGGAGGATATAATGATAAGATATTATGTGATGTCATTCCTATGGATGTTTTTCATCTATTGCTAGGTAGACCATGGAAATATGACAGAAATGTGATTCATGATGGGAGGATGAATACATACACCCTAGAAAAGAATGGGAGAACTCATATGTTGCTTCCAATCAAAGATAAGGAAGTGAAATCTGAAGTAAGTAACATTTTACTTCTCATGAGTGGGAAGGAACTCCTTACCGAGGTCAAGAAGAAGGAGGAATCACAGTTCATTGTGGTCAAGAAACCGAGAATTGTTTTGACCAGCACAAGAGTGGACGATTTACCAGAAGAGGTTCAGGAACTATTGGAAGAGTTCGCTGACATAATAGTGGACGAACTACCTCATTCGTTGCCACCAATCAGAAGTGTGAGTCACCATATTGATATCATACCTGGAGTCAGTTTGCCAAATAAAGCCGCGTACAGAATAACGCTGCAAGAGAATGAAGAGGTCAAAAGACAAGTCCAGGATTTGTTGGACAAAGGGTTGGTTAGAGAAAGCTTGAGCCCATGTGTTGTTCCGACAGTACTCAGTCCAAAAAAAGACGAAGGCTAGAGGATGTGTACTGATTCAAGAGCCATTAACAAGATAACCATCAGGTATAGATTTCCATTGCCAAGGATGGATGATTTGATGGATTGCTTAAGTGGAGAAAAGTATTTTTCAAAGATTGATTTGAAAAGAGATTATCATCAAATATGCATGAGAGAAGGTGATGAGTGGAAAACAACCTTCAAGACTAACGAAGGGTTGTATGAATGGCTTGTTATGCCATTTGGCTTAACAAATACGTCGAGTACCTTTATGAGGTTGATGAACGAAGTCCTGAAAGAATTCATTGGGAAATTTGTCATTGTGTATCTGGATGACATACTGATTTTCAGTAAGACAAAGGCAGAGCATCTGAAACACTTAGCTAAAGTAATGAAGAGATTACAGCAAGAGAAGCTATTGATAAACATGAAGAAATCCTCATTCATGAAGACAAAACTCATCTATTTGGGCTTTGTTATTTCTGCAGACAAATTAAGGATGGATCTAGATAAGGTAGAAGTGATCAAGAATTGACCATCACCGAAGAACATATTTGAGGTGAGAAGTTTTCACAGATTGGCTAGTTTCTACTAGAAGTTCATCATGAATTTCAGTGGAATTAGCGCAGCGATGATGGACACAGTGAAGAAAAGACACAAATATTTTCACTGGACAAAAGAGGCTGAGAAGAGTTTTAATTTGTTGAAGAGGAAGATTACGGAACAACCAATCTTGGTGTTGCCGGATTTCCAAAAGACATTTTAAGTGAAATGCGATGCAAGTGGATTTGCAATAGGGGCAGTCTTGAGTCAAGAGGATAGGCTGATAACATATTTCAGCGAGAAGTTGAATGAAGTGAAGGTGAAGTACTCCACATATGACAAGGAGTTCTATGCTATCATCCAAGCATTGAAGAAATGGAGGCATTACTTGATTCCCAAAGAGTTTGTCTTATACAGTGACAATCATGCACTGCAGTTTGTGACTCAACAGGAAAAGTTGAATCAGAGACATGTTAAATGGGTTGAATATATGCAAAATTTCACTTTTGTGATTAAACATATTTCTGGTACTGCTAACAAAGTTGTTGATGCTTCGAGCAGGAAGTGTTTGCTATTGCAGGAGTTCAAAGTCAAAACGTTGGGTTTTGATGATCTCAGGGACATGTACAAAGATCCAAACTTTAAGGAGGCATATGAAGCAGCTGAGAATCCAATTCTCAGAGATAGAAACCAATGGATACAATACCTGATCCAGGAAGGATTACTATTTAAAGGTAATCAACTTTGTATTCCAAAATGCTCCATGAGGGAGAATCTGTTGAAGGAGAAACATAGTGGAGGATTAGCAGGACACTTTGGTCATGAAAAAACGTTTGCAAAGATGAATGAGTCATATTTTGGCCAGGAATGCGAGCCGATGTCAAAATATTTGTAGATAAATGTAGAATTTGTCAGCATTCGAAAGGAAAGAGACGGAATGCAGGATTTTATCAACCATTGCCCATACCTGAGAGGTCGTGGGATGCAATCAGCATGGATTTTATATTGGGTTTGCTAATAACATAGAGAGGTTTTGACTCAATATTTGTGGTGGTGGATAGATTTTCCAAAATGGCACACTTCATTCCATGTCATAAAACTAGTGATGCAACTCATATTGCGAATCTGTTTTTCAAGAAGTCATTCGACTTCATGGCTTACCAAGGAGCATAGTTTCGGATCGAGACACTAAGTTTGTGGGACACTTCTGGAGAACCTTATGGAAGAAGCTGGGAACTAACTTGTCTTTCAGTTTAGCTTATCCTCCTTAGATGGATGGACAGACAGAAGTCGTAAACAGGAGTCTGGGAGACTTGCTGAGGAGCCTGGTGATAGAACACCACAGCCAGTGGGACCACATATTACCACAGACAGAGTTTTCTTATAACGAATCAGTTAATAGGAGCACAGGGAAGAGTCCATTTTAGATTGTCTATGGCATGCAGCCAAGGGGAATTTATGAATTGAGAGATTCAGAACAAAATGCTACTAGGAGTGCTAGTGCGGAAGATTTTGCAGAAGCGATGAAGGAACTTCACAGCCAGGTGAAGGAGCGTTTACAGAATTCAAGCCAGGAGTATAAGCAAAGAGTAGATCAACACAGGAGACAACTTCAATTTGAAGTTGGTGATTTGATTCTGGAACACCTAAGAAAGGAAAGGTTCCCGAGAGGGACATATAATAAACTGAAGATGAAGAAAATTAGACCATGTAGGGTCTTGAAGAAATTTGGGGCAAATGCTTATGATATTGAATTATCCGATGGAATCGGAATTTATCCGATATTCAATGTCTCATATTTGTACCCATACAAAGCTGAGGAAGAAAGAACAAATGATAACCAGTTAGAGGTTCAGTGGCAAAAGAATATGCCAGTTGCAGAGAAGCTGCAGATGGAAAACATACTAGACAAAAGAATTGGCAAGAAGACCAGACGAAGAGAATACTTTGAATACTTGGTCAAATGGAAAGGACATCCAGTTGAAGATGCCAGCTGGGAGAATGAAGCAGAGATTCAGAAGCATGGATAGACCATGTGAGAGCTCATTGACAGGAGCCCATGAAATTTTCAAGTGAGGGAGTATGATGCAGGAGCATCCCCAACGTCAAGCGAGTGTGGGACAAGCACAACACATTTTGAGCACATGATAAATTGTTTAAAACTTTTGAAGATTGGATGCACCAAACTTAAATGTGATAGTTAAGGAGAGGTGTAATTATATATTGTAAAGGACCTTCAGTGATCCGCTCTCGTCCATAGTAGGTAGAAATCATTTATGTTAGTAGGTAGCTTTGAATTCTCTGATGCGATAGTTTTAGGAGCAGAGGGAAAACGGATATAGACACCCTCATTGTGTAATTGTAACATAGAAGGAGGAAGCATCAGAAGAGAGAATAGAAGAGAAGAAGAGAGAGCTGTGTAGTAGACTCCATGTACAGAAGTTCTGAATTAATACAAGAAAGATGTGATTCAGAATCATGGTGTCCATATATTCTCTGTGTATGCATCCTTGAATGTTATTCTCATGAATGTTTTAATCCTTCTGTCATGCAATTGCTTTTATGCTATGTATGAATGATTTCTTGTTGAATGTTTGAAATCTGAGAGGAAAGGGAAGAGGAATGAGTTTCAATTGTTTCTCTATCTGAGCAAGGGTTCCTACAAGGAGTGCAGTTGAATCATACGCAAGGAGTGCATTGACAAGGTGTTCAGAGGTTTATCTCTGGAGGCTCAGGAGAGATAGCTTTTGTTCTCATTCACATAGAAGTGCAGTCAGGCACATGAGCCATGCAAGGAGTGCGTAAGCCGAGTAAAGTCTCAGAGTTTCGAATCTGAGTGAAGCATTGAAAGACTACTGCTGCAGGTGTGCGTAGAGTCAAAGGATTTCAACACTTGAAGGTGATTGAAAATCAGCTGCCAGGGGTGCGTGTAAGGGTTTTTCTAGAAGACACAGAGTCGTGGAAATCTCAGAAGAATTTGAACCTTCGAAGGAGTTGAAGGAAGGCACGAGGCCAAGTACCCTTGAAATTTTTAAGAAGGCGTAGTGACGGGGACCGCAGGAGGATGAGTTCCATGGAGAGAAACACCTTGGTTAGTTGTGCAGAAGTTCACAAGCAAAAGAACGAACGGTCCAAATTCTCCGAAGAGAATTTTTGAAATCCCATGGGTCATTAGATCTCATGGAGGAGCAGGGGAGTTACGAAGAAAGCGTCGACAGGTTCTAAGCTCAAGAGGAGTAGAACCGTAGATCCAAGCCACAAGGGTCATTGGATTTACATGTGGATTTCTATATCGAGGTTTTGTAGGTTGAAGTCCCGTAAACTTGCAACAGGAACCGTGAAATCATGAAACACGAAGTCCTGAAGGCTAAAGGGTTGTGTGGGCTAGAGAGGAGTCAGTGAGTGGATAGGTGGCGCACTCTCGACAAGAAGTCAGTTTAGTTGATCGTTTCGGGGATTCGTGGGGTGAAGTCCCGAAACCTTTGCATTAGGATTCACGATATCGCGAAGTCTGAAGTCCCAATGGAGTAAAGGGGCATTGAAAAGTCAATTTTGTGAGCACATCGAAAATTCGGAATATCAGGTTTTGGGAATCACAGGAGTAAGTTGCTTGACACCGTGACTGCCGAAATCGCGATAAGGAAAAATATGGAAGAGAAGAGGACGGGTCAATGTTGACTGATTTCGGGTTTCGGGGATCTGAAAGATAAGTGCATGACCAACGAATTCGTGAAAGGGAGAAGTCTAATTTCTCGAAGCAAAAAGAGGAGTTTCTGAAGTTGACAGTGGGTGCAAGTTTCTCGAAAGGGAAACAGAAGAGCCATTCCAAAGATCTTCGGGCCAGTGGAAAGGGAAAGATCATGTGTTGACGTGGACCTTCCAACCTGCAGGTAGTGGAGGGAGCGAGCATCATCATTGTCCTACTGAGGTTTATGTTTTTTGGTTTTTTCGGGGTTTCTATATTTATAGTTTCATTCATGGGATAGGAACTACCGATCTTAGCATTTTTGGGCCCCTTAAATTGTTCTTTCAGGTAAAAAACATTTTCTAAATTAGCTATCCCCTTTGGAATTGTGTGAGACTTTGATTTTTCCATTGGTTGACCTGTATGAAGGTTGGCTTCCATTCACTGTTCCTGGAATACTTCATCATCAATGGCCAAGTCTTTAAAATTATCTTGGTTAATCAGAAATTTTATGATCTGTTCATCTCCTTCAAAGACCTTCCAATTAGAGATGTTGTTGGGCACCAATGGTTTGTATAGCAATTCCACAGTAAACTGGGAGGCTTCATAATCTTCTAGAGGTGACACCCTTGAAGTAGTGGTGTCCAAAGAATCAACAAGAATGTTATTCACTCTAGGAATTGTTGTAATGTTGAAAGCTTCAAAATGCTCTATTAGCCTGTGCACTTCCTGTTGGTAATTCTTCAAGTGTGAAGAATTGAAATGTATAGTATTCCTTATCTATCTGACAATGATTTTAGAATCCCCAAAAACCTTCAATTTTTGGATGTTTAGGTCTATGTCTTTCTTTAGACCTTGTACTAGAGCTTCATACTCTGTAGTGTTATTTATGCATTCAAATTCTAGTCTACAAGACAGGAAATGTCATTTGACCTTTGGGTTAATGAGGATACACCCTGCTTCTGACCCTTCTTGTGATTTAGATCCATCAAAATATAGGGTCCAAACTTGTGGGAAACATGTATCAGCTTCCCCTTCCCTATTACTTTCCTATTTTCCTCCTGCCAGTTCTAACGTAGGTTCTTGGAAGAAGAGGGCTTCTTCCGCCGTTTTCGGCAACTCCTATTGAAAAATCATTTCAGAGTTCTGAGTGAGAGGGACATTAGACAAGAGAGGGGAAAATTTATTGAAGTAGGAATTGCAGGAATAATTGCCTAGCACAAGGAAATTTGTCGATGAGGGTTCTAAAGGGTTTCTAGGTCAGTGACAGTGTGTTTCAGATACCTTTCCCTATCAATTCTAATCACATTTTTGTATCTCTTCAACGATATCCGTAGGTGTGTCCAATATGTACTAAAGTATCTGTTTAACTTCTCAGAATAATCTTGGCTTAATAATAACCCTTAATCTTCTGGGATGTCTAATATAAGGATGAAAATCAGTTGCACAAACTTAGGATGTGTCGTTATTCTGATCATTACATCTTTGAGTTCTCCCATGACCTTCACCTAGGTTCTGTCTAGTTGTATTACATGTTTATCACTCTTGAGAGGGACTGCATTAAGTTTTTTACAGACATACAGTGGCATAACATTAGAGGATTCTCCTGAATTGACCAAATAGTTATGGAGGTTTCTATTGAAGACTTCAAATGTCAAAAGAAAAGGTGGAAAAAAAGGTCTTCCCTTCTTATCTTCAGAGCAGACATTCACGCTTGTCTTATTTCCTACATCTGTGGGAGTTAGATTTCTTCCTTGGTCAATGCTTGTTGTAGGTTTTTCTACTGATTTCAAAGCTTGTAATAGGAAATCCTTTTGCTAAGGGATTCTACATATTTCCATAACTGATATATTAGCCTTCAAATTCTTCAAATATTCAACTATGCTATAATCTAACATGGGCGATTCTTGTGTATGGATGTTTATAGGGTTCTTACGGGGAGAAAAAGGTTCTTTCAGGTGATCAGGAGTTGATTTTCCTCCCAAATTTTGGGCAATGGTAAGGTTGTTTGAGATAGTTTGACCCCTACTTCGTGTTTTCACAACCAATACTTTAGCAGGTGGTTCTTGAACCTCAAACAGGTCATCAGAAGTCATGACTAGGTTAGGATCCCATATCAACATGGTTGTTTCTTCTAGTGGATTAACTTCTTCCTGATTGACGATATTCATAATAGAGACCCTTGGTTGTTCGGTAAGGGAGACTTCATCTAGAAACCGGTTGGCCATCAAATTTATGGCATGCACCCATTGAGGGAAGTCTCTTTCGGACTAGTTCTCTTGGTGATAATTGAAGAAAGATTCAGATGCTACATTTCCCAGATCGATGTTTAGGTTGGTTGGGGGAGGTTCAATTGCTTTGAATGGTGGATTTCTTTTAAATAAAGGCTTATAGGGAATTTGGATTTGGTTTCCCTCCCCTGCACTTCTTTTCATGTCTATGATTTTGTTTGATAACTTCTTAACCATGCATTGTAGTTATTCTATGTCTCCATTACCTTTTTTAGGACTTTGTTTTGTTTGTTTCCTTGTGGGTCTAGCTAACAAGGGTCCTCTTCTAGGAGGAGGTTGAATTTCCTTCTTAACTAGTGAGACCTAACCTTCTTTACATCCTTTCATTTGGAACTCTATCATTTTGGCTTCTTCAAAATTCTCAGCTAGGGTTAGTTTGGCATCCCTCTTCACAAACATGGAAATAAAAGCTAGGAGAGCATTAGCGAATACTTCGATTTGCAACTCTTGAGTAGGTTTAGCTTCAGGATGGAATTTGTTTAAGATGGTGGTAAATATTTGATTAAATTCTTTTACCCTTTCCTTCAAGCTCATGGTGGCGGCGAACAACTCATCCATCAAAGCTCCTATAGTAGTCTCTTCTGCAAATTATCTAAAAAATCTTTCTGAAACTTTGTCCAACTAGTTATGGATCCTACAAGTAAGTTAAAATACCATGTGGAAGCAGAATTCTTGAAAGTGTAGGGGAATATCCCGCTTACTACATCTTCATGTTGGACATTCATAAGTCTAATTGCTAGTATGAATTTCTTGATATGATCGTCAAGAAATCTCGAGGTCTCGGGGTCAAACTTAGGAAGTAACTTCTCTGGATGTCTAGGAAGGTTATGTACTCATCCAGGGATGGCCAAAGCGTCTCTGGCCAACCAAGGTTGATTGTTCTGAGGTGGGTTTCCCCTTTTTTTTATCATGGTCATTGTTTTCTTCCATGTCTTCAGATCTTGATTTAAACTCTTCCTCTTCTGAAAAATCATCCGGCTCAGAGATGTCACCAACTGGCGTTTCAAGGATTAGATTAAGAGGATGTTCAATTTCAATGATCAAGAAATCTATTAGGTCTTATACTATGTGCACAAAGACCTAGTCAGGGGTGTCCACCACTAGTCTACTTATTTTTTTTCTTCGAGGAAGCATCGGAGCTAAGGACAATGAACTGATCTGTCGGGAGTATGCTCTAGTGATTATTCTAAATTGATTTAATTCCTTGTGAGGGAGAGCATAAGGTATGTCCGGGTACATGCATTTTTCTTTAGGCTGGGGTGAGTTACTCATTTCAGGAGTACTCAATGTGTGTGGGTTGTCTTGGGAATGACTAGTCATGCATGTGGGTTGTTTTGAATCTACAGGTTGTCTGAAATATTATGTGAAATATGTATTCAACCATTCATTCTTACGCCCTCCTTCTAGCACCAATTCTGTTGATGGGTCCTAAATCCCTTTAACTCAATAGTAGGAACCAAACCCTCCACTAAGGCCTAATTAGACTCTGCGACATTTAATAGTGGAATGGTTCTCCGGATCTTGCGATCCAGCTGAAATAATCGATGGGATTTACGTTTTCTTGTGAAGGTTCTCTCCTTCAGTTCACACGTTCTCTTTTTGTTTTTTTCTCTTAGGAAAAACTGATATAAGATAAAGTCGATACAAACCAACTAGGTAACAAAGTGGGAAAAAACTAAACTACTAGAGAAGAGACTGAGCTAGGGATAACCCTTTACTCAAGCGTGTAGGCAATGATCGTCTACTACAAGCCTACTACTAATACATTAACCATGTGAATATTCCAATTATTGACTGAGATACAATTTATCAAAATAACACATGCATGTGATAAACGACGGAAAGTAAAATAATTCACTCAACTCTAATCATCAACCACATCATAACACAAAGATTCATTTTCATCATTAAATAAAGAACTGTAAACTATTGCATCAGATAACTTATCAATAGATTTAATAGCTCTTACTCGTTACATCATCCATTCATGAGATGAGATAGGAAATAGTTATTCTCCACATCCAATCATACATGCATTTGATGAAAACATAAACTTGTCTCTGGTCCAGAAGGACTTCTCAATTAAAGGTAGCTCCAAAATAATTCTTAACAAAACCAAAAATGAGAGTTTCTTACCACAACCATCAACCCTTAACTAATCGGTTGATGGTCCTATTTATAACATAAAATTCACTAAAAATAATAGCTAAAGTGCATATAAGTAAAACATAATTTTCCACATGGCATTCCCTCCTGTGAGTTGTCTATGAGTCATCTCAAGATATCACTTTAAAAGGGTGAATATTCTCATACTCTGACCATTGGATAAACATATCCTCGCAGGTATTGGTGCATGAGAATATCTGTTGTTCCATAGGGGTCGAGTGAATCTCTCTTATTTCTACTGCATGTGCCCAATACTTGGCTAGACTGGAACTTAATTGATTGTGTAGCCCGAGATTTGATCGAGTGTTTCACAAACTATCGCACCTGACTTGGCACTGTGTCTGTCACCTTTTCTAGTTCTTCGACCCATGATGAATCTTTCTTAGTGTGCGAATTGATTATGTCACGCAAGTCACCGAAGTCATCGGTCATGCCAAACTCAAGGAGTATGATATCCTTCATTACCTTGTTGATTTTGACCCATCTCTTCTCGCACTTGGCCCATTTTCTTGAATCTCCCAATGAGGCTCCCGATCCATTCTTTCTCAATAATCAGAGGCATCTTTCCTTCAATAAAAATGAAATCCTTTAGAGGTCACGTACAGAGAAACACTAGGTAAAATACATGTATGAAGTGTAAGCATGAAAAAGAAATAGACTGGTACATACCTGTAACACTTGCTAAACTTTGTAGTTTGATACTCACGGCGAGCTCAAAAGATTTTGAATTTCTCATCTCGCTCCTCTGGATGCTTTGAAACTCCTTTGTGCACAGAATGATCTTGTTTACAATGGCTCAAGAAGATTTAACGAGGAATAACTTACCAGTCATATCAACCAATTAATTAGGGTGATGAGTGAAATTCAAACAAACCTATCATCGAATCTCTGCAATTTAATTCATCGTGGGTTGATGGCGGAGGTGCAGAGGGTGATGTGTTCTATCAGTAAATTCAAGCGGTCCTTTTGATTCACGCACAAATTAGCAACTAATGAAAGATTTGGAATTAATTATTCCCTTAAACTCTCTAGATCGCAACGTATCTAGTGCTAAAATGTCCCATCATGTCTCTTTCCTAGTGGGTGGATCAATGGTCAGCAATGTGTTACGGGTGTTTTCGATGATGTTCTTCTATGAAAAACCTCTGACACTCATCGATTTCATCGTATGGTGCTGATGTGGAAAACCTAGCTTGGGACATGTGGCAATGGAAGTCGACGACTTAAATCATGAGTATTAGTTGGAGTAGGGACTTTCTTCCAGTGGTGCATTCTTAAAATAAACCTAGGATCGCCGATGTCGAAAAGGTGTCGGGGATCGGTGAACGGGGGGAAACTTATCGCATATTTTCATTTGGGTTAGCGTCTTCAAAAAAAAAAATCAATGCATAAACTCTTTGGGAAGTGGGGATCGAGGAAAACTCCTCAGCATGCTCACAATGTTTGTTGTGACAGATTTGTCCGATTCCGAAAAGCATGTCGGGTATCAGCTATCAAAAATATCATTTATTTCTTTGTTAACATTTACTCTCTTCACCGTTTACCGATGCCGAAGGGGATCGGCTATCGACAATATCCTTGTGTGATACTTGTCGTGAAAGAAAACTTTATTTTGTCGATGTCGATGAAGATCGGTGTTCGGCTACTGTGGTTTGTTCGAGTGATCTTCATTCATCTTTTAATTCCTTCTGATGTTGAATTTGGGTGCATCGGGTGAAATGTTTTGGATGTTGATTCTTTATTTAAAAAATCAAGCCTTTTTAATTCATAAGTTTTCATAGATTCAAGCAAACTTTAGGAGACTTAATGAGAGTAAAAAATGATAAGCAAAGGAAATAATTTTCCAAAATGAAGTCGAATTAGACAGTGCAAAAGATCAAGTGGTACCCAAAAAGAAAAATTTGACATAGGCTTTTTAGGGTGTGTTGAGTGCTCAACACTATGCTTAGGAGATGACTTATGCTATCACCCTTATGTAAAAAAATTTCTTCATCATCATATCCTTTGAAATTCCTCAATGCAAGCTCCCATAATGAGCACCACTTATATGAAGTAATCAAAACTTGAGATGGCCTCTTACCCCCAAAAGAAAAAATTGTAAGGTTTCTTCACTCATATCTCTACAATCTCAACAAGAAGGTTCAGTCTATATTTACCTTCTCCATCAAATCTCATTTGTAACCTTAAGGACCTGTTAGTTTTTATCAATGACATATTCTGCCTCTTTAAGTTCTAAATTTTCTTGGATAAACGTGCATTTTTCTTCAATTTTAATTGGGAAATTGAAAGTGATTCACAAGCATTTGTGATGGTTGGTCCACATTCTTGGAAATGCCTTTGTATCCTCTGTTCTAATGACATGTTCTCTTCCCTGAGCTGGATAATTATGTCTTGTGCCTCCCTTAATTTTTTATTTAGACACTTCACAGTTTTCTCACCCTCTCCAGGTGATGTATGGGTTTTTCAATTGTTGCAGGCTGGCCCTACACATCTGCACTCTTTTTCCTAGCTAAGGACCTTGTTACAGGAGACAAAGGTTTGGTTGAAACTGCAGTCTTGGGACTTTGCAAAACTTCCTTCTCCTTTGATATTTCATTACTCTTTATTTGATCAATGACCCAAGGCTTTTAAATCACCTCATTAAACATAACACACTCACTGTGACTCATTTAGGAAATCCTTGGTCTATCTAAGATGAAGGCATGATTATGAAAACTTAGAGAAAACCTTTAACCCTACACCAAAAACAAAGATGCTAAAAAGTGCTTAATCCATTGCTTTGTTTTTTCTCTTTGTTCCTTAGCAAGGTTTTTTATGTATTTTGTTCAAGTTATTGTTGACATTGTTGGTGAAGGTTTTTTCCTTTGAGAAATCCCTTCTTGTAGGGCCTTGGTACTCTTAACTTATCTTGATTGGGTTGGAGATTATTCTTCCTTCATGGTTCTAATATCTTAACCTAGTCCTGAATATTAACATGACAAATTATAGAGGGTCATACTTCTTGACCCCATAATCCCTAATTAGATAAAAAAAACACCAATCCTATATCCAACAACCAACCAAAAAAGCTCCTAAAAATCAAAACTTTTTATTTTTGTTGTTTGATAAGAAATCTAACAATGAAACTCAAAGAAAATCATTTATTTAGATTTTATTTATTGTCTAGTATAAAGTTAATGGATTATTTCATTTCCCATACATATTATTCCTATGGTTTATGATTAATTGTTAATTTCTAACCCTAAGGAGGAAAATCATCCCTATTGTATTGAGATTTAATGTGTTATCTAATGTTATTTGGGTTGATTTAAGGTGATTCTCAAATCTGGAAATTAAATTGCAGTCTTCAAAATCAGATTTGGTGAAACCCTAAGGCTAGGGTTTGGTGCTTCAAGGTGTTTTATTTCTCATTCCTAGCCCCTATTTCATTTATAGATTGCTTATCAAGTTTATCTTACATATCTAGAGGCGATTTTAGTATATAATGCGCTTGTAATTGTTTATCAATTGCTCAAATGTTTTATCTGGTGAATTCTAGGTGCTTACTTGTGAAACACTAGGGGGATTCACCACCAATTTTACAAGTTCTTGCTTAGTTATTGTTTATGTATTTATATAACCCTTCTCTAATACTTGTTTGGATATTATTGAATAT
>JZKD02S2281680.1:24473-34861 GCA_000966675.3 Picea glauca | reverse complement strand
TTTTAAGAAATGGAAAGATTTGGTTGAGAATGAGATAGGAAAAAGGTTGAAGTGTCTTAGATCAGACAATGGAGGTGAATATTGTAGCAAGTAGTTTGATGATTACTATTCATACCATGGGATTCATAGAGAGAAGACAGTTCCAGGAACACCACAAGAAAATGGTGTGTCATAAAGGATGAACATGACAATCATGGAGCGTGCAATGAGTATGATATTTCATGTTGGTTTTCCCTTATAGTTCTGGGAAGATGTTGTAGATATTGTCGTTTACTTAATAAAAAGAGGACCTTTACGCTCTTTGGATGGTATAATTTCAAAGGAGGCATGGACAGGGAAAAAGGTAAACTATTCTTTTTTGAAGTCTTTTGGTTATGAATCATTTGTCCATATTGATAAAGAAAATAGAACAAAGCTTGAGGCAAAATCCAAGAAGTGTACCTTTATTGGATACGGTGTTAATGATTTTGGTTATCACTTATGGGGTTGTGAAAATAAAAAAATCATTAGGAGTAGAGATATCATATTCAATGAGAAGGTCATGTACAAAGATCAGTTGCAGGGAAAGAAACAGGAAAAAGAAAAACCAGAATACAAAGTGATTGATGAGATCACTGAAAACAAAATTCCAAAGGAACCAGAAAATCAAAATGTAGAACAACAGGAGAAACAGATAACTCAAACTCCTGCAAGTTTTGTTAGAAGATCTACCAAGTTAATTAGACCCCCTGAAGGATACTCTCCTTCATTGTATTATTTATTGTTGACTGATTCTAGTGAACCATAATTTTATGAAGAGGCAATGCAGGTAGACACCAAAAAGAAGTGGGAGAAAGGCATGAAAGAGGAAATGGATTCCTTGGTAAATAACCAAACTTGGGACTTGGTTCAATTGCCTGTAGGGAAAAGAGCATTGCATAATAAATGGGTTTACAAGTTTAAGGAAGATGGAGGAAAAAAGTGGCACAAGGCTAGACTTGTTGTAAAGGGGTTTTCACAAAAGAAAGGTATAGAGTTTGATGAAATATTTTCTCTTGTTGTTAAAATCACTTCAATTAGGACTATTTTAAGTCTTCTGGCAATATAAGATTTTCATCTTGAACATTTAGATGTAAGAACAACTTTTCTCCATGGGGATTTGGAGGAAGATATTTATATGCAATAGCCACAGGGGCATGAGGTCAAAGGGAAGGAAAATTTGGTATGCATGTTGAAGAAGAGATTGCATGGACTAAAGAAAGCTCCAAGGAAGTGGTATTTGAAGTTTGATATATTTATGATATAACAAGGTTATATTATATGTCATTCTGATCATTCTGTTTATTTTAAAAGGCTAGAAAATGGAAGCTATATTATCTTGCTATTGTATGTAGATGACATGCTTGTTGGAGGGTCTAATATGCGGGATATAAATGTGCTCAAGAAGAAATTAGATAATTCATTTGTGATGAAGGATTTAGGTGTTGCAAAGAAAATCCTTGGTATGAGAATAACAAGAGACAGGAAATATAATAATTTGACATTGTCTTAGGTTGAGTACATAGAGAAGGTGTTGGAGAGGTTTAGAATGCAGAATGTAAAACCAGTTAGTACACCTTTGGATAGCCATTTAAAATTAACTAAGGAAATGTGTCCCAAGACACATGAGGAGATAAAATACATGTCCACGGTCCCTTATTCATCAACAGTTGGCATCTTGATGTATGCGATGGTTTGCACAAGACCATATATTTCACATGAAGTGGGAGTTGTGATCAGGTATATGAAAAATCTAGGTAAAGAACATTGGGAGGTAGTAAAGTGGATTATCATGTATTTGAGAGGTACTGCTACTCATGCATTATGTTTTGGACATTCAGACATTGTTCTATAGGGATATGTTGATTCAGATATGGAAGGTAATAAAGATAGTAGATGGAGCACCACATGGTATGTTTTTACTATAGGTGGAACAATAGTAAGTTGGATTTTGAAACTGCAAAAGGTTGTTTCACTTTCAACAACAGAGGCAGAGTATGTTGTTGCTACATAGGCTACTAAAGAAATGATTTTGTACTGTGATAGTGAGAGTGTCATTCATCTTGCAAAGAACTTATCCTTGTATTCTAAGACTAAGCATATATAGCTCAGGTACCATTTCATATGATTCATCTTGGAAGATGGACATTTGAAGTTGGAAAAGATACACACTAGCCGGAATCCTGCAGACATGTTAACTAAGGGAGTAACCAGGGAGAAATTGAGTTCCTGCTCAATTTCAGTTGGTCTTCAAGCATGAAGGTGAAGATGAGAAATTTTCTAGGTCCAAGAAGGTTTATAGTCCAGCAGATACAACAATAGTGGAGTTGTTGAGATCAGTCTCCAAGTGGGAGATTATTGGTTGTGGAGCCTGATTATCTTCCTAATTCATAGGTCTTTGTGTTGGCCCTTGACCAAGTTTTGGGATATTCTTGGTCATATTGACCTATGTTGGGACTTCGACAGCCTGCCGAACAAGGAGCGCAAGATGAAGCAGAGATGAAGGGATCTCGACCCACTTTTGGGTCCTTTTTGGGTTTTGGGGGATAATGTAATGCGATTGGGATGTCGGCCAATGGGTTTTACCCATGTTTAGGCCTATTTTGTAAAGTATAAATAGAAGGCTAGGCAATGTAGAAAGAAAACAAGTAGGTCGGTAAGCTAAGTGATAAAGGCTAAGTGCTAGTGTGGATTGTAAGGGCTTTGTGCATTCTGTGTAAGACTTACAGAGATGAGTGCAAGTCCTTGTGTGAGACTATAGAAGGCTTTGTGCTGTAACGCAAGGAAAAAGGATCTAGCGAGCTGCGGAGATCTTCTGTCATGTATGGAGTAAGGGTTTTGAGGCTCTATGCTTGTAACCGATTGAATGAAGACTATAAAGAAGAAGAGTTGGTGGACGTAGCCCTAGGGTGGGGGTGAACCACGTAAATCCTGTGTTATGATGTTTTGTGCTTTGTCTTATGTGATTTACATGTTATTTGTTAAGTGCTTGGATGTATTTAGATAAATCTACTTATGCTTTGTGCTTATTAGATGTTAGAATGTTAGATATAATCTACATGGTTATATTTAGTGTCTGATCTACTCGATCTGATCTATTTTCCTATGCTAAATACTTGAATATAGTAGATTAGTGTGAGTATTGTGAAGCTCTGTTCTATTAGCGAAGTGGATATTGCTTTAATATTGAGGAATTGACGGTGTTGAGTGCTTTATTAAGTGTTAGAATCACATATATGTGTCCTAGCTAAGGTTGCAAACACCTGATTCATGCAACCACCCCTGCCTCTACCTCAGGTGAGACTTCATCTTCTTCGCAGGTGTTGCTGAAAGGGCTAGTAGTGAGGGATTTGTTGGTGCGTTGTTGTAGCGTTGAACCCTGGGTATGCCCTTGTGCCAACAAATGGTTCCGTTTCTGGGACCGAAACTGTGATTGTTGGGAAATGAAGTAAAGAAAATAGAAGTTTTGTGCATAGATCTATTGCTAAAGTGCACAATATCAAGACCTGAAACTGTGATTGCTGGGAAATAAGAAAGAAAAATCTATGTGCAAAGATTCATCCTGAAATTGTGGAAGCTCTATGTGTAGATCTGTGCCCTAGCGTACAATATTCTACTTGATTTATAAAGCTCTGTGCTAAAGAAAGAAGCCCGATCTGAAGAAAGGAGATCGGATCAAGTAAGATTTGGAAGCTTTGTGCCCTAAGAAAGGTAAAAGTGGGAATTCTTGATTAAAAAGAGGTAAGATCTGTAAGCTCTGTGCTCTGATAAAGGTAAGAATAGTTAAAAGTTTTATATCTGGAAGCTTTTTTCTCTTAATATAAGTATAATTTTTTGTTTCTAGAGTATGGATCTAGGTATGATTGATAGGATCTGTCCTAGCTTGAAAACTAGGGCACAGATCGATGAAAGAAGGTTTAATATGAGTAGATCTGATAATAATAGTGAACGATATGTTATACCTATGCATGGAAATAATGTTTGGACTAACGAGTGAATGCAACATACTAGACAGAATTTCTTCCAGGTTAGCTACCATGATCCTAGTGCATAGTATAGAAGAGGTTGGGGATCATTTAAAAGAAAGAGAGGATTAACCCTTTGTTATAGTTGCAGAAGACCGGGACATCTGGCTAAGGAATGCCCTAGTGGAAGACCTAGTTGCCTCTGTTGTAAGGCTCTAGACCATGAAGTATTGGATTGCCCTATAATGACTACTAAGCTTGAAAGAATGAATCTGAATCAAGAGAACCCTAAGGCAGATCCAAAAACTTAGATTATGGTAGAATACCAAAAACGATCCGAGCAAGCATTGCTACAGATGAAAGAAACCCTGAATAACCACCGACATGTCATATTGTCAAAGATATTCAAATGAAAACAATGCATCGAAGAAAGAATAGGAGACTTCGACATTGACTATGTTCTATATGAGAAAACACAGGTGAATGTCATGACCAAGAGAGCTTGGGAAGCTATAGGGAGGCCTACTATGACTCCCTCATTAGGAGGAATGGGGTTATTCAGAGGAAAATTGGTAAACCTATGTGGAAGACTCACCCAGATACCTAAGACTGTCAATGGAACTTCGACGGAGGAAGATTTTGAGACTATTAAATTTGTTGAAGACCGCACCCCATTTACCATGTTAATAGGAAAACCTTGGATTGACAGAGATCACGCCAGACGAAAGAAATAAGAATAAGTCTTGGAGCAGAAGAAACAAGAGTTAAAAGATTTCATGACCAGAAGGATCGCACACTTGATCGAATAATAGGAGAATAGGTCGAATTTATTTAACGCTAGCAACCCATATGTCAAAGATGAAATAACATTAGAAGATCCACAGAAGATTGAAGTACCTATTCCAATAAAGAAGAAGTATTATCCTGGAACCCTAGGAAAAAATCTCAACAATGCGAAGTGGCTAAGACCATAGAAAATAAGAATCATAATGGAAAACAAACTACCGAGACAAATCTCACTGGAAAGAAGGATAGAAAGCAAAGTAAGAAGAGAGCTAAGTTGCAAAAGGTTCCAGAGGGAACTTCGCAGACAAAAAATTTGTAGAATTGGAGCTTCAACATCATATTAGAACAACGACACATGGCACTTCACCATGGCGAAGCAATATAGCCGTTGGGGATATTATAACCATTCGATCGATGCTCTGAATGGGAAGAAAGGCAATAAATGTTTGTCATCAGACCATTGGACCACGCCATAATGGAAAGAACAACAGTTAATGAGGCTTCATACTCGTTACAAGCGAACTAATGCCAAGTTGCCTATTTATCCCATCACACCATGCATGGAGAGCACTTTTGATAACCAAGAATTTGAGCCCGCAGACAAAGTGAATTGTATTGTATACATTGATCATTTCTCTCTTGTTGTTTATTCTAGTGCAGTATCTGAGTTAATTGTGAACCCTATATTATTAATCCCGAGCACGTATGTCCGACGAGCTCACCGCAGTTGAAGAATCAGTGACAAAAGTTGAAGAATCAGTAAAAGAAGTACTCCTCGACTTGATGACTGAAAAAGTCATGTCGGAGAGAGGATTGTCTACTGGTCTACAAGAATCATCAATGAGAGGACTACCATCTTGTTCGTCCATTGCTCAAGCCAGACCATCACGGCCCGTAGATGAGAAGCGAGCCAAGCATAGAGACAATCTCGTGAATGCTAAGTTGATTCTGAGCATTGTACCCGCCTATCTACCACCTCTGAGCGGCGCAATAAATCAAGACAATGTGCCCAGAGACTTTGAGTACGAATTGTTCACTGTGTACCTCCCGAAGGGGATACACACATTTTGTGCATATCAAGAAAAGATAGCAGCGTTGAAGTTTAGTGACTTTAACCTCGGTGACAGGAAGGTCTACAACATGCTCGCCCTACATAAGTACTTGACCAGTGTTACACATCATTTTGGTCATCTTGGTGATGTATTAATAATGGTGTACTCAGACTCCCAACAAGAACTTTCTCCTGAGAAAAGTGGCATTTATCTCCTTCCAGAAAACATATTTTCAAAGTGAGTTTGCAGGCTACATATGTCCTAGGGTGTGAGAATGACCCATTCTCACAGGCCACCTTCATCTAGGGTGCAAAATTCTCGCAGGTTGCTCTATACCCAGGGTGAGAACTTGTTTTTAATCTTGGAAAAGAGAAGAAGTCTCAAGGGTTCTAGAAGGGAATCTTCTAGAAAATGAGTTGGCATTCGTATGGTTGTCATTTTATTGGCTTCTCTGATTTGGTGGGATCATTCTCATCCATGTAACCATCTCACCCTCTCCTATATATTGAAAGGATTCTCGTGGAAAAGGTTAAGCAAGATTAATTGAAGAATTACTAAAGGAATTGTGTGAAGAACCCTGCTTGAACAGAAGCTTGGAGACTCTAGTAGGTCTATCAAGAGGAATTGGATCTTCTTCATGCAAGTTCAAGAACAAGTGTGTTTGTTGGAACCAAGAGCCATCGAAAGGAAGCTTGTGACATCAAGGCGATCAGGTTGTATCTTCTACTTTCAATTAATATGATACAGCGGCATGTCCTTTTCCCATAAAGTCATTCTTACTTTATTGTGTAATTCCTTGATCATATGCATAAGTTGACGATTGAATACATTTTGCTATATTCACTTTGGTTGGTTTGTGTTGTCTTGGTCTTGACCTCACGAGAGCACTGGAGCGAAGCGGGAGCAACAGAGACCTAAGGAAGCAATATAAAGGTATGTCACTTGTTCCTCCTTACTAGCTAATTCAATGGTCGTAACTTAGGGAAAGAGTCATGTCATGTCCTATTTTGTTCTACATCCAGGTGGATCTAGGGAGATCTGTTAGTTTCCTCACCTACCGATTAGTCTGATAACAAAAATTGGCGACTCCACTGGGGATGCAACCCATTTTTTAGTGGTTTTTGGTGTTTTTCCTTGGCCATTTGCTCTTGCCTTACCTTTCTTCATTTCCATCAATTTCTGAGTCTTCAGGAGACCCTGACAGACTCTCTGGGTCCAGAAGTCCTTTCAAAATTTGTCGTTTTCCAAAATTTTGCCTAGTTTCAGGCCTTCTCGCGCTAAACCCCTCTGTGGCCTGTGAGAACCCCTTGATTTTGCACTCTACTTTTCAGTCCAGTGTGAGATTCTCACACTCTGCTTGAGGCCAGCCTGCGAGAATGATCCATTCTCACACTGTACATTACTAATAGCCTGCGAACCCATTTTTAATTTTTTTGGAATTAAGGTTTTTGTATGCTCAGATGCCCAGATATGTATGTGTGTTTGAAAAGAACTTCTTGGACCACTGGTTGATTGTTTCTTGACTTCGGATTTTGTGCATGATCAGTCTTCGGAAATCAAAGGCTCTTCTTGTCCATCTTTTTCTCAACTCTCATCTCTTGACTTTTTTTGGCAAGGATATAATCTCTGATCCTGGAATCTGAGTACTTGTTTGGTTAGTAGCCAGTGATCGGTTTGAAAGTTGGGATTGGTTGTCTTTCTCATTTGCTCATTACTTGAAAAATCATTGTTCTCATGCAATTGAAAAGACTAGTCTTGTCTGCTTGTCATTTTTGTCTCCATTGAAAGATTGGTTTGGGTTTTGTTTATTGCTTATTCGTTAGTTATTAGTTTTCCTTAGTTTCACCACCATGGTGGTTCTTTTTGAAAAGTAAAAAAAAAATCTTTTTAAAAGAATTTTCATTTTGAAAATATTGGAAATCAATTGTTCAAATAGAACAAATAGAGAATTGTCATTATTACGTGATTCGTTGAAGACTGCATTTTAAAGAAGATTGCATATCATAGTTCGAGATTGTTCCAGAAAACTTCTCTTGCCATCCTGTAAATAGGATTCATTGAAAAAGAATTGATACCTTTTCATTCCTATCTATGCATTGTTGGGTCAGAGTCTCACACAACATTAGTTTCATCTCCATTTCCTTTGAGTAACAACAACCCTTAATAATATTGCGCAATTTTAAAATTTAACTAGTAACTCTTTTCTAGGACTCTATTACACCAACAATTAGCTAGGCTATAGATTTGGAATAGGTAGAGAGATACACTCTCCAAAGCATAAAACACACAATAGAATCTTGTGTTAAGGAGTGTCAAATTCCATTTGCAACATTTTGTCCTGGGAAGCCCTTCTCACACAAGGGTCAAACCCGAGGTCGCATTGATATTGACAGAGTTACTCACCCTGCTTCATTGATATCGGTGTACAGATTGCATGTATTACGGGGGTCACTTGGAGGTATACCCACAATGATGAGTGGAAGCCTCTCAAGTTGATTTCGGGCTAGATACCCTGCCCTTGCGTGTGGATCGGACTGTCGAATTTTCCCCCAGGATTTATTGTTGTCGGTGGTAACCTTAGCACCTATCTTCTTAGGGTCTTACACAAGGTGAATGTGAAGGGGAAAGTCTTCATGGTACCTGGAATCAACGTTGGCCAAAATCACTCGGGCTCCTTAGAGGGTATACCCATGATTATGTGTGGGAGCTTGCACCAGGGTGTAAGTCCATTAAGTAGGTCATCAACATAGCTTTTCCACCCTAGCCCAGCCCCTTCTCGTCTCATTGTTGGGACGTTGGATTTCATCACCAACTAGTAATTTCGGAATTAGAAGATCTTGTTTGCTTGGTGTTGTTTCCTAGAATTTTTACTAGCACATGTTGTTTGTTTACCCAAGTTGACCACAGGATTTTCTTCATAAATTTGTAACTCGTTCACAATAGACCCTCCACATCATTCACGTAGAATGCAAGGCTTACCCCCAGAAAATCTGGAAGGTTCTCAACCCTTTCCTACAAGCTCACCAGAGGGCTCTCCTCAACAGAGTGAATTCCAAGACGTCACCACTCCACAAGTGGAAAGAACTGACTCTCTAGAACAGTTCCAAATTACCAATTCTTGAGAGGACTTTCGACTTCACCCCGATTCTAAGAGACGTATTATGCGAGTGAATTCTTCCGGAGACTTAGTTGTTTTGTCTTCTAGATCACTGACTGGACCTTTTCCAGGACCTGAGGGCCAAGATCCTTTTTGGACTACCGGCATTTTTAGATGGGATCTCCTTGGTTTAGGAGTAGGCGTTGATATCATCGTCTCACCTGCGTTCCCTGAAACCTCTGACCCAGACGCAGTACCTTTTACTACTGCTTATTATTTTCCTTGTACAGAAGCTCCCCGAGCTGACCACATCTTGCCCTCCCTTTCCAAATGGCCCATTACATAGATACTACAAGTATTCACATCAAGATTACAGTGGCTAGTCAAGCCCCCATTGACACATCGCTCTCACCCAGTGTCACCCTGACACTTCCACCCAGATACCGTGCATTGAATGATTCTATTCCCAGTCCTACGCAAACCCCATCCGGAACTCCTAGTGGTCCCTCTTCTTCTGGTCACTCTCCTCTCGGATTTATTCCGACACTTCCTCAACCCCCTTTCGGAGGACCATTTCCATCCTCTATCGGTGGCACCAATCCTAGTGGCACCATCCCATCATTCACACCAAATTACCAGATTCCTGTTGGTGGACAATTTCACCAAGGAGGTTTGACTCAAGCCCCCCTTGTAGGGAAAATTCCTATTGGAACACAAATCCCAATCGGAACACAATCTTCGATTGGAGCACAACCCCCACTGACCCCACCCTATGGACAAAACATACCTCCATCCTTGGCCCAGTATTGGAACCATTTGATACAACATAATCCTCAATCGACTGGGGGGAAACAACCTCCATCTACATTTGTTATACCCCCTAGTACATGCCAACCATATCCAAGTACGTCCAATCCTATTTGGGGCTTGAATGCTCAACCTCACGTCCCTGTCCAAGGATACAATCCCATGAGCTACTTTCCTCCACAACAACCACCGAATCTGTCTGGGTCTTTGCATTATATGCAGACTTCTTATGGTCCCACTAGTTTGTCAATGGGAATCCCTACCCAAAGCCACCAGTACCCACATGTGAATAGACAGTTACCCTTCTTGGCCACTTTGGACCTCCCGGATCTTTCGAGGATTTTAAACGATCCAATCTGTCACTCTCCCCAATGGCCCGCTATACCAGCCAAGATACCATCTGACATCCCTAAATTTGATGACAAAGCGGGAGATGACCCGAACAATCATGTGATGACTTTTCACCTCTGGTGCTCATCCAACTCCTTGATGGATGACTCTATTCATTTACATCTTTTTCAAAGAACTCTCACGGGTTATGCCACGAAGTGGTATATAGAATTACCACAAGGTTTCTTCGCCGACTTCAACACCCTCGCTATGGCTTTCCTCACCCACTACCAGTTACTGATCTGTTATGAAACGGGGACCGAGATTTTTATT
>JZKD02S2281680.1:0-10902 GCA_000966675.3 Picea glauca | reverse complement strand
TCAACAGGTGGAGTTTTGGTTCTCTCTACTTGTGAAGTATTTTTGTCCTCCTTATTCTTACCCTTTCCTTTTCTGGATTTGTTTTTACCGGCTGGGGTAGATTGGACAACATTTACCTCAGAAGTCTTGCCGGTGGGAGGGGTATGAGATGGAGCATTTTGAACATTAGAAGAAGTGGGTTTGGGGTTGTTTCTTGAGGCGGGATGTGGTTGGGCATGGAAAGTTCCAATCACACTGTTGGCTGCATGAGAAGCAGCTAGAGTAGTTGAAGTGGCGGAAGTGGAAGGACAAGGTGCATCAGGGAGTAAGTCATAAAGAGTACCTGTTTGTGAGTAAACGAGGTCAAGGTATTGAGCACGACTTATGGAATGTTCGTCCGTGACAACTCCACCCATGCCGATGTCACGACCGATGTTGTTCATGAATGATTTGGTGAACCACTTTGCTACCAACTGATCAGGAAGTTCGAGTTTGATGAGACGTCGTCTCTGTCGCCACTCATGAATGTGATCAGATATATGAGTGGCTTTTTTTTTTTAAAGAAATAAAAATCTCAGTCCCCGTTTCATAATAGATCAGTAACTGGTAGTGGGTGAGGAAAGCCATAGCGAGGGTGTTGAAGTCGGCGAAGAAACCTTGTGGTAATTCTATATACCACTTCGTGGCATAACCCGTGAGAGTTCTTTCAAAAAGACGTAAACGAATAGAGTCATCCATCAAGGAGTTGGATGAGCACCAGAGGTGAAAAGTCATCACATGGTTGTTCGGGTCATCTCCCGCTTTGTCATCAAATTTAGGGATGTCAGATGGTAGCTTGGCTGGTATAGCGGGCCATTGGGGAGAGTGACAGATTGGATCGTTTAAAATCCTCGAAAGATCCGGGAGGTCCAAAGTGGCCAAGAAGGGTAACTGTCTATTCACATGTGGGTACTGGTGGCTTTGGGTAGGGATTCCCATTGACAAACTAGTGGGACCATAAGAAGTCTGCATATAATGCAAAGACCCAGACAGATTCGGTGGTTGTTGTGGAGGAAAGTAGCTCATGGGATTGTATCCTTGGACAGGGACGTGAGGTTGAGCATTCAAGCCCCAAATAGGATTGGACGTACTTGGATATGGTTGGCATGTACTAGGGGGTATAACAAATGTAGATGGAGGTTGTTTCCCCCCAGTCGATTGAGGATTATGTTGTATCAAATGGTTCCAATACTGGGCCAAGGATGGAGGTATGTTTTGTCCATAGGGTGGGGTCAGTGGGGGTTGTGCTCCAATCGAAGATTGTGTTCCGATTGGGATTTGTGTTCCAATAGGAATTTTCCCTACAAGGGGGGCTTGAGTCAAACCTCCTTGGTGAAATTGTCCACCAACAGGAATCTGGTAATTTGGTGTGAATGATGGGATGGTGCCACTAGGATTGGTGCCACCGATAGAGGATGGAAATGGTCCTCCGAAAGGGGGTTGAGGAAGTGTCGGAATAAATCCGAGAGGAGAGTGACCAGAAGAAGAGGGACCACTAGGAGTTCCGGATGGGGTTTGCGTAGGACTGGGAATAGAATCATTCAATGCACGGTATCTGGGTGGAAGTGTCAGGGTGACACTGGGTGAGAGCGATGTGTCAATGGGGGCTTGACTAGCCACTGTAATCTTGATGTGAATACTTGTAGTATCTATGTAATGGGCCATTTGGAAAGGGAGGGCAAGATGTGGTCAGCTCGGGGAGCTTCTGTACAAGGAAAATAATAAGCAGTAGTAAAAGGTACTGCGTCTGGGTCAGAGGTTTCAGGGAACGCAGGTGAGACGATGATATCAACGCCTACTCCTAAACCAAGGAGATCCCATCTAAAAATGCCGGTAGTCCAAAAAGGATCTTGGCCCTCAGGTCCTGGAAAAGGTCCAGTCAGTGATCTAGAAGACAAAACAACTAAGTCTCCGGAAGAATTCACTCGCATAATACGTCTCTTAGAATCGGGGTGAAGTCGAAAGTCCTCTCAAGAATTGGTAATTTGGAACTGTTCTAGAGAGTCAGTTCTTTCCACTTGTGGAGTGGTGACGTCTTGGAATTCACTCTGTTGAGGAGAGCCCTCTGGTGAGCTTGTAGGAAAGGGTTGAGAACCTTCCAGATTTTCTGGGGGTAAGCCTTGCATTCTACGTGAATGATGTGGAGGGTCTATTGTGAACGAGTTACAAATTTATGAAGAAAATCCTGTGGTCAACTTGGGTAAACAAACAACATGTGCTAGTAAAAATTCTAGGAAACAACACCAAGCAAACAAGATCTTCTAATTCCGAAATTACTAGTTGGTGATGAAATCCAACGTCACAACAATGAGATGAGAAGGGGATGGGCTAGGGTGGAAAAGCTATGTTGATGACCTACTTAATGGACTTACACCCTAGTGCAAGCTCCCACACATAATCATGGGTATACCCTCTAAGGAGCCCGAGTGATTTTGGCCAACGTTGATTCCAGGTACCATGAAGACTTTCCCCTTCACAGTCACCTTGTGTAAGACCCTAAGAATATAGGCCGCTAAGGTTACCACCGACAACAATAAATCCTGGGGGGAAATTCGACAGTCCGATCCACACGCAAGGGCAGGGTATCTAGCCCGAAATCAACTTGAGAGGCTTCCACTCATCATTGTGGGTATACCTCCAAGTGACCCCCGTAATACGTGCAATATGTACACCGATATCAACGAAGCAGGGTGAGTAACTCTGTCAATATCAATGCGACCTCGGGTTTGACCCTTGTGTGAGAAGGGATTCCCAGGACAAAATGTTGCAAATGGAATTTGACACTCCTTAACACAAGATTCTATTGTGTGTTTTGTGCTTTGGAGAGTGTATCTCTCTACCTATTCCAAATCTATAGCCTAGCTAATTGTTGGTGTAATAGAGTCCTAGAAAAGAGTTACTAGTTAAATTTTAAAATTGCGCAATATTATTAAGGGCTGTTGTTACTCAAAGGAAACGGAGATGAAACTAATGTTGTGTGAGACTCTGACCCAACAATGCATAGATAGGAATGAAAAGGTATCAATTCTTGTTCAATGAATCCTATTTACAGGAGGGCAAGAGAAGTTTTCTGGAACAATCTTGAACTATGATATGCAATCTTATTTAAAATGCAATCTTCAACGAATCACGTAATAATGACAGTTCTCTATTTGTTCTATTTCAACAATTGATTTCCAATATTTTCAAAATGAAAATTCTTTTAAAAAGAATTTTTTTTTTAATTTTCAAAAAGAACCACCATGGTGGTGAAACTAAGGAAAACTAATAACTAACGAATAAGCAATAAACAAAACCCAAACCAATCTTTCAATGGAGACAAAAATGACAAGCAGACAAGACTAGTCTTTTCAATTGCATGAGAACAATGATTTTTCAAGTAATGAGCAAATGAGAAAGACAACCAATCCCAAGTTTCAAACCGATCACCGACTACTAACCAAACAAGTACTCAGATTCCAGGATTAGAGATTATATCCTTGCCAAAAAAAGTCAAGAGATGAGAGTTGAGAAAAATATGGACAAGAAGAGCCTTTGATTTCCGAAGACTGATCGTGCACAAAATCCAAAGTCAAGAAACAATCAACCAGTGGTCCAAGAAGTTCTTTTCAAACACACATACATATCTGAGCATCTGAGCATACAAAAACCTTAATTCCAAAAAAATTAAAAATGGGTTCGCAGGCTATTAGTAATGTACAATGCGAGAATGGATCATTCTCGCAGGCTGGCCTCAAGAAGAGTGTGAGAATATCACACTGGACTGAAAGGCAGAGTGCGAAATCAAGGGGTTCTCACAGGCCACAGAGGGGTTTAGTGCGAGAAGGCCTAAAACTAGGCAAAATTTTGGAAAAAGACAAATTTTGAAAGGACTTCTGGACCCAGAGAGTCTGTTAGGGTCTCCTGAAGACTCAAAAATTGATGGAAATGAAGAAAGGTAAGGCAAGAGCAAATGGCCAAGGAAAAACACCAAAAACCACTAAAAAATGGGTTGCATCCCCAGTGGAGTCGCCATTTTTTGTTATCGGACTAATCGGTAGGTGAGGACACTAACAGATCTCCCTAGATCCACCTGGATGTAGAACAAAATAGGACATAAAATGACTCTTTCCCTAAGTTACGACCATTGAATTAGATAGTAAGGAGGAACACATGACATACCTTTATATTGCTTCCTTATGTCTCTGTTGCTCCCGCTTCGCTCCAGTTCTCTCGTGAGGTCAAGACCAAGACAACACAAACCAACCAAAGTGAATATAGCAAAATGTATTCAATCGTCAACTTATGCATATGATCAAGGAATTACACAATAAAGTAAGAATGACTTTATGGGAAAAGGACATGCCGTTGTATCATATTAATTGAAAGTAGAAGGTACAACCTGATCGCCTTGATGTCACAAGCTTCCTTTCGGTGGCTCTTGGTTCCAACAAACACACTTGTTCTTGAACTTGCATGAAGAAGATACAATTCCTCTTGATAGACCTACTAGAGTCTCCAAGCTTCTGTTCAAGCAGGGTTCTTCACACAATTCCTTTAGCAATTCTTCAATTAATCTTGCTTAACCTTTTCCACGAGAATCCTTTCAATATATAGGAGAGGGTGAGATGGTTACATGGATGAGAATTATCCCACCAAATCAGAGAAGCCAATAAAATGACAACCATACGAATGCCAACTCATTTTCTAGAAGATTCCCTTCTAGAACCCTTGAGACTTCTTCTCTTTTCCAAGATTAAAAACAAGTTCTCACCCTGGGTATAGAGCAACCTGCGAGAATTTTGCACCCTAGATGAAGGTGGCCTGTGAGAATGGGTCATTCTCACACCCTAGGACATATGTAGCCTGCAAACTCACTTTGAAAATATGTTTTCTGGAAGGAGATAAATGCCACTTTTCTCAGGAGAAAGTTCTTGTTGGGAGTCTGAGTACACCATTATTAATACATCACCAAGATGACCAAAATGATGTGTAACACTGGTCAAGTACTTATGTAGGGCGAGCATGCTATAGACCTTCCTGTCACCGAGGTTAAAGTCACTAAACTTCAACGCTGCTATCTTTTCTTGATATGCACGAAATGTGTGTATCCCCTTCGGGAGGTACACAGTGAACAATTCGTACTCAAAGTATCTGGGTACATTGTCTTGATTTATTGCGCCGCTCAGAGGTGGTATATAGGCGGGTAAAATGCTCAGAATCAACTTAGCATTCACGAGATTGTCTCTATGCTTGGTTCGCTTCTCATCTGCGGGCCGTGATGGTCTGGCTTGAGCAATGGACGAACAAGATGGTAGTCCTCTCATTGATGATTCTTGTAGACCAGTAGACAATCCTCTCTCCGAAATGACTTTTTCAGTCATCAAGTCGAGGAGTACTTCTGTTACTGATTCTTCAACTTTTGTCACTGATTCTTCAACTACGGTGAGCTCGTCGGACATACGTGCTCGGGATTAATAATATCGGGTTCACAATTAACTCAGATACTGCACTAGAATAAACAACAAGAGGGAAATGATCAATGTATACAATACAATTCACTTTGTCTGCGGGCTCAAATTCTTGGTTATGAAAAGTGCTCTCCATGCATGGTGTGATGGGATAAATAGGCAACTTGGCAACAATTCGCTTGTAACGCGTATGAAGCCTCATTAACTCTTGTTCTTTCCATTATGGCGTGGTCCAATGGTCTGATGACAAACATTTATTGCCTTTCTTCCCATTCAGAGCATCAATCGAATGGTTATAATATCCCCAACGGCTATATTGCTTCTCCATGGTGAAGTGCCATGTGTCGTTGTTCTAATATCATGTTGAAGCTCCAATTCTACAAATTTTTTGTCTGCGAAGTTCCCTCTGGAACCTTTTGCAACTTAGCTCTCTTCTTACTTTGCTTTCTAGCCTTCTTTCCAGTGAGATTTGTCTCGGTAGTTTGTTTTCCGTTATGATTCTTATCTTCTATGGTCTTAGCCACTTCGCGTTGTTGAGATTTTTTCCTAGGGTTCTAGGATAATACTTCTTCTTTATTGGAATAGGTACTTCAATCTTCTGTGGATCTTCTAATGTTATTTCATCTTTGACATATGGGTTGCTAGCATTAAATAAATTTGATCTATTCTCCTATTATTCGATCAAGTGTGCGATCCTTCTGGTCATGAAATCTTTTAACTCTTGTTTCTTTTGCTCCAAGACTTCTTCTTATTTCTTTCGTCTGGCGTGATCTCTGTCAATCCAAGGTTTTCCTATTAACATGGTAAATGGGGTGCGGTCTTCAACAAATTTAATAGTCTCAAAATCTTCCTCTGTCGAAGTTCCATTGACAGTCTTAGGTATCTGGGTGAGTCTTCCACATAGGTTTACCAATTTTCCTCTGAATAACCCCATTCCTCCTAATGAGGGAGTCATAGTAGGCCTCCCTATAGCTTCCCAAGCTCTCTTGGTCATGACATTCACCTGTGTTTTCTCATATAGAACATAGTCAATGTCGAAGTCTCCTATTCTTTCTTCGATGCATTGTTTTCATTTGAATATCTTTGACAATATGACATGTCGGTGGTTATTCAGGGTTTCTTTCATCTGTAGCAATGCTTGCTCGGATCGTTTTTGGTATTCTACCATAATCTAAGTTTTTGGATCTGCCTTAGGGTTCTCTTGATTCAGATTCATTCTTTCAAGCTTAGTAGTCATTATAGGGCAATCCAATACTTCATGGTCTAGAGCCTTACAACAGAGGCAACTAGGTCTTCCACTAGGGCATTCCTTAGCCAGATGTCCCGGTCTTCTGCAACTATAACAAAGGGTTAATCCTCTCTTTCTTTTAAATGATCCCCAACCTCTTCTATACTATGCACTAGGATCATGGTAGCTAACCTGGAAGAAATTCTGTCTAGTATGTTGCATTCACTCGTTAGTCCAAACATTATTTCCATGCATAGGTATAACATATCGTTCACTATTATTATCAGATCTACTCATATTAAACCTTCTTTCATCGATCTGTGCCCTAGTTTTCAAGCTAGGACAGATCCTATCAATCATACCTAGATCCATACTCTAGAAACAAAAAATTATACTTATATTAAGAGAAAAAAGCTTCCAGATATAAAACTTTTAACTATTCTTACCTTTATCAGAGCACAGAGCTTACAGATCTTACCTCTTTTTAATCAAGAATTCCCACTTTTACCTTTCTTAGGGCACAAAGCTTCCAAATCTTACTTGATCCGATCTCCTTTCTTCAGATCGGGCTTCTTTCTTTAGCACAGAGCTTTATAAATCAAGTAGAATATTGTACGCTAGGGCACAGATCTACACATAGAGCTTCCACAATTTCAGGATGAATCTTTGCACATAGATTTTTCTTTCTTATTTCCCAGCAATCACAGTTTCAGGTCTTGATATTGTGCACTTTAGCAATAGATCTATGCACAAAACTTCTATTTTCTTTACTTCATTTCCCAACAATCACAGTTTCGGTCCCAGAAACGGAACCATTTGTTGGCACAAGGGCATACCCAGGGTTCAACGCTACAACAACGCACCAACAAATCCCTCACTACTAGCCCTTTCAGCAACACCTGCGAAGAAGATGAAGTCTCACCTGAGGTAGAGGCAGGGGTGGTTGCATGAATCAGGTGTTTGCAACCTTAGCTAGGACACATATATGTGATTCTAACACTTAATAAAGCACTCAACACCGTCAATTCCTCAATATTAAAGCAATATCCACTTCGCTAATAGAACAGAGCTTCACAATACTCACACTAATCTACTATATTCAAGTATTTAGCATAGGAAAATAGATCAGATCGAGTAGATCAGACACTAAATATAACCATGTAGATTATATCTAACATTCTAACATCTAATAAGCACAAAGCATAAGTAGATTTATCTAAATACATCCAAGCACTTAACAAATAACATGTAAATCACATAAGACAAAGCACAAAACATCATAACACAGGATTTACGTGGTTCACCCCCACCCTAGGGCTACGTCCACCAACTCTTCTTCTTTATAGTCTTCATTCAATCGGTTACAAGCATAGAGCCTCAAAACCCTTACTCCATACATGACAGAAGATCTCCGCAGCTCGCTAGATCCTTTTTCCTTGCGTTACAGCACAAAGCCTTCTATAGTCTCACACAAGGACTTGCACTCATCTCTGTAAGTCTTACACAGAATGCACAAAGCCCTTACAATCCACACTAGCACTTAGCCTTTATCACTTAGCTTACCGACCTACTTGTTTTCTTTCTACATTGCCTAGCCTTCTATTTATACTTTACAAAATAGGCCTAAACATGGGTAAAACCCATTGGCCGACATCCCAATCGCATTACATTATCCCCCAAAACCCAAAAAGGACCCAAAAGTGGGTCGAGATCCCTTCATCTCTGCTTCATCTTGCGCTCCTTGTTCGGCAGGCTGTCGAAGTCCCAACATAGGTCAATATGACCAAGAATATCCCAAAACTTGGTCAAGGGCCAACACAAAGACCTATGAATTAGGAAGATAATCAGGCTCCACAACCAATAATCTCCCACTTGGAGACTGATCTCAACAACTCCACTATTGTTGTATCTGCTGGACTATAAACCTTCTTGGACCTAGAAAATTTCTCATCTTCACCTTCATGCTTGAAGACCAACTGAAATTGAGCAGGAACTCAATTTCTCCCTGGTTACTCCCTTAGTTAACATGTCTGCAGGATTCCGGCTAGTGTGTATCTTTTCCAACTTCAAATGTCCATCTTCCAAGATGAATCATATGAAATGGTACCTGAGCTATATATGCTTAGTCTTAGAATACAAGGATAAGTTCTTTGCAAGATGAATGACACTCTCACTATCACAGTACAAAATCATTTCTTTAGTAGCCTATGTAGCAACAACATACTCTGCCTCTGTTGTTGAAAGTGAAACAACCTTTTGCAGTTTCAAAATCCAACTTACTATTGTTCCACCTATAGTAAAAACATACCATGTGGTGCTCCATCTACTATCTTTATTACCTTCCATATCTGAATCAACATATCCCTATAGAACAATGTCTGAATGTCCAAAACATAATGCATGAGTAGCAGTACCTCTCAAATACATGATAATCCACTTTACTACCTCCCAATGTTCTTTACCTAGATTTTTCATATACCTGATCACAACTCCCACTTCATGTGAAATATATGGTCTTGTGCAAACCATCGCATACATCAAGATGCCAACTGTTGATGAATAAGGGACCGTGGACATGTATTTTATCTCCTCATGTGTCTTGGGACACATTTCCTTAGTTAATTTTAAATGGCTATCCAAAGGTGTACTAACTGGTTTTACATTCTGCATTCTAAACCTCTCCAACACCTTCTCTATGTACTCAACCTAAGACAATGTCAAATTATTATATTTCCTGTCTCTTGTTATTCTCATACCAAGGATTTTCTTTGCAACACCTAAATCCTTCATCACAAATGAATTATCTAATTTCTTCTTGAGCACATTTATATCCCGCATATTAGACCCTCCAACAAGCATGTCATCTACATACAATAGCAAGATAATATAGCTTCCATTTTCTAGCCTTTTAAAATAAACAGAATGATCAGAATGACATATAATATAACCTTGTTATATCATAAATATATCAAACTTCAAATACCACTTCCTTGGAGCTTTCTTTAGTCCATGCAATCTCTTCTTCAACATGCATACCAAATTTTCCTTCCCTTTGACCTCATGCCCCTGTGGCTATTGCATATAAATATCTTCCTCCAAATCCCCATGGAGAAAAGTTGTTCTTACATCTAAATGTTCAAGATGAAAATCTTATATTGCCAGAAGACTTAAAATAGTCCTAATTGAAGTGATTTTAACAACAAGAGAAAATATTTCATCAAACTCTATACCTTTCTTTTGTGAAAACCCCTTTACAACAAGTCTAGCCTTGTGCCACTTTTTTCCTCCATCTTCCTTAAACTTGTAAACCCATTTATTATGCAATGCTCTTTTCCCTACAGGCAATTGAACCAAGTCCCAAGTTTGGTTATTTACCAAGGAATCCATTTCCTCTTTCATGCCTTTCTCCCACTTCTTTTTGGTGTCTACCTGCATTGCCTCTTCATAAAATTATGGTTCACTAGAATCAGTCAACAATAAATAATACAATGAAGGAGAGTATCCTTCAGGGGGTCTAATTAACTTGGTAGATCTTCTAACAAAACTTGCAGGAGTTTGAGTTATCTGTTTCTCCTGTTGTTCTACATTTTGATTTTCTGGTTCCTTTGGAATTTTGTTTTCAGTGATCTCATCAATCACTTTGTATTCTGGTTTTTCTTTTTCCTGTTTCTTTCCCTGCAACTGATCTTTGTACATGACCTTCTCATTGAATATGATATCTCTACTCCTAATGATTTTTTTATTTTCACAACCCCATAAGTGATAACCAAAATCATTAACACCGTATCCAATAAAGGTACACTTCTTGGATTTTGCCTCAAGCTTTGTTCTATTTTCTTTATCAATATGGACAAATGATTCATAACCAAAAGACTTCAAAAAAGAATAGTTTACCTTTTTCCCTGTCCATGCCTCCTTTGAAATTATACCATCCAAAGAGCGTAAAGGTCCTCTTTTTATTAAGTAAACGACAATATCTACAACATCTTCCCAGAACTATAAGGGAAAACCAACATGAAATATCATACTCATTGCACGCTCCATGATTGTCATGTTCATCCTTTATGACACACCATTTTCTTGTGGTGTTCCTGGAACTGTCTTCTCTCTATGAATCCCATGGTATGAATAGTAATCATCAAACTACTTGCTACAATATTCACCTCCATTGTCTGATCTAAGACACTTCAACCTTTTTCCTATCTC
>JZKD02S2281669.1:14867-34863 GCA_000966675.3 Picea glauca | reverse complement strand
CAAAATGGCCCCGAAAGTTAAAAACTGCTAAAAATAGTAAATTACCAAAATTGCCAGAAACATGTTTTGGGCCAGTTGGAGAAGGTGGGTGGCCACCAATATCCACCTGGATCAAAGGAGGATGGGTTCCATCACTCTAGCTGTCGTAGGAGTTGGCAGGGAATCTCAAGCAGTGTTCAAGTCCGTCACTAGGGCAAAGCAGTGTTTCAGAAGCTCAAGGATGAATTTTATGCCGAATACCTCACTCCAAAGCTCGAAAATTAGACGTTGAAGTGTGGACAAGGGAACAAAGATGCACTGAGAGTCCTCCACATTATTTGCGCTTGAATTATCAGTGGAGGGTGATTCCAATAGATGTGTCGTTGGGTGTCCAGAGGATTGAGCATCATGATTGTGACTAGAAGGACTATGAGAGGAACTTGGAGGTGGGATCTCAGAGGAAGTCCAACTAGGAAAATATTTCATGGAAAAACCATAGAGCACCCACACGTATCAAACCATTCAATTTTACAACCCCAACCAGTCGAGGTGTGTCTGTTGTCCTATTGGTGAGCCTTATTCAAACTAAGTGAAGGAGACCTGGAGTGCTTCCCCCAAGTTTTCTAATTGTCACTACCCACGACTGAGGAAAATGAATGACCGACTGGAATGTATGCACCCCAACCTAACTTAGAACGACCTCGTTGCCTCGATATATTGAGCATAAGATTGATGGAATTCTAGATAATAAATTCCCAGACCCATTATTTTCCCCTTCCGTGATGACGCACTCGATAAAAGCCATAAGCAAAATGATGTTTCCCCTCAATTGTGGGTTTCCTGAATTTACCTCTCCTTTCTTGCGTCATGGACGTTAATGGTACATTAATTTCCTGGTACAATAAGTTATAAATTCTAGCCTCCACTGTGCAGATCTGCAAGATTCTCTTGGAGCGAGATCTTGCTAAGTACGAAATTACTTGAGTGGTTTGATGCAACATCCTCCTGAAACTTCCACCCACATTGCTAGCTTAAGAATCGGTGAGCCAAGTGGCAAGTGTACTAAATTCCTTGTGGTTTTTCATGTGTGCTATGTGTCGGATGGCACCCCATCCGGGGGTTGTTAAATTTCTTTTGTAAAATTCCATGCAAGTTTAAATTATAAAATAAATTCATAGTAAAAGTGATTCTTAATGGGTCACTTACATTATAAAAATAACTTATTTGTAAAAGTGAATTTATAAGACAAAGTTAGAAAAAATGGATTTTCTTTTTACTTTTTACAACTCAACAACCTCATTGTGCACCATCACCACATGGGCCAACCTCCACCAACCATGTAACACTTTGATTACTTTTTATGCCTTTCTTCAAGTGGACTTAACTTTATCATTTGGAGTCTTTGAATGCCTTTTTTTTAAAACTATCTATTTTTTCAAGTTGTTTCCCTATGAATAGTCAATTTCTGTTTTTGAAGCCATCTTACATGCATATTGTAACATGGCTAGTCCAAGTGACTGTTACTTACTAGTTCAAATAAGTTCTCATGGAAATCTCAAATGGAGGATTTACTACATAGGGGACTTTATCAAGTTACCTTGGGAATATAAATTTCCTCTCTTCAAACATTCAAGAGAGCCAAATGGGACAATAAAAATGACAAAGTTCTTGGATTAATCAAAATATCCATCTCCAATGATTTATAGTTTCACCTTCAAGGAATTGAGACCCCAAATGCATTGTGGAAATTTTTTTAAATCATATTTGGTAAACATCACAATGATATTCAATCCCTCTAACTTAAAAAAACAATTAATTGCTTTAAATCTCACAGACTACTATTGTATTGAATATTTTCTATATAAGTTTAAAACTCTTAGACTTTTACTTGAAGAATTTAAGATAAATAAGGAAGATGATCAATACGTGCAATTCTTGATAAGTTTGGTAATTTATGTTTTGTTTTTGTATCTACTTTTTGATTCACCAAAGAAACACTTATAAGTTAAGAGGGTGCTTATGAAACACCCTCCTTTGAGGAATTTTGTGATTCATTGATTATAGAACAAGATAAAAATTGTCGCCTTGGATTGATCAACATTGTAGGTACAAATAACAAAGCCTTAGTATCATAATATAAGCAATGCCCCAAGTATCCAAAGGAGCAACATCCTTGGCAACAACAAATAAAACAAGGATCCAAAACCCTCTCAACCAACTCCTACTCCCAATGGTGCTAAAGGAACTAAATCAAAAGGAAAGAAGACTAAGGGACATTGTAATTTTTGTGGGAAGGATGGTCATTTAAAGTTTAAATGTTTCAATAAGATGGAAACCTTGGAAGAAACAATGAAGAAGAACAACATCAATCTTGATCCTCTTGCTTGTAACTCTTCTTCTCATGGACATGCACTTTTTTCTTTTGGTTTTTCTTTCAATGCAACATATGCTTCTTTTGGTAATGAGTGGCTTGTGGATTCTAGAGAATCTTATCATATGGATAAGAGTAAAGCAATATTTTCCTCTTTTAATGAATGTAACACTAAAAAAATATTAGTTGGTGATGATAGATCTCTTAGTGTTGTAGGTGTATATTTTAACCTTGTACAATTAATTAATGCAAACATATTCTTAATAAAACACAAAAGATATAATGATACACACACAAACACACATTACACATAGATTTTTACCTTGGAAACCAAAACTGGGAAAACCAACAACTTATTTAGAGCCACACCTCTAATCTTCTATTCATCATATTCATTGTTTACAATACAATATACATATAGGACCCTGCGGAATACAAAGCCATAATCTATTGACCCAGATTAGTCAACAACCCTAATTCCTTAACCGAAATTAGAAAACCATCGACAAAAACCATCTACTAAAAAACAAAAAAAAATGGATGCAAAAAACCTCACAAAACGAACCAATTTATTTTTTCTTGAGGGCCCTCTCCCTTGAACCCCCACAAACCCTCTGGCTGGGGGGTGTTAAGAACTCCCTAGATCCCTTTTTCTCCCATATCATTGTACAATACATGGGTTCAATTTTGCAAAGAATATACCACATACCCAACATTCTCCCACTTGTTGTTTTCTTTGCATACATAGGGTTACATGATTACATAGTCAACAATCTAGGGTAGAAATGCCCATAGATCCTCTACCCCAAGAGAAATTATCAGTGCTCACAGATTTTGTTAATGAATCTACAACATTCTCCAAAGTGTCTACTTCATCAAGAACATCTTCTTGTCTTCAACCATGTCTCTCACAAAGTGATATTGAACATCAATATGCTTTGTCTTTGAATCATTGTTGTTTATGTGTTATATATTGGCATGAGGTTGCACCAGGGGGGAAAATCCCCCCGCGGGAGGGAAACACCCCCGATAATTTTTTTTTGTGTCGGGAAATGTGTCACATTTTTTGCCTCGTTTTTTGTGTTGCCTCAATTTCTGTGTCCATTGTTGGGCAATTTTTGACACATGTTTTTTGCTGATGGTTTTATATTTCCGGTTAAGGAATTAGGGTTGTTGAATAATCCAGGTCATTGGGTTAGGGTTTGGGATGCTACTGGATCCTATATGTATATTGTATTGTAAACAATGTATCACTGTGAATGAATATAGAATATGCTCGTTTTCCTGGTTTTGGTTTTCCAGGGGAAAAATATTTGTGTAATGTTTGTATTTGCCATTGTATCTTTTCTCTTCTTGTACTGAAAATTTGTTTGCAATAAATATTGTACAAGGTTAAAATCTACATTTGGTATCAGAGCTTTGTTGGCTTCAAGGGGACACCTTTGTGGTCTAGGGTTTGGCTCAAGACTGTGATAAGCCTTGTTACAGTGGGAGATCTATGGTATTGATTTTTCAGGTGAAAAGAAATGGTGAGCAATTTGAAAATGGAGATAGAGAAGTTTAATGGGAAAATTTTTGAGCATTGGAAGCTCAAGATGGAAGATCTATTGGTGGAAAAAGATCAATGGGTCATGGTAGAACCAGATAGTACACCTACAAGAATTTCAGAAGATAACTGGAAAAAGTTGGATCAGAAGACGAAGAGCACAATCCAACTGTGTCTCTCAGATTCAGTATTAATGAATGTTTTAGAGGAAGCTACAACCAAGGATTTGTGGGATGAATTGGGGAAGTTGTATCAATATAAGTCCCTAGTAAATAAAATATTCTTGAGAAAGAAGCTGCATAACCTAAGGATGAGAGATGGAGACTCGGTGGCAGAGCATTTGAAAACCTTCAATACTGTGGTAAGTCAGTTAATATTTGAGATTAAAATTTCAGATGAATATAAGTGTATCAGTTTACTGTGTTGTTTACCAGACTTGTGGGATAGTCTAGTTGTGGCCATAGGTAGTAATACAACTTCCTTGAAGTTTGATGAAGTGGTCTCATCCTTGTTGTCAAAGGAGATGAGACAAAAGAATATGTAAGGACAGAGCACAACCACATTATTTGCAAGAGGATGCTCCCATGAAAGAAAAATATCTAAGTTCTCAAGTGGGAGATCTAATTCTAAGGATATATATAAATCTCCCGAAAATTTTGTAAAGGTATGTTGGAGATGTGGAAAATAAAGGAACTATAAGCAGCAATGTAGATCCAAAGTTGATTAAAAGAAGGGATCCAAAGAATCTCCTTCTACAGAAGAAAATACCTCCAAGGAAGAAGGAGGGGATGTGCAATTGCATTCTTCAAGCACACATGCATATCATGAGGCATATTTGGTTCAATCAGGTTCATCCTTTCATATGAATCCCCACAGGGAGTGGTTCTGTGAATATGAAAGGTATGATGGAGGTAATTCTTTCCTAGGTGATGACTCGACAACCATAATCATAGGTTGAGGAAAAGTCAAGTTGAGGCTCATAGATAGAAGGATTAGAACACTACCTAGTGTTTTTCACATCCCAGGGTTGGCCAAAATTTTTATTTCTGTAAGAAAAATGGATGATGTAGGGGTAAAAAAAAATATTTGAAAAGGAAACCTACAGGATGGTTTGAGGAGAAATGGTATTGTTGAAGNTCCAACTAGGAAAATATTTCATGGAAAAACCATAGAGCACCCACACGTATCAAACCATTCAATTTTACAACCCCAACCAGTCGAGGTGTGTCTGTTGTCCTATTGGTGAGCCTTATTCAAACTAAGTGAAGGAGACCTGGAGTGCTTCCCCCAAGTTTTCTAATTGTCACTACCCACGACTGAGGAAAATGAATGACCGACTGGAATGTATGCACCCCAACCTAACTTAGAACGACCTCGTTGCCTCGATATATTGAGCATAAGATTGATGGAATTCTAGATAATAAATTCCCAGACCCATTATTTTCCCCTTCCGTGATGACGCACTCGATAAAAGCCATAAGCAAAATGATGTTTCCCCTCAATTGTGGGTTTCCTGAATTTACCTCTCCTTTCTTGCGTCATGGACGTTAATGGTACATTAATTTCCTGGTACAATAAGTTATAAATTCTAGCCTCCACTGTGCAGATCTGCAAGATTCTCTTGGAGCGAGATCTTGCTAAGTACGAAATTACTTGAGTGGTTTGATGCAACATCCTCCTGAAACTTCCACCCACATTGCTAGCTTAAGAATCGGTGAGCCAAGTGGCAAGTGTACTAAATTCCTTGTGGTTTTTCATGTGTGCTATGTGTCGGATGGCACCCCATCCGGGGGTTGTTAAATTTCTTTTGTAAAATTCCATGCAAGTTTAAATTATAAAATAAATTCATAGTAAAAGTGATTCTTAATGGGTCACTTACATTATAAAAATAACTTATTTGTAAAAGTGAATTTATAAGACAAAGTTAGAAAAAATGGATTTTCTTTTTACTTTTTACAACTCAACAACCTCATTGTGCACCATCACCACATGGGCCAACCTCCACCAACCATGTAACACTTTGATTACTTTTTATGCCTTTCTTCAAGTGGACTTAACTTTATCATTTGGAGTCTTTGAATGCCTTTTTTTTAAAACTATCTATTTTTTCAAGTTGTTTCCCTATGAATAGTCAATTTCTGTTTTTGAAGCCATCTTACATGCATATTGTAACATGGCTAGTCCAAGTGACTGTTACTTACTAGTTCAAATAAGTTCTCATGGAAATCTCAAATGGAGGATTTACTACATAGGGGACTTTATCAAGTTACCTTGGGAATATAAATTTCCTCTCTTCAAACATTCAAGAGAGCCAAATGGGACAATAAAAATGACAAAGTTCTTGGATTAATCAAAATATCCATCTCCAATGATTTATAGTTTCACCTTCAAGGAATTGAGACCCCAAATGCATTGTGGAAATTTTTTTAAATCATATTTGGTAAACATCACAATGATATTCAATCCCTCTAACTTAAAAAAACAATTAATTGCTTTAAATCTCACAGACTACTATTGTATTGAATATTTTCTATATAAGTTTAAAACTCTTAGACTTTTACTTGAAGAATTTAAGATAAATAAGGAAGATGATCAATACGTGCAATTCTTGATAAGTTTGGTAATTTATGTTTTGTTTTTGTATCTACTTTTTGATTCACCAAAGAAACACTTATAAGTTAAGAGGGTGCTTATGAAACACCCTCCTTTGAGGAATTTTGTGATTCATTGATTATAGAACAAGATAAAAATTGTCGCCTTGGATTGATCAACATTGTAGGTACAAATAACAAAGCCTTAGTATCATAATATAAGCAATGCCCCAAGTATCCAAAGGAGCAACATCCTTGGCAACAACAAATAAAACAAGGATCCAAAACCCTCTCAACCAACTCCTACTCCCAATGGTGCTAAAGGAACTAAATCAAAAGGAAAGAAGACTAAGGGACATTGTAATTTTTGTGGGAAGGATGGTCATTTAAAGTTTAAATGTTTCAATAAGATGGAAACCTTGGAAGAAACAATGAAGAAGAACAACATCAATCTTGATCCTCTTGCTTGTAACTCTTCTTCTCATGGACATGCACTTTTTTCTTTTGGTTTTTCTTTCAATGCAACATATGCTTCTTTTGGTAATGAGTGGCTTGTGGATTCTAGAGAATCTTATCATATGGATAAGAGTAAAGCAATATTTTCCTCTTTTAATGAATGTAACACTAAAAAAATATTAGTTGGTGATGATAGATCTCTTAGTGTTGTAGGTGTATATTTTAACCTTGTACAATTAATTAATGCAAACATATTCTTAATAAAACACAAAAGATATAATGATACACACACAAACACACATTACACATAGATTTTTACCTTGGAAACCAAAACTGGGAAAACCAACAACTTATTTAGAGCCACACCTCTAATCTTCTATTCATCATATTCATTGTTTACAATACAATATACATATAGGACCCTGCGGAATACAAAGCCATAATCTATTGACCCAGATTAGTCAACAACCCTAATTCCTTAACCGAAATTAGAAAACCATCGACAAAAACCATCTACTAAAAAACAAAAAAAAATGGATGCAAAAAACCTCACAAAACGAACCAATTTATTTTTTCTTGAGGGCCCTCTCCCTTGAACCCCCACAAACCCTCTGGCTGGGGGGTGTTAAGAACTCCCTAGATCCCTTTTTCTCCCATATCATTGTACAATACATGGGTTCAATTTTGCAAAGAATATACCACATACCCAACATTCTCCCACTTGTTGTTTTCTTTGCATACATAGGGTTACATGATTACATAGTCAACAATCTAGGGTAGAAATGCCCATAGATCCTCTACCCCAAGAGAAATTATCAGTGCTCACAGATTTTGTTAATGAATCTACAACATTCTCCAAAGTGTCTACTTCATCAAGAACATCTTCTTGTCTTCAACCATGTCTCTCACAAAGTGATATTGAACATCAATATGCTTTGTCTTTGAATCATTGTTGTTTATGTGTTATATATTGGCATGAGGTTGCACCAGGGGGGAAAATCCCCCCGCGGGAGGGAAACACCCCCGATAATTTTTTTTTGTGTCGGGAAATGTGTCACATTTTTTGCCTCGTTTTTTGTGTTGCCTCAATTTCTGTGTCCATTGTTGGGCAATTTTTGACACATGTTTTTTGCTGATGGTTTTATATTTCCGGTTAAGGAATTAGGGTTGTTGAATAATCCAGGTCATTGGGTTAGGGTTTGGGATGCTACTGGATCCTATATGTATATTGTATTGTAAACAATGTATCACTGTGAATGAATATAGAATATGCTCGTTTTCCTGGTTTTGGTTTTCCAGGGGAAAAATATTTGTGTAATGTTTGTATTTGCCATTGTATCTTTTCTCTTCTTGTACTGAAAATTTGTTTGCAATAAATATTGTACAAGGTTAAAATCTACATTTGGTATCAGAGCTTTGTTGGCTTCAAGGGGACACCTTTGTGGTCTAGGGTTTGGCTCAAGACTGTGATAAGCCTTGTTACAGTGGGAGATCTATGGTATTGATTTTTCAGGTGAAAAGAAATGGTGAGCAATTTGAAAATGGAGATAGAGAAGTTTAATGGGAAAATTTTTGAGCATTGGAAGCTCAAGATGGAAGATCTATTGGTGGAAAAAGATCAATGGGTCATGGTAGAACCAGATAGTACACCTACAAGAATTTCAGAAGATAACTGGAAAAAGTTGGATCAGAAGACGAAGAGCACAATCCAACTGTGTCTCTCAGATTCAGTATTAATGAATGTTTTAGAGGAAGCTACAACCAAGGATTTGTGGGATGAATTGGGGAAGTTGTATCAATATAAGTCCCTAGTAAATAAAATATTCTTGAGAAAGAAGCTGCATAACCTAAGGATGAGAGATGGAGACTCGGTGGCAGAGCATTTGAAAACCTTCAATACTGTGGTAAGTCAGTTAATATTTGAGATTAAAATTTCAGATGAATATAAGTGTATCAGTTTACTGTGTTGTTTACCAGACTTGTGGGATAGTCTAGTTGTGGCCATAGGTAGTAATACAACTTCCTTGAAGTTTGATGAAGTGGTCTCATCCTTGTTGTCAAAGGAGATGAGACAAAAGAATATGTAAGGACAGAGCACAACCACATTATTTGCAAGAGGATGCTCCCATGAAAGAAAAATATCTAAGTTCTCAAGTGGGAGATCTAATTCTAAGGATATATATAAATCTCCCGAAAATTTTGTAAAGGTATGTTGGAGATGTGGAAAATAAAGGAATTATAAGCAACAGTGTAGATCCAAAGTTGATTAAGAGAAGGGATCCAAAGAATCTCCTTCTACAGAAGAAAATACCTCCAAGGAAGAAGGAGGGGATGTGTAATTGCATTCTTCAAGCACACATGAATATCACGAGGCATGGTTGGTTCAATCAGGTTCATCCTTTCATATGAATCCCCACAGGGAGTGGTTCTGTGAATATGAAAGGTATGATGGAGGTAATGCTTTCCTAGGTGATGACTCGACAACCATAATCATAGGTTGAGGAAAAGTCAAGTTGAGGCTCATAGATGGAAGGATTAGAACACTACCTAGTGTTTTTCACATCCCAGGGTTGGCCAATTTTTTTATTTCTGTAATAAAAATGGATGATGTAGGGGTAAAAAAAATATTTGAAAAGGAAACCTACAGGATGGTTTGAGGAGAAATGGTATTGTTGAAGGGAGTTCGGTTTGGTACTCTATATAAGCTACAAGGAAGCACTATTAGTGATGGGTGTAATAGTTCCATTGTTCCTGATATTGGAGTTGAAGAAGAAATAACTCCTATAGTCTCTGGAGAAAAGGTTATGTTGTGGCATCAAAGACTGGGGCATATCAGAGAGAAGGGTCTTCGACTACAACATGATAAAGTTATGGTTGGAGGTATTTCTAATTTCTCTCTGGATTTTGATTTTTGTGAAAATTGTGTATATGGGAAGAAAAATTGGGTAAGATTCCCCTCTGGTGCAACAAGGGAAGAAGGAATTTTACAACTAGTTCACAATGATGTTTTTGGACCTGTGTCGGTCCCATCATTAGGAAAAAATGTGTACTATGTCTCATTTATAGATGAATTCTCGAGTAATACTTGGAAATATTTACTTAGGAATAAATATGAAGTCTTTGATAGGTTTAAAGAGTTTAAGTCTCTTGTTGAGAATCAAACATAGAAAAGAATTAAGTTGTCGAGGACAGATAATGAATGAGAGTTCTATGGGAATGAATTTGAGAACTCTGTAAGAAGTGCGATATAGCAAGGTAGAAGAATGTTCCATATACACCTCAACATAATGGAGTTGTAGAAATAATGAACACGATGCTGATGGAAAAAGAAATGTGCATGCTCAGTGGTGCTGGGTTGGTGAAATAATTCTAGGCATTGGCAGTGGGTACTGCATGTTACCTAGTCAACAAATCACCCTCATCAATGTTGGATGACAAGACTCCACAAGAGGTATGTACTGGTAAGAAACCTTCTCTTACACATCTCAAGGTATTTGGCTGTGATGCATATGTTCATGTTCCAAAGGAAAACAAGAGTAAGCTAGATAAGAAGGTTGAAAAGTGTATCTTTATTGGATATAAAGATGGTCTCAAAGGTTATAAGATTTGGAACCCATAAACTTAAGGTAGTGTATAGTCAAGATGTGGTATTTAGAGAAATGAAATATGTTATTAAACAAGAAGTCCTACCAAGTAAGGAAGAACTAGAGAAAATAGAGTTTGATTTAAAGGATGATTAATCTGACTCTACAGAAGAACAAGAATAATAATAAGAAGATCCTCATACTCTAGTATTGAGGAGATTGGTTCAAGAAAGAAGACTACCAGAAAGGTATACTTCATCTGATTTCTGTTCAAATTTTTCTTTGTCTATTACTGATGATGATCCTAGAAATGTCAGGGAGGAAGTGGATTCAGAGGATGGAAATATTTGGAAAAATTCCATGGATGAAGAAATGGTNGCTCCCATGAAAGAAAAATATCTAAGTTCTCAAGTGGGAGATCTAATTCTAAGGATATATATAAATCTCCCGAAAATTTTGTAAAGGTATGTTGGAGATGTGGAAAATAAAGGAATTATAAGCAACAGTGTAGATCCAAAGTTGATTAAGAGAAGGGATCCAAAGAATCTCCTTCTACAGAAGAAAATACCTCCAAGGAAGAAGGAGGGGATGTGTAATTGCATTCTTCAAGCACACATGAATATCACGAGGCATGGTTGGTTCAATCAGGTTCATCCTTTCATATGAATCCCCACAGGGAGTGGTTCTGTGAATATGAAAGGTATGATGGAGGTAATGCTTTCCTAGGTGATGACTCGACAACCATAATCATAGGTTGAGGAAAAGTCAAGTTGAGGCTCATAGATGGAAGGATTAGAACACTACCTAGTGTTTTTCACATCCCAGGGTTGGCCAATTTTTTTATTTCTGTAATAAAAATGGATGATGTAGGGGTAAAAAAAATATTTGAAAAGGAAACCTACAGGATGGTTTGAGGAGAAATGGTATTGTTGAAGGGAGTTCGGTTTGGTACTCTATATAAGCTACAAGGAAGCACTATTAGTGATGGGTGTAATAGTTCCATTGTTCCTGATATTGGAGTTGAAGAAGAAATAACTCCTATAGTCTCTGGAGAAAAGGTTATGTTGTGGCATCAAAGACTGGGGCATATCAGAGAGAAGGGTCTTCGACTACAACATGATAAAGTTATGGTTGGAGGTATTTCTAATTTCTCTCTGGATTTTGATTTTTGTGAAAATTGTGTATATGGGAAGAAAAATTGGGTAAGATTCCCCTCTGGTGCAACAAGGGAAGAAGGAATTTTACAACTAGTTCACAATGATGTTTTTGGACCTGTGTCGGTCCCATCATTAGGAAAAAATGTGTACTATGTCTCATTTATAGATGAATTCTCGAGTAATACTTGGAAATATTTAATTATGAATAAATATGAAGTCTTTGATAGGTTTAAAGAGTTTAAGTCTCTTGTTGAGAATCAAACATAGAAAAGAATTAAGTTGTCGAGGACAGATAATGACTGAGAGTTCTATGGGAATGAATTTGAGAACTTTGTAAGAAGTGCGATATAGAAAGGTAGAAGAATGTTCCATATACACCTCAACATAATGGAGTTGTAGAAAGAATGAACACGATGCTGATGGAAAAAGAAATATGCATGCTCAGTGGTGCTGGGTTGGTGAAATAATTCTAGGCATTGGCAGTGGGTACTGCATGTTACCTAGTCAACAGATCACCCTCATCAATGTTGGATGACAAGACTCCACAAGAGGTATGTACTTGTAAGAAACCTTCTCTTACACATCTCAAGGTATTTGGCTGTGATGCATATGTTCATGTTCCAAAGGAAAACAAGAGTAAGCTAGATAAGAAGGTTGAAAAGTGTATCTTTATTGGATATAAAGATGGTCTCAAAGGTTATAAGATTTGGAACCCATAAACTTAAGGTAGTTTATAGTCAAGATGTGGTATTTAGAGAAATGAAATATGTTATTGAACAAGAAGTCCTACCAAGTAAGGAAGAACTAGAGAAAATAGAGTTTGATTTAAAGGATGATTAATCTGACTACAGAAGAACAAGAATATTAATAAGAAGATCCTCATACTCTAGTATTGAGGAGATTGGTTCAAGAAAGAAGACTACCAGAAAGGTATACTTCATCTTATTTCTGTTCAAATTTTTCTTTGTCTATTACTGATGATGATCCTAGAAATGTCAGGGAGGAAGTGGATTCAGAGGATGGAAATATTTGGAAAAATTCCATGGATGAAGAAATGGTAGCCTTGGATAAGAATGAGGCTTGGGATCTAGTTTATTTTCTGACTGGAAGAAAGGCCATTGGCATCAAATGGGTATTTAAAAAGAAGATGAATGCAAAAGGAAAATTGGAGAAATACAAAGATCGATTAGTAGAAAAGGGTTATTCCCGAGTTGAGGGAATTGATTTTGGTGAGATTTTTTCTGATGTTTCCAAGTTAAAATCTATAATATTTCTGTTATCTGTTGGTGTTGCATTTGATTTTGAAGTAGAACAAATGGATGTGAAGAAAACATTCCTACATGGGGATCTGGAAGAAGAAATCTATATGAAGCAGCGTGAAGGATTTGATGTGAAGTGAAAGAAGGAGATGGTATGCAAGATGAAAAATTCCTTATATAGTTTAAAAAAATCACCAAGGATGTGGTATCAAAAATTTGATACTTATATGTTGGGACTTGGTTTCAAAAGAAGCAAAGAGGATCATTGTGTGTATTTTAAATTAATTGGTGGTCATTTGATTTATTTGGTCTTGTATCTAGATGACATGTTGTTGATAGGAAACAACAAGGAGATTATCCAAGATGTTAATGTAGATTTTAGACTTGTACAATATTTACTGCAAATAGTTTTTCAGTAAAATAATAGAAAAGATACAATGGAAAATACAAACATTACACAGATTTTTTTCCCCTGGAAACCCAAAACTGGGAAAACCCGCATATTCTATATTCATTCATAGTGTTACATTGTTACAATACAATATACATATAGGAGCCATCGACATCCAAAAACCTAACCCAATGACATGGATTAGTCAACAACCCTAATTCCTTAACTGAAAATAGAAAACCATCGGTAAAAAACAATGTGCCGAAAAACCACCTAAATATGTGACACATTTCCCAAGGTAGACAATAACACATAACACATACCCAACATTCTCCCACTTGTTGTTTTCTTTGCATATAGTGGGTTACAGAGTTACATAGTCAACAATCAAGGGAAGCAATGCCCATGGATCCTATACACCAAGAGAACTTCTCAGTGCTCACAGATTTTGTTAATGAATCTGCAACATTCTTCAAAGTGTCCACCTTCATCAACAATACTTTCTTTTCTTCAACCATGTCGCTCACAAAGTGATATTGAATATCAATATTCTTTGTCTTTGAATGATAAGCTGGGTTCTTTGCTAGAAAAAATGCACTTTGACTGTCATAATCTATCCTTACATCTTGTTGTACCAACCCAATACATGAACCCAATATTTGTAACCATACTACTTCCTTACTTGCATGAGTGGATGACATGAATTTCAAATTTTGTAGTTGAAAGTGCCACTACAATTTGTCTTTTGCTCATCCAACTTATTTCTCCTCTAAACAGGTTAAACACATATCCACTTGTAGATCTCCTATGATCCATATCTCCATCCTAGTCTGCATCCACAAATCCATGTATATCCACCACTCTGTCCAATCCCGATATTCCTTGGTAGCACAATCCATAGCTAGCAGTGCCACGCAAATACCTGAAAACCCATTTTACTGCTATACAATGCTCCTTCCCTGGTTCTGACATATACCTGCTCAAAACTCCCACTGCATGTGCAATGTAAGGTCCAATACAGACCATTGCATACATCAAACTGCCAACTGCACTCGCATATGGATCACGAGACATGTCCTCCTCCTCTTCATGTGTCTTGGGACACTGATCCAAAGATAAATTTACACTAACATGAATAGGGACCTTGATCGATTTACATTCATGTAGTTTAAACCTATGCAATATTATCTCGACATATTTTCTCTGATTTAACCAGAGTTTCCTCTTTTGCCGATCTCTTTTAGTTTCCATGCCCAAAATGAAATTTGAAGCACCGATATCCTTCATGTTAAATTTAGAGGACAACTGAGTTTTCACATCCTGGATAACCTCCTTGTTATTTCCTATCAACAACATGTCATCCACATACAAGATCAAATAAATCAAATGATCACCAATTAATTTAAAACACACACAGTGATCCTCTTTGTTTCTTGTGAAGCCAAGTCCCAACATATAAGTATCAAATTTTTTATACCACATCCTTGGTGATTGTTTTAAACCATACAAGGACTTTTTCATCTTGCATACCAACTCCTTCTTTCCCTTCACAACATAACCTTTTTGTTGCTTCATATAGATTTCTTTTTCTAGATCCCCATGTAGGAATGTTGTCTTCACACCCACATGTTCTACTTCAAAATCAAATGCAACAACAACAGATAACATAAATCTTTTAGAGGTTAACTTAGCAACATGAGAAAAAAACTCACCAAAATCAATTCCCTCAACCTGGGAATAACCCTTTGCTACTAACCATGCTTTGTATTTCTCCACTTTTCCTTCTGCATTCAACTTCCTTTTAAATACCCATTTTATGCCAATGGGATTTCTTCTAGTCGACAAATCCACTAGATCCCAATCCTCATTCTTATCCAAGGATTCCATTTCTTCGTCCATGGCCTTTTTCCAGAGATTTCCATCCTCAGAATCCACTGCCTCCTTGATAGTTCTAGGATCATCATCAATAATAGACAAAGTAAAATTTGAACATAAATTATATGGAGTATACCTTTCCGGTGGGCTTCTTTCTCGAACCGATCTCCTCAATAATGGAGTATGAGGATCTTCTTCTTCTTTTTCTTGTTCTTCTGTAGAGTATGATTCATCATCCTTTAAATCAAACTCTATTTTCTTTGGTTCTTCCTTACTTGGTAGGACTTCTTGTTTAACAACATCCTTCATTTCTCTAAATACCACATCTCAGCTATACACTACCTTCTTAGTTTCTAGGTTCCAGATCTTATAACCTTTGAGACCATCTCTATATCCAATAAATATACACTTTTCAGCCTTCTTATCTATCTTACTCTTGTTTTCCTTTGGAACATGAAAATATGCATCACAAACAAATACCTTGAGATGTGTGAGAGAATTTTCCTTACCAATCCATACCTCTTATGGATTCTTGTCATCCAACGNATTTCTGTTCAAATTTTTCTTTGTCTATTACTGATGATGATCCTAGAAATGTCAGGGAGGAAGTGGATTCAGAGGATGGAAATATTTGGAAAAATTCCATGGATGAAGAAATGGTAGCCTTGGATAAGAATGAGGCTTGGGATCTAGTTTATTTTCTGACTGGAAGAAAGGCCATTGGCATCAAATGGGTATTTAAAAAGAAGATGAATGCAAAAGGAAAATTGGAGAAATACAAAGATCGATTAGTAGAAAAGGGTTATTCCCGAGTTGAGGGAATTGATTTTGGTGAGATTTTTTCTGATGTTTCCAAGTTAAAATCTATAATATTTCTGTTATCTGTTGGTGTTGCATTTGATTTTGAAGTAGAACAAATGGATGTGAAGAAAACATTCCTACATGGGGATCTGGAAGAAGAAATCTATATGAAGCAGCGTGAAGGATTTGATGTGAAGTGAAAGAAGGAGATGGTATGCAAGATGAAAAATTCCTTATATAGTTTAAAAAAATCACCAAGGATGTGGTATCAAAAATTTGATACTTATATGTTGGGACTTGGTTTCAAAAGAAGCAAAGAGGATCATTGTGTGTATTTTAAATTAATTGGTGGTCATTTGATTTATTTGGTCTTGTATCTAGATGACATGTTGTTGATAGGAAACAACAAGGAGATTATCCAAGATGTTAATGTAGATTTTAGACTTGTACAATATTTACTGCAAATAGTTTTTCAGTAAAATAATAGAAAAGATACAATGGAAAATACAAACATTACACAGATTTTTTTCCCCTGGAAACCCAAAACTGGGAAAACCCGCATATTCTATATTCATTCATAGTGTTACATTGTTACAATACAATATACATATAGGAGCCATCGACATCCAAAAACCTAACCCAATGACATGGATTAGTCAACAACCCTAATTCCTTAACTGAAAATAGAAAACCATCGGTAAAAAACAATGTGCCGAAAAACCACCTAAATATGTGACACATTTCCCAAGGTAGACAATAACACATAACACATACCCAACATTCTCCCACTTGTTGTTTTCTTTGCATATAGTGGGTTACAGAGTTACATAGTCAACAATCAAGGGAAGCAATGCCCATGGATCCTATACACCAAGAGAACTTCTCAGTGCTCACAGATTTTGTTAATGAATCTGCAACATTCTTCAAAGTGTCCACCTTCATCAACAATACTTTCTTTTCTTCAACCATGTCGCTCACAAAGTGATATTGAATATCAATATTCTTTGTCTTTGAATGATAAGCTGGGTTCTTTGCTAGAAAAAATGCACTTTGACTGTCATAATCTATCCTTACATCTTGTTGTACCAACCCAATACATGAACCCAATATTTGTAACCATACTACTTCCTTACTTGCATGAGTGGATGACATGAATTTCAAATTTTGTAGTTGAAAGTGCCACTACAATTTGTCTTTTGCTCATCCAACTTATTTCTCCTCTAAACAGGTTAAACACATATCCACTTGTAGATCTCCTATGATCCATATCTCCATCCTAGTCTGCATCCACAAATCCATGTATATCCACCACTCTGTCCAATCCCGATATTCCTTGGTAGCACAATCCATAGCTAGCAGTGCCACGCAAATACCTGAAAACCCATTTTACTGCTATACAATGCTCCTTCCCTGGTTCTGACATATACCTGCTCAAAACTCCCACTGCATGTGCAATGTAAGGTCCAATACAGACCATTGCATACATCAAACTGCCAACTGCACTCGCATATGGATCACGAGACATGTCCTCCTCCTCTTCATGTGTCTTGGGACACTGATCCAAAGATAAATTTACACTAACATGAATAGGGACCTTGATCGATTTACATTCATGTAGTTTAAACCTATGCAATATTATCTCGACATATTTTCTCTGATTTAACCAGAGTTTCCTCTTTTGCCGATCTCTTTTAGTTTCCATGCCCAAAATGAAATTTGAAGCACCGATATCCTTCATGTTAAATTTAGAGGACAACTGAGTTTTCACATCCTGGATAACCTCCTTGTTATTTCCTATCAACAACATGTCATCCACATACAAGATCAAATAAATCAAATGATCACCAATTAATTTAAAACACACACAGTGATCCTCTTTGTTTCTTGTGAAGCCAAGTCCCAACATATAAGTATCAAATTTTTTATACCACATCCTTGGTGATTGTTTTAAACCATACAAGGACTTTTTCATCTTGCATACCAACTCCTTCTTTCCCTTCACAACATAACCTTTTTGTTGCTTCATATAGATTTCTTTTTCTAGATCCCCATGTAGGAATGTTTTCTTCACACCCATATGTTCTACTTCAAAATCAAACGCAACAACAACAGATAACATAAATATTTTAGAGGTTAACTTAGCAACATGAGAAAAAAACTCACCAAAATCAATTCCCTCAACTTGGGAATAACCCTTTGCTACTAACCATGCTTTGTATTTCTCCACTTTTCCTTCTGCATTCAACTTCCTTTTAAATACCCATTTTATGCCAATGGGATTTCTTCCAGTCGACAAATCCACTAGATCCCAATCCTCATTCTTATCCAAGGATTCCATTTCTTCGTCCATGGCCTTTTTCCAGAGATTTCCATCCTCAAAATCCACTGCCTCCTTGATAGTTCTAGGATCATCATCAATAATAGACAAAGTAAAATTTGAACAGAAATCATATGGAGTATACCTTTCTGGTAGGCTTATTTCTCGAACCGATCTCCTCAATAATGGAGTATGAGGATCTTCTTCTTCTTTTTCTTGTTCTTCTGTAGAGTATGATTCATCATCCTTTAAATCAAACTCTATTTTCTCTGGTTCTTCCTTACTTGGTAGGACTTCTTGTTTAACAACATCCTTCATTTCTCTAAATACCACATGTCAGCTATACACTACCTTCTTAGTTTCTAGGTTCCATATCTTATAACCTTTAAGACCATCTCTATATCCAATAAAGATACACTTTTCAACCTTCTTATCTATATTACTCTTGTTTTCCTTTGGAACATGAAAATATGCATCACAAACAAATACCTTGAGATGTGTGAGAGAATTTTCCTTACCAATCCATACCTCTTATGGATTCTTGTCATCCAACGTTGATGGGGGTGATATGCTGACCAGGAAACATGCAGTACCCACTGCCTCTTCCCAGAATTCTTGCCCTAACCCGACACCACTTAGCATTCATCTTTCTTTCTCCATCAACGTCCTGTTCATCCTTTCTACAACTCAATTTTGTTGAGGTGTATATGGATTAGTCTTCTACCTTGCTATACCACACTTCTTACAGAATTATTCAAATTCATTCCCACATAACTCTTCACCATTATCTATCCTCAACACCTTAATTATTTTATTTGTATGATTCTCAATAAGAGCCTTAAACTCTTTAAACCTGTCAAAGACTTCATATTTTTTTCTAAGGAAATATATCCAAGTATTCCTCAAGAAGTCATCTATAAATGAGACATAGTACACAAATTTTCCCAATGATGGGACTGACACAGGTCCAAAAACATCACTATGAAATAGTTGTAAAATTCCTTCTTCCCTCATTGCACCAGAGGGGAATCTTAACCGATTCTTCTTCCCATACAGAAAATGTTCATAGAAATCAAAATTCAGAGAGCAGTTAGACATACCTTCAACCATACCTTTACAATGTAGTAGTCGAAGACCCTTATCTCTAATATGGCCTAGTCTTTGATGCCACGACATAACCTTTTATCCAGAGACTGTAGGAGTTCTTTCTTATTCAACTCCAATATCAAGAACAATGGAACTATTACACCCATCACTAATAGTGCTTCTGTGCATCTTATACAAATGTTCCAAACTGAACTCCCTTCAACAACACCATTGCGCCTCGAACCATCCTGGAGTTTTCCTTTTCAAATATTGTTTTTACCCTTGCATCATCCATTTTTATTACATAAATCAAATTTATGGCCAAACCTAGGATGTGCAGAACACCAGGAAGTGTTCTAATCCTTCCCTCTATGAGCCTCAACTTGACTTTTCCTTGTCCTATGATTCTGGTTGTCGAATCATCACCTAAGAAAACATTACCTCCATCATACCTTTCATATTCGCAGAACCACTCCTTGTGGAGAGTCATAGGAAAGGATGCACCAGAGCCAACCAACCATGCCTCATGATCTACATGTGTGCTTGATGAAGACAAATACACATCCCCTCCTTTCTTGGAGGT
>JZKD02S2281658.1:12303-24778 GCA_000966675.3 Picea glauca | reverse complement strand
TAGAAGCCACATCTTTTCTCAGAGATAGCTACCACCATTCGAGCAAGTTTTTTAAAGTTCTGCAGTTTTACAGTTTCAACCTATTTTATTTATTCAATAGAAGTTATTGTTCACTAGATATGTTCTGTTGTTCTATGTATCTCTGTGTTATTGTATTTAGTCTGTTATTTATTTCGTTCCGCTCATAAATCCAAATCAATGATTCAAAATCCCTAAGAAGCTAAAAGAGAGTAAAACACATTGGGAAAATGATCATAACTATTGAAATCATTATTGTTAATATAGTGAGGCTATAAGTTGATTGTTATGGTTAGACCCCAAATAAGGACCAATGAAAATACCTACATTTAGAGGAGATGAAGATAAAGATGAAATTGATCTTATGGAATGGTTGAGAATGTCAAAGGAAAATAATAAAAATCTTTTGGGGGCAAGTCGTTCTTTTTTTATAGTGAAGCTTTTAAGTGGTGGACGAGTCTTGATGATGACACTATACGAAACACCACATGGGAAGTATTTGAAAAATTGTTCTTAAATAAATGGATCAAGGACACAAATTGGAGTCAACACATAAAATTCAAGATGAATTCAATTAAGCTAAAGAAAAAAAAATCAAATTGTATAAGGAAAAGAAGAGCTAAAAGAAGACCTTATAAATAAATGTGATGAGTTCACCAAGATGAAATATGTTAATCAAGCATTGATGAAGGAGGTTCAGAAAAGAGTAGCAGAGGAATGTGGGAAAAGGATGGGTCAAGGGAATAATTGAAAAGGAAAGATGAAGAAATCATAAGGTTGAGTAAACATGATCAAGACCTACTTAACAATGTTAAGAATGTGAAAAAGTGTCTACAAGCATCTAAGCCAAAGAATAAGGATAAAGATATTACCATAATAGTTGAATAGAATACTACAAAAAGACTTGAAGAGGGAAGTTGCAAGAAGGTTGAAGAAACCTTAAATATCGATGGGGTAAAATCATAAATACAATCTAGAATTGAATAAGGATGCAAGAATTTGATGAATGCCATTCCATTGCAACTTCAAGAAGAGAAGGGAGACAAGATTCAAGAAAATCACCAAGAAATACTTGAAGAAGTTGAGCTCCAACTTGAGGATGTACATGTCAAATATGATGGTATTATCTCAAAGGCTACAGTAATCAAAGACCAAGAACGAAGGATAGAGGATGACATTATCCCTGAAAAGAAGATTGTTGATATGGGTATGCATAATGAAATAAATCATCAAAGGTGAAACTAAATCGACACCCTCATTACTAAGAAAATTTATAAGAAAGATGAGAAGACTGACATCGACACTAACAAGGAATAATCTGGAATAATTAGTGATATTCATGGAACATAGCACCTTAGAACCATTATTTGATAGGATATTACCAAATTTCAACAACTACAACAAATTAGAGAAGTTACAACAATAACACATGGAAGCAAAGGAGAGAAAATTATGCAGCAACCAACAATCAAGGATTAAGACCAAAAATAATTGAATTTGGATGAATGGGTCGTCATCAATGATGGTAAGAGAGCAAGAATATAAGGAAAACCTATTTCTTGGTTTCATCACATGTAAAACCCTTAACTACAAAGCTTTGAGAATGAAGCTTTTCGGAGGGCACTATGATATGATCCCAGGGGGAGCATATATGGGGTTAAAATGTATTGTACAAGGTAATTGCATATTTAATAGGGATCAACCTAATAAATGGCCCACGTGGTGCAATGAGTGATAATAGGCATATTTAGAGGTCAATATAGTCACTGTTGAAATGAACATAATATTTTGATATGTGAATGTACTGGGGTTATTTGGAGGAGGTTTTCCTATTTTATAAGGAGTTATTATATATCTCTCTCTATTATATCTATGGGAGTTGCACTCCACGTTCACACCTTGTATACATTATGTGTACTTTGGCTTATTATGTTATTTTAGGTATTTGGTATTAGGGTTTATTTCTTTGGTGTGACTATCTTTTAAAAGGCATAAAAAAACTCTATTAGGAGACACGTTGAAAGTATAAAACACTTGTTGGTCTAAAAACAATTCCACACATGTTGATTAATAAATGTTTAATTGATGTTAGATATATTGACAAATTTAAAAAAGTGATTGTGGAGACTTGGCACTGAAGAAGCAACATATTGAATGTTGGTTAATAGTTTAGTGTCCATTGACATATGTTTTTTGGGCATAAAAATAAGAAACAAGACAAATTTCACCATTTTTAACTGATTTTTTACATTAAATATGTTTTTTTCTCTCAATAAACATTGATTCAAATGTTAGATTTCGACCCCAAATGTAGCAGTGTAGCAAGCATGAAGATAGGTTCAATCAATAAACCATTATATCTCATTTTTTTCATAGGGAAAAAAAACATAACTTTCACTTCAAGTAGAAAAATATTACATTTCATATGTGCACAAGGCACCTTGAAATTCTTCTCTAGTTAAGCACACATAGAGAACCTTAAACCTAGAAGTCTCAAGTATCAAAGTCAAAATAAATGTCCTACATACTAGCTCCAAGTAATACATCATAAAAAATATATCAGTGAAGGTATAAATCTAAGGAATAGTCCCATCGGTGGATTTACATCAACTATAAAACTCATTATAAGAGAGTCAAAGGATAGGTCTAAAATATCATAACAACATAAAACCAAATTTAGAGAACATGAAAGGATCTCATTATTACTAATAGAAGTATCTCGATCTCTTCTTATAATGTCTCCCAAGATCCTTCAACTACACCCAATGCTCTCTTAGATAGATCATCAACTTCCATAATAATCTCCCTTCATATACATGCATAGGAAATGATAGAGAAAATCCATTCCATTTGCTCGACTTGATTAAATAAATGTCTCGAGACTAGGTTTTCCATATATATTGATCATGTTGCCTTGTCTATACCTAAATGTGAGCTATACCCTATTCAACTACCAACTATAATACGACAACCAATTCGTTCTACCATATAATTAGTACCTACACCTAGTCTAGGTATGAAAGATATCTTGTGAGATTCATAGAGACATATTACACCTTGTTGGTAGCCCTACATGTTATTGCTATTTTGAATGACAAATAACACCTCATGCAGCTGCCATCACATTATCCCCTAAATATCGATATTTGAGGGTGATTGTTGGGTTATGAAAAAGATATTCGATCACTCTTGTTTTACTTTTATCTTGCATTTTCATGCTTGATTCATGACTGTAAGCATGAATCAAGCAAGAAAACTTGATTCATGACTGTAAGCATGAATCAAGCAAGAAAACTTGATTTCGCATTATAATTCTATTCGAGGCTTGGTTTTTAAAGATCAATGGGCTTACATCTATTTCATTTTAATGATTTTTCTAAGCATATCATATCTCAATGAAATATTTATTTTGAGTTGCTCTGGGATTGAAAGTTATATCTTGGATACTAAGTGGGTGCACCAAGAATTGATTAGCGTTAAGAATATAAGCTTGTTCATTTAACATTCTTGGTAAACCAACTCCGTTTTTTCTTTTGATTTGCATTTCAATTGTAGAATTGCATCTTCTCCTAACCTTTGCAAATCAGGTATACCCATTACTTATCATGGGAGTTAAATGCACCTGGATCATACCATGTACGCCATTTTAGTTGATAGGTTGAATTGGCAGACCTCATTACGAGCTAGGGTCTTGAGTTATGCTCTGTACTCAAAATGTTCATTACCAGAAATGACTGAATTTCGTGACTGAAACCCTTATTGTTTATGTTATGGTTGCGCTGGTGTGCTGCTATTTGGTTTTCATGGTATCAACTCAGACCTATCCCTCTTACCACTGTCATCTAAACCCACAGTTGGTTCGAGTCGCCTTTGTTGCAGTCTGTTCAATCCCATTTTTGCCTGCCAGAGACATGTTTTTGCGGGAAGGTTTATGGGCAAACCATTACGAATTAGCCAAAACCCTTTAAAACCCATTCCGAAAATGGGGTCATTTACCTTCATCATAGGAAGATTCGTCAAAAACATTACAGTTTTGGAGATACAACTTGTTCTTTGGAGGGAAAAATCTCATAATTTCTTTGTGGTTGAGGTAAGTGTTTTTGTTTGTTTTGCTCAGAGATCCAAGTTTGCTATTGGTTTTGTTGGGTTCCAAGTTATATGCCCTTCCTCTATTTATGAGAATGCAGTAGAATTTGCCTCTCCATCTCAATAAAAATTCCAACTCTTGCATGTCTAACCTTGTTGTTCAAATACATGTGTGTTGATCCACAAAAGACCAAGCTATCACAGATCTACTCTCTGCTGCAATTCGAAACCCCTTGGGAAAAAATGCCACGGACTATTTTCATGCATTGGAGGAGATTTTTAGATGTGATAAAGAACAGGACTTTCGTGCCCCTACTGTTGAGCCAATTCCTGATACGATTCACAAACCAATTGGCAAGAAATACCACGGGCATAAGGGGAGTAATTCAGATTTAAAATTGGTGAACAAGAGGATTAAGCATTTTAATAAAATGATCATTAAAAAAGAAACAACCCAACAAACTCCACTATCATGAATTCAGAAACTTCTTGGTCAAATGAATGAAATAACAAATAGCTATTATGTTTTTTGAGTTGCTTCTCTTTTGAAAATAAAATAGATTAGATTTTTTTATTTTTATTTTATTTTAACTATTTTAACTAGCTACAAAAACCTGTAGCTTATCTTTTTTTTTTTTTAAATTAGTTTGAATTCAAGTAATTTTGCAATAAAAATTAGTAATTAGTTATCTAACATTGCTCTCATTTCGTTTTTTCAGGACAAATTATATCTAAGGATGATCTTATTGGGTGAAGCATGTTGGACTTAATTAATTAGCCATCTCTTTTGGCTTATTTTGTAAATAAGAGTAAAACTCTCATAATTTTGAAGATTTAGTTTGATATTGAGTGATTTTTAGACCCTCTATATTTGTAACTTTTAGATCTTTTTGGGATCTGGTTCTATCTTAGAAGATAGGATGTTTTAACTTACATGAGCTCTTTAAATACTATGTATTTTGTAATGGAAGACATCTTGGCTGAGAGCAAGAGATTGATGAGTGATTCCAGAATTTAATGAAACAACATCTACGCATTTTGTCTTTAGCCTTTTGTTTATAATGTTGTCAGTTATGTTTTGTTAATCCTGCTACATTTATAGGTATGGTATCTTTAGATTAAATGATCTGTGATGTGGAGGATGTTATATTATAAATACCATCTATAATTTGCTTCTCAAAATATATATGTTGTGATCATATCTCCAATTAAATTGATAGGATTTATCTTTGAGTTTTAATCGGATGATGAAATGCATAGATTACTTTCAGATTTATCTTATTGTAATCATGAGCAATTATGAGATCACAGGTTTATGTTTGTGTTTCCTCTTCTATCATTGAAACCTAAGTTGCTAATACATGTTTTAAATTTATTTAGAACAGTGACAAGGTTCCTTGCAGATTTCTCTCTTGGACAAGGCAATTGGATGTTCTCCACTCATGCAAATGCTTGGATACACCTCACTAACTCACTAACAGGTTAGCTCCTTTGTATTTTTCTGTCATTTACTTATCACTGAAACTAGAATGTATGGTTCAGCTTTTGACTATCCACACATTTATGTTTCATTGCATTTTTTCATATTAGTTTATATTTATAAAGAAAAAACAAAAAATATTTTTTATGTGCTTTCTTTATCTACTTCCTAGAAGCAATCATTTTTCACATCGATTTTAGTAAGTTTCGATTAAAACTTGCAGTTTGTAAATCATGTACATAAGTAAGATTTGTATATCTTTTGCTTGAATATATCTACAACAGTTACATTACACACACACACACACACACAGATATATATATATATAATGTTTAGTAATTAGTTAGTTATTTCATTTATTTTCTTTTAGGACTTTAGATTGGCTAACGGAGCCATTAAACCCGTCAAAATGAGTTACATCAAACGACTTGGGTTATTTAGACAACCCCGGACCAGACTCATTCTTCCAGTGTAATGATACCAAACCCCATGGGATTATGGCATGGAGGGGTCTTACTACCACCTTCAACTTCTTGTGATCACAAATGCACTTAATAATGGTGTCCCCCCAAGTAAAGATCTTACTACCACCTTTATTCCATGGTGAACACAAGCACACTTAGTAGTGGCGTCTTACTCTACAAATATCTTACTACCATATTTATCCCCTAGTGGTGGCAATCACACTCAACAACAATGTCTTGTAAATTTGGGCAAAAAATGGTACAAGAAGCCAAGCACAAAATGAACTTAAGCACCTTGTAGATTTTAACCTTGTACAATTAATTACCACGAACAAATTCTTAATAAAAATAGAAAAGACACAATGGCATGCACACACACACATTACAAAGAGAGTTTACCCTGGAAACCCAAACTGGGAAACCCAAAAATCTATTTAGAGCCACACCTCTAATCTTCTATTCATCATATCTTCATTGTTTACAATACATATATAGGATCTAGTAGCATCCAAAACCATCGGTAAAAACCATGTGCCAAAAAATCACCAAAAAACGCTAATTTTTTTCGAGGGCGCTTCCCCCAAATTCCCCAAACAAGGGGGCTTCGCCCCCCTCTAACCCCCCATGCGTGCTTGGCGTAACACATACACTACATCTAGTCGTGCAAAGAATATAACACATACCCAACATTCTCCCACTTGTCAATTATCTTTGCATACAAGGGGTTACAAGGTTACATAGTAAAAAATGCCCTTAGATCCTCTACACCAAGAGAACTTCTCAATGCTCACATATTTTGTAATGAATCTGCAATATTCTTCAAAGTGTCCACCTTCTTTTATTCAACCATTTCTCTCACAAAGTGATATTGAACATCAATATGCTTTGTCTTTGAATGATAAATCAGGTTCTTTACCAGGAAGATTTCACTATGACTGTCACAATCTATCCTTACAACTTGTTGTACCGACCCAATACCTAAACACAATCTTTGTAACCATACTACTTCCTTTCTTGCATGAGTGTATGCCATGTATTCAACTTATGTAGTTGAGAGTGCCACTACAGACTGTCTTTTCCTCATCCAATTGATTGCTCCTCCAAATAGGTTAAACACATACATGGTTGCAGATCTTCTGCGATCCATATCTCCAGCCCATTCTGCATCAACAAACCCATGTATGTCCAACACTTTGTCCAATCCTGGTCTTCCTTGGTAGCACAATCCATAACCAGTAGTGCCACATAAATACCTAAAAACCCTCTTTATTGTTGTTCAATGCTCCTTCCCTAGTTTTTACATATGCCTACTCAAAACTCCCACTGCATGTGCAATGTCCAATCTAGTATAGACAATTACATACATCAAACTAGCAACCACACTCGCATATGGAACACGGGACATGTCCTCTTCCTCCTCCTCTTCCCGTGTCTTGGGACACTGATCCACATATAAATTTACACCTATAGGAATAGGGACCTTGATCGGTTTACATTCCTGCATATTAAACCTCTGCAATATTGTCTTGACATATTTCCTCTGATTTAACCAGAGTTTCATGTTTTCCTGATCTCTTTTAATTTTCATGCCCAAAATGAAATTTGCAGCACCGAGATCCTTCATTTCAAATTTAGAGGACAACTGAGTTTTCACTTCCTAGATAATCTCCTTGTCGTTTCCTATCAACAACATATCGTCCACATCTAAGACCAAATAAATAAGATGATCACTGATTAATTTGGAATGCACACAGTGATCCACTTTGATCCTTGTGAATACAAGTCCCAACATATAAGTATCAAATTTTTTATACCACATCCTTGGTGATTGATTTAACCCATACATAGACTTTTTCAGCTTGCATACTGACTCTTTCTTTGCCTTCTTAGAAAATCCTTTTGGTTGCTTCATGTAGATTTCTTCTTCCAGATCTCCATGTAGGAATGTTGTCTTCACATCCATCTGTTCTACTTCAAAATCAAATGCAACAGAAACAAATAAAACAAATATAATAGAGGTTAACTTAACAACAGGAGAAAAAATTTCATCAAAGTCAATTCCCTCTACTTGGGAATAACCTTTTTCTACTAATCGAGCTTTGTGTTTCTCCACTTTTCCTTCTGCATTCAATTTCTTCTTAAATACCCATTTATTGCCAATGGGATTTCTTCCAATTGACAACTCCACTAGATCCCAAGCCCCATTCTTGTCCAAGGCTGCCATTTCTTCAACCATGGCCCTTTTCCAGAGTTTTCCATCCTTTAAATCCATTGCCTCCCTAACAGTTCTAGGATCATCATCGGTAATAGACAAAGCAAAATTTGAGCGGAAATCAGATGGAGTATACATTTCGAGCTCCCTTCTTTCTCGAACCGATCTCCTCAATATTGGAGTATGAGGATCTTCTTCTTCTTATTCATGTTCTTCTATAGAGTCTAATTCATCTATTGATGTTTTGGTAGCAGCGGTAGGTATTCCCTCCTGGAAAAATTTCCTTAGAGAAAAGGAAGATTCCAAGAAGTCAAAGGAAGACCATTGACCAGTTGAAGAACACCCCAGAAGAGAAGTCGGCCTAGAGGAAAATAATAAAGTGAAAATATAATTTCTAGGAAGAGAAGTTGGCCCACAGGAAAAGATAAAGTGAAAATAGAATTACAAGAAGAGAAGTCAGCCCTAACTAAGTTACTTGAAGACTATAAATAAAGTGACACCTAGCTAATTTGTTCACTCACTCACACAGTTATTTCACTCAAGAAGAAGGTGCAAGACTAAGGCAAGGAGAAGATGCAACTACTGCAACATCTGGGGTTCTTGGTGGTTTTCGTGATTTCTGTTGTGCGCTATCTCTAGGAGAGGTGCGCTAACTTTGTGTGGTGTTGCAGTTGTATACCCTTGCTAGGGTTTGACAAGAAGAGATAATTTATTGCTATCAAGGTTTCTTCATTATCAATATTTTTCTCTTGTGAATAAGAGTTTGTTCATGGTTGGATTGTATTATCAGAAATAATCTCTCTAATAAAAGTTGGCTGGGTTTTTCCCCGGGTTCGGGGTTTTCCCAAGATAAATCTTTGTGTCTTCTTGTGCTTGTTTATCTGTGTATATTTTCAGTATATGGTTATTGAATGTAAAAGAAGATCTAAATACTCTATTAAATCTATTGCTCTGAAATTTATGAAAATCTAACATGGTATCAGAGTGGGTTACCTTCGAAACAATTTAACCACTGGAAGGAAGATCATGCTTTGGGATTTGTCACTACACCTTGCTGCTACAAAATATTCCAAAGTTGTTGGGACTAACTCCACTTCAGAGCAACTCACCTAACCCTAACGCACATCTTGAAAACCTAGTGTTGACTTTTCAAGAAGGTTGAAATTTTGAGATTTTTTAAGGCCTAGGGTTTCTACCAATGAAAATGATTATCAATGTGAGAGTTGGGGATATGCTAGATGGAGTAGATAACTTCAGATCATGGAAGCATAAGATACTACTCATTCTAGAAGATAGTGAGCTCTCAGATCATATCAGGTAAGTTCTCCCATAACTAGAAGAGGAAGACGCCAAGCCAAAGTACAAGAAGAATGAAATCAAGGCCAATAGGATCTTGACAGATTCAATCAAGGACCACTTGATTCCAAATGTATCAGAATTGAAGACACCAAAGGATATGTTTGATGCCTTATCAAGATTTTATGAAAGTAATAAAACAAGTAGGAAGCTAACCTTAATGCATCAACTCAGAAATGTGATGATGAACAAGTCAGATACAATTTCCACCTACTTCACGAGGATTTCTCATATGAAGGACCAACTAGAAGCTATTGTAGATTTAGTGGATGATGCAGAGCTTGTGACTACAACTCTTAATAGCTCTCCTTCCTCTTAGGATGCATTTGTTCAGAAAATTTGTGCAAGAAGGAAATTGCCCAAATTTGACATGCTATGGACAGACTGTACCCAAGAAGAATCAAGATTGATATCCAAGTCACATAAGACCAATGATGAAGAAAACCAATCTCTTGCTACTCATGTGAAGAAAAGGAAAGAAAGAAGAAACACCAGTCCAAAGAAAAATAGAAGATCAGTTCCAGATCATAAGAAGGATGTATCTAAGATTAGATGTTTCAACTGTCAAAAGTTAGGACACTTTTCTTATCAATGTCCTCAAGGGAAAGGAAAGAGAAAACATCATGCACATGCAGTAGATATGGAGGAGTCCAAATCTCAGAAGAAGACAAGGGAATCAAAAGATGAAGAGTATGTCTTTGTCTCAGCTCTCACATGTACTATTACTCAAGGAAGTGATATTTGGCTAGTGGACAGTGGTGCTTCCAAGCACATGACCGGGTTCAGAAGTTCTCTTATGAAATTGAGAGAGAAGAGTTCATCCCTTTACGTGGTGTTGAGGAAAAGGTATCAAAAACCTTACTCAATCATGTTCAGATCTTGCATGGCTAAGACAAGATAGTTGGGAATGTCACTTGAGGTTTATAGCCTCAAAACTTTCACTCAATCCACAAGTATCAATTACAAAGGATCAAGGCTGATTTTATGATTTATATTTGTAACAATGTAGAAATAAAAATTTAAACAAAGCTAGGTGAATGTATACAGATTTTACATTGAAGTAAACATGGATTCAAAAGAAAAAGGAAGAACCAAGTCATGAAAACACGTGTATGAGACAAAACAATAATATGATTTTATTTCATTCTAAAATACAAAACTGTATTTCTCTTTTACAAACCCCTGCGAGGGTATGGACCAAAGTCAGATTTAGGAGTCTCCGATGGGCACCGTACAAAAAGACCATGACAGTAAAATAAAACTGAAACTAATGATTTGGATCAACTTGCCACAAAATGCTGCCACTTGACTTTGCATGATATTATTTATCAACAATGAAAATTAATTCATAAACAAACAAGAATACACAGAGTATCAAGGATAAATCAAACACCTTTAAAACAAGTTGTTGAAATGTATGATTCAGTTTTGAATCCTGTTATCACACGGTTTGTAGGAAGGGTTTAGGTAGCTTGAGTCAAGGCTTAAAACCAGTGTAACAGAAGCTTCCCCACCCACTGTCACCTCGATGGGGAGCTCTTTCTATTTAGGATGGCTAGTCTAAGGGAGACGTCCCTATGTAATCTGGCTTTCTGAAGGGCTAAGGTTTAAAGGATCAAAGTAAGAGGTTCCCTTTCACAGATTACTGCCAAGAAGGAGATAGTCAAGGAGAAGATCTTCCACTGGAGAAGCACCTGTTTGCGAGACAAGACAAACAAAGCTAGAAAATGTGCTTGCAGTGGGTTAGTACTTCACAATATCAATGACTATTCTCAAATATACGTATGAGCAATGATCAAATGTAATTATTGACAAAGTCAATGATTACTAAACAAAGACAAATAACTTATAGCACTTCTTCAATAAATACAAAAGATATAATGGCATTCAATGTGTAAGATCAAAACCTTGTATTATATCACAATGCAATTCATATCATAAATTTGCTCACAGTAAATAATGTTGTTGCGTCATAAATATTGTTGTTGCTATAGATGTGACGTCAGCCCTAGATTTAGGTCAGATTTAGAGACAATGAGTTGGACGTTAGGTCAACTAAGCACATGAGAACAATTAATAACTCAAAGTCTATGAAATTGGATGACAAATGTTACGACGTTTAAGCCTAAGCAAAGATCAAAAGAATGTGACGTCACCTACATTATTTCTGCAGTCACTATGATGTCAACCCTAAAGTTTGGTTAGTTAGAAAGGCCACAAGGTAGACGTTTTGGCAATTTTAACCAATGAAAAAGTTTGAAACCTTTATGGCTGCCTTAGGATGACCTAGCCGCAACTTTAGAGCAAACAAGAGTTAAATAAGGCTAAGATGTCACCCTAGGGTTAGGCTTAGTAAAATCAGCTAGGGTTAGACGCTAGGTTAGTTAGGGTTTCAAATAAAAGAGTTTTAGAAAGAGATTTTAACCACAAACAAGCTCAAGATTATCTTCTAGACTAGTGCCTTGGGTTAATGGAGTCAATTGGAGTGAAACTAATGGCTTGGAGATATTTAAACTTAAGGACAAGAGGACTTAGTCTAATGGTGCTGCTATGGCAGGGCCACTAGAACCAAACCCTAAGAAGAAAAGACTTAAATAGGTGTAGGTAAAACTAGGCCTAAGGCTTCCTCTTCTTTCCTTAAGACTTCTTTGGCAAAACAACTAGGTTATAAACACAAACCTATGGCTGAAAAGTGTTGTTTAGAAGACAAGGCTTTTCAAACCCTAGAAGTAAACCCTAGGTGAAAAACAAATTAGGCCTAGGACGCCTTCTTTCTTCAATTTGTGCTCAAAACTAACTCAAGATAAGAGGAAGTCTAGTGTAGCTATGGCTAGGCTAAAACTTCTCTAATCAAATGGC
>JZKD02S2281647.1:12639-23368 GCA_000966675.3 Picea glauca | reverse complement strand
GACTTGCCCTCCTAAATAGAAAGAGCCCCCCATCGAGGTGACAGTGGGTGGGGAAGCTCCTGTTACGCCGGTTTCAAAGCCCTTGGCCCTTTCCTACAAATCGTGCGATAACAGGCTCCAAAGCCAAAAATACTCCAAACACGGCCTACTTGGGCAAGGTCTTCAACCTGGAATAGTCCTCAGTCCTCATGCCATATGAGGGTTAACACTAGGGTTTCCAAATCTTTTTTTTTTCTACAAGTAATCTAGAGATTATTGTCTAGAGGCATTGTCCTAAGGACTACAATTATAGAGTTTGATCATCATTTCCTAGGGTTAACCCTTCTTCACAACTCACTTTAGCCATATGATTTGAAAACTATTGTTTAGCAGCATCATATCTTACAATGTAAAACTAGGGCTTTCTTGGATCATCCTTTTGCAATAATATTTCTCCATAAATCTGTTTTTTGCTAAGGTTTGTGTTGCCCTAAATACAAATATAATACACTATAGATTTCTTAGAAGAGCTGGTATTATTTCCTTCTTTGGTCTATACAAGGGATTCCTTGAATACTTTATGAAGCCTTTTTCTTTGTTGAACCTAATGACCTCAAAATGGCTCTTTTCCCTATTCAACAAGGCTACTTATATGTGGGCAGATCTAATATAGAATAACTCTATATGCAATGATTGTCATGTGGAGAGTTGTGTCTACAAGTCTTGCTTGACTTGTCTTCAAGGGATTAAAGAGCTTGTAGGAGTATCGTTTTGTGACAAGGATCTTCTACATGATATTGTTGACACAATTTATAGTGAATATCTCATCGTGTACTATACATATAGGTTTGATCTATTGTCCCTGTTATCCCATACCCTAGGGATAACTAAGGAGATCACATCTCAAGGCCCAAAGGTCCTAGACATGGAGTACTGAGAGCTGGATGACTTGAGCATGGCCCTGGAGGGCCCCTCTTTTCTCCAGTGCAGCATATTTATCAGTAGTAGCAGTATCCATCCCACCAGTCAGACCCTAAAGTAGCAGTAAGTCTTGATCCATGAGGTAATGAGTCTCGGTATCATGGTATGTCACTCTGATTCTTGAAGCACTTGAATATGTTGCATTGAATTCTCCTTCATTTCATAATGTTTGCTTGGAAATTATACTCTTTGACCTACTCACACCTGGAAGGGTGACATGGTGCCCTAGTCAGTTGATCTCCCTTTAGGATGGGTTGCCATTGGGTTAGTCCATGAAAGGTCATCATCCACTCCCTCCATACTTACCATTTTCCATCTTTCTCTCATATCCCCTACCTTTGTTCGGGCATTGGGATTGGCCACACTAGGAAGGGTTGTACCTTGCTTTGTGGGAAGAAGGAGCTAAAGGCCCAGAGGGTAAAAGTAGCTGGCAAGAGTTAAAATCCTTTGAAACCTTTGAGATGCTTTGCCCAGGGATTCCCGAGAAAGCAGTAAAAAGATTCTCGGTAAGAAAAGGAAACCCATAAGACAAATAAACACTCAAGGTACTAGTTGGTGGATAGGAAGTCTCATCACGAGTCGACCTATTATGACCATGGGCATGTAGCGGTATGACACTACCACTTATCTGGTAACCAAACCAAGGTAGTGGCTCTTGGTGGCATAGCCAAGAGAAAGGGGGTCTCATCACGAGCCAGCCTTCTCATCTCCGTGAAATGTTTGTGGATAACGTTGTCACCTCTGGTCACCAAGCCAGGACAGTGTCCCTCAACTCTTCCCTTGAAGCACAAAAGAAAAATATCAAAAGATAAATAAGATAAGAGTAAATGGGCTAGGAAACAATGGCATCTGTGACAAGGTGCAGCTCGCCCTCTACAAAGGCACCCACATGTAAGACTTACATTTCCCTGTTATCATTGTGCCCCATGCCCAAACTCTTACCCCATGCCACCTCATACACTTACATGACCTGGATTGGCTCCCACCTAGGAAACACCCCAAACTTAAGGAGGATTATCCCAATAGGACACCCTGAGACCTTCTCCAAACCTAACTCGTTAAATTGCATAACGTCTTTGAGCATTTGTCTAGGTAAAGGGGGGTTTGATGCACATGTTTGAGTATTTTAATTATTGGATGTGATTTACATGTTATGATCCTTGTGACTTATGAACCCCTGAAGGGCGTACTTGTTGTTGCTGCAAGACCTTGCCCAGTGGACAAGTACACATAAGGGAATGATTAGTTCGGACCTTCATGGGGCTGAAAGCCTATAGATGGATGTTGTAACCCCAGCCAGCGGCAAGATTGATCAAACAAACCCTGAAACTCTCTTCCTTGAAACTCTTGCTAACTTCTACTAACTCTAAACTAGGCTAATTCACTAGTTAACTTCTTGTTGTTTCAAATCACTGCTACAGCCATACTAATCTATACTAATTTGTTGCATACACCTACATAACTCACATCTAACTCACTCAAAAATTGCTTGTGATAACTGCCAAACAATTTGCTTGATAAATTCTAAGTTTCCATGATACTTTATTGCAATTATGAGCACTAATACTTGTTGTTGTTACAAAAGATTGCTACAGCCATCTAACTTCAACAAATTCTCTGCAAAATTGACATTTAATGCTAGCTAGACACTGCAGAAAATGCTTGTGACAATTGATTATCATTTTGCCTAGTTAAAGCTACTTTTTCATTGTCTTTTCAAGCAATTTTAAGGCATATTTCTTGCAGATTTTATAAAATACTTATTGTTGTTGTAAACTTTCATATCGCTGCAATTTTATATCAGTCAGCTTATATTTCAAAGGTTCATGGTCTTATGAAGCACTAACATCATTTTGTACTTGAAAGCTGCCATATTTTTGCTTTGTTGTCTTGTTCTGGGCAGGTACACTTCATCTTTACTTTTGCTTCATATCTTAAAGACATAAAGAACCTTTTGACTTGACTGACCAGTGAAAGGGGGGTATTCTTGCATCCTTACCTTAGTTTCATCAACCCTTTAGGTTACTAAGGACGTCTCCCTTGGGGTAATCTCGACATACTCCAAAACAGAAAGGGGTTTCCTATTAAGATGACAGTGATAGGTCACCCCCTTGTTACGCCAATCTTGCCTCACTTGCCTTGGGCTTTGGGCAAGTACAGATTGTGCGATAACATTTTTGGCGCCGTTGTTGGGGAACACTGAGTCAATATTCCTCAATGACACTTTTTCGATAAGCCTTTCCCTCAAAGCCTTCATCTTACAAAGCTTACCTAGCGACTCCACTGAGGGTGATTCCCTCACTCCCTTTGATAATCTTTAAGAGGATATCTAGCGACTCCACTAACCTTTTCCAAGGTGCCACCTTACTCTCAACTTTGTGATAATTCCAAGATATGGGATCATGGTGCCCTGGGAACAAGTGTATCTGACTATTGATTTCAAAAGTTTTCAAGGATACCTGCATTATTTTGATATAAAATAGTTAAACAACTCTCCAGGATTCGAAGGCCTCCCAATTACTCGCATTGTAGAATTCTCTAAGTATATAAGTGAGATAGAATTTGAAGGGGAGGATGTTCTAGTAAAATTGTTCATACTTTCCCTGTCGTCATTTTTGCAAGATTGGATTAAGGGTTGTTGCAAAGATAAGGGTATATCCTCTTTCATAGACCTCATCAGTAGGTTTATTGAGTTTGTGAAACCACAATGCCAGACATATGAAGATGCCCTTCAAAATCTCGCAATAGCCCTAGAGGACGAGGGATTCACCACTGAGATTGTGGAAAATCTCAAGGATGTGTACCATACTCAATACCAAGAACCCTCTTATGTAGAAGAAGAGATTTATGAAGAAGGTTGTCAACCCCTTGAAGAGGAGCAAGATTTTTCCCATGATTCAATAGAATGCAGTAAAGACTTGACTAAAGAAATGAGTTATGAGGATGAAGCACTAGTATTCGCTCCTTCGTCCGATGAAGCTCTCCAAGATCCTATCTCTCCTGCATAAGACGAAGAGAATGAGGTGAATCATTTTCCTTTCCAAGTTTTTGATGACACTTTGTTCTATGATTCAGAAGGTGAAGAAGTAAAGGAAACCTTGGAAGAGCTAGGTCCTTCATTTTCTGATTAAGGAGAAAAGATGACTAAAGAGACGAGTCTTGTGGATCATATATTGGATGCTCTTCCATTTGATGAAGTCATCCAAGCCTTTGACGCTCCTGCACAGCAAGAAGTGAACACAGTAAGTTACTTTCCTTTCCAAGATTTCGATGATGCTTTATTTTATGATTTGGAAAGAGAAGAAGTATTACAGGAGCCCTTGGACGCATTAAATCCTTCATGTTATGATAAAGGTAGTGACATGGTTGATAATATTGATGAGTTCATACATGTTGGAAGATGTAAGTGGGATGTGATTGGTTCTCATGAGGATCCCATGATATGGAAGGATATCTTCGAATGTTGCCTTTACAACAACCATATGATGTTCCTAATAATTTTGACGTTTGGCAATAAGATGATGATATAATTACAGAAGTTTTCCAAGCACCCAAGGATGACCCAATACAATGTTCTCCTGAGGATTTTCGGTCATACCTTGAGGATTTTGATGAGTATTCCTTTGAGCACTTGGATTTATTCTATGAAGAAGATTATCAACCACCGTTGTGCTCAAATTTTGATAAAGGTGAGGACGTTGTTTTCCTGAAGCAGGATACTTGTAACAAGGTTGTCCAGCTCCCTCCGATTGCTTTACCTCATTATGTCACTAAGGATGCAGTTGGGAACATGTCTCTTGTTTCAAGTTTTCTTTAGGGAAAAACTTTCCATTGGAATTCAAGGGGAGGTTGACTTCCTTAAGAAGTTTATTATCTCAATCTTTCAACTTTCCCCTGAGAAGTTGTCAGTTTCCCTCTAAGTTCTTGTTAATCCCTTCTCAGACCCCAGGGAGTGATGACGTCCAAGGTAGTCAACCCTTAGACTCTTTGAGCCAGCATTTTGAGTCCTTGACCTCTCATGATCCTTTTCTGAGATGGATTGATCACTTTTCTAGAAGGGTGACTTGGCATGACTTTGTCCCTCCCTCCCGCCTCCATGAGCTAGACTTTACGACTTCCTATCATATAATGTATGCTCTAACTCATGTTTATTTTGTGTTTGACTTGTCATTGTTTTGGTTTATGATGAAGCACAGAGACAAGTATTATGAGGTATTGCTAGGATGGTTTCACTGGTTATTTGACTACACCTAGCATCCAACCAACAGGTAAGTAGAGGTAGGTAGGCATTTGCATCCATTGTATATACCATTCCATATCATGTTAGCATAGTTGTAGTTGCATTTTTCATATTGTCTTGTTTCATTATGTATATATGTATGCTCATGATTATATGCTAGATTAGATATGCTCTTTATTTTATTATATCATATATGAACAAGGGGTGATATCACCACCCTAAGGATTACCAATACATTTTGTTGAGATTTAGCAAGCACAGGTCATACCATAGATGTTGAGGTTCTCATGCGCTCTAGGGTGAGCACATGTCCCCGAGTTGGAGACAGTTGTTATCCCATGCCCTAGGGATAACTAAGGAGATCATGTCTCAAGGCCCACAGGTCCTAGACATGGAGTACCAAGAGCCGGATGACTTGAGAATGGCCCTGGAGGGATCCTCTTTTCTTCAGTGCATCATATTTATCAGCAGTAGTAGTATCCATCCCACCAGTCGGATCCTGAAGTAGCAGTAAGTCTTGCTCCATGAGGTAATGAGTCTAGGTATCATGGTATGTGTCACTCTAATTCTTGAAGCACTTGAATATGTTGCATTGAATTCTCCTTCATTTCATAACGTTTATTTGGAAATTATGCTCTTTGACCTGTTCACACCTGGTAGGGTGTCATGGTGCCCTAGTCAGTTGATCTTCCTTTAGGATGGGTTGCCACTGGGTTGGTCTATGAAAGTTCTTCGTCTGTTCCTTCCCTACTTACCACTTTCCATCTTTATTCCTCTCATCTCCGCTACCTTTGTTCGGGCATTGGGATTGGCCACACTAGGAAGGGTTGTACCTTGCCTTGTGGGAAGAAGGGGCTAAAGGCCCAGAGGGTAAAAGTAGCTGGAAAGAGTTAAAATCCTTTGAAACATTTGAGATGCTTCGCCCAGGGATTCTCGAGAAAGCAGTAAAAAGCTTTTCAGTAAGAAAAGGGAACCCATAAGATAAATAAACACTCAAGGTACTAGTTGGTGGATAGGAAGTCTCATCACGAGCTGGCCTATTATGACCATGGGCATGTAGTGGTATGACACTACCACCTATCTGGCCACCAAACCAGGGTAGTGGCTCTTGGTGGCATAGCCAAGAGAAAGTGAGTCTCATCACGAACCAACCTTCCCATCTCCGTGAAATGTTTGTGGATAACGTTGTCACCTCTGGTCACCAAGCCAGGACAGTGTCCCTCAACTCTTCCCTTGAAGCACCAAAGAAAAAGATCAAAAGATAAATAAGCTAAGAGTAAAAGGCAGTAAATGGGCTAGGAAACAATGGCATCTATGACAAGGTGCAGCTCGCCCTCTACAAAAGCACCCACAGGTAAGACTTACATTTCCCTGTTATCACTGCGCCCCATGCCCAAACACTTACCCCATGCCACCTCATACACTTACATGACCTGGATTGGCTCCCACCTGGGAAACACCCCAAACTTAAAGAGGATTAGCCCAATAGGACACCCTGAGACCTTCTCCAAACCTGACTTGTTAAATTGCATAACGTATTTGAGCATTTGTCTGGGTAAAGGGGGGTTTGATGCACATGTTTGGGTAATTTAATTATTGGATGTGATTTACATGTTATGATCCCTGTGACTTATGAACCCCTGAAGGACGTACTTCTTGTTGCAGGACCTTGCCCAGTGGGCAGGTACACATGAGGGAATGATTAACTCAAACCTTCATGGGGCTGAAAGCCTACAAATGGATGATGTAACCCCAGCCAGGGGAAAGAAGACATTAGAGATTTGCACCAGGAAGAAAGAAGGACGTTGCCCTTGAAGACACCCTGGCAGACCTAGACCCAGGGGGGTCTTGCTCTTCCACCTGGATGTTGGCCTTTGAGAGCCCAGGACGTCACCATCATGACCCTGGACGTCATCCAGAGCTAGGGTTTACATTTTGGAGGCAGTTGTGAGCTGGGTAGTATGTGTGGGCATCATCTAGGGCCTTTGGAGGCCAAGCGTTCTGCATCCCAAGCCCAACATTCCACATTAGGGGCTCAACGTCACCCTAAAAGGGCATGACGTTACCCTTGGAGATGTTTTTAGGTGTTAATTAATTTTATTTATGTAAAAATTGGATTTTAATGTAAATTGGCCAGGTCAACCTTTTATTTGACCTAAAATTAATTAAAGGTCAAAGTTTTGTATAAATAGAGATAAAGTACTCTCATTTTATCATGATAACTCCTCACACAAGAGGGAGTGGTCTGAAATTTGCGCCCTATTTGGGAGTTCTTGGCTGAAATAGTGAGGCACACTTGTCTTGGACGCTAAATTTTGCAACTTGGATCATTTCTTGGTGAAGTTACTTGGGAATCTAGGGTTTTATTGCTTGATTATTCTTGGTGAAGTAAGTAAATCTGCAATTTTCATTTCATTTTGAATGGTTATTGTATATTTGCTTATTCATGTTAAAGATTATGAAATTGCTTGCTTGACAAACCCTAGGAGTAAAGGACTTAAGGTACTACTTTTTTGCTCTTCATTTGCTAGACTTTATCTGAGTGATTTGACCTAGATAAACTTCTAAAGCCATAAAATACTAGCACTTTAGAAGTCGTTGTCTAGTTATTGTTGCTCTTAATATCTTTCAATAGTCTAACGAGGAGGAAGGTGCTACGGCCTAGAAGTGCTTACTCTCTAGTAGCTCACCTCCCAGAAGTTTAGATTCTGTAAGACTTAAAGTGTTAACTCTTCTAAGATCCATTCTTCACTTAGACAAATATAATCATTGTTGTTACTACTTCCAAGTGAAAGTCGCCACCTATATACTCCATTACCCCATAAAGGCACTTGTCCACTTGCTTTAGTGAATGATTGATCAAACAAACACTCAAACTCTCTTCCTTGAAACTCTTGCTAACTTCTACTAACTCTAAACTAGGCTAATTCACTAGTTAACTTGCTGCTGTTGCAAATCACTGCTACAGCCATACTAATCTATACTAATTTGCTGCATACACCTACATAACTCACATCTAACTCACTCAGAAATTGCTTGTGATAATTGCCAAACAATTTGCTTGATAAATGCTAAGTTTCCATGATACTTTCTTGCAATTCTGAGCACTAATGCTTGCTATTGTTACAAAAGATTGCTACAGCCATCTAACTTCAGCAAATTCACAGCAAAACTGACATTTAATGCTAGCTAGACACTGCAGAAAATGCTTGTGACAATTGATTATCATTTTGCCTAGCTAAAGCTACTTTTTCATTGTCTTTTCAAGCAATTTTAAGGCATATTTCTTGCAGCTGTTATAAAATACTTATTGTTGTTGTAAACTTTCATATCGCTGCAATTTTATATCAGCCAGCTTATATTTCAAAGGTTCATGGTCTTATGAAGCACTAACATCATTTTGTACTTGAAAGCTGCCATACTTTTGATTGGTTGTCCTGTTCTGGGCAAGTACACTTCATCTTTACTTTTGCTTGATCTCTTAAAGACATAAAGAACCTTTTGACTTGAGTGACCAGTGAGAGGGGGGTATTCTTGCATCCTGTAACTTTGTTTCATCAACCCTTTAGGTCACTAGGGACGTCTCCCTTGGGTTAATATCGACATACTCAAAAACAGAAAGGGGTTTCTTATTAAGGTGACAGTGATAGGTCACCCCCTTGTTACGCCAATCTTGCCTCACTTGCCTTGGGCTTTGGGCAAGTACAGATTGTGCGATAACAGTGCCAAACCCTTGATCAAGGTATGACTTAATCAATTGCATTTTAGGTTTTTTGGACCAAGAACATGGGCCCTATTACCCCCCCCATGCCTAGGGGTAACTGGAGGAGATCATGTCTCATGGCCCACAATGAAGACAGTGATATTGTTGATGATGATGATGATCAGCATGTCCACCCATGGCATCCCAATAGCCCCCCTTAGATTGTCTCTTCTACTTTGGATCAGCCAAGCTCATCACATCCAGTCAACACGATGTTTTGGAGATGATAAGCCAGCGTCACCATGAGGTATGTTAGTACTTTTTTAATATGAAGTGTTGTGCTTAATATACTAGGGATGTGGATGAGGATCATTGGTTGAAGTTGGATTATGGATCTTAATCTCAAGAAGTTATGTTTATTTCCTTGTTTCATCTTGGTGGCCAGCATTTGTACCCTAGTCCCGTGTTGTCACTCCCAAGGAAAAGGGGTACTACTGGGGGGCCCTCACAAGGGTAATGTTCTGTTTCTCTGCTATACATAACATTTATCATCCTAGAGCCTGTCGCAGTGTACTAAACTTCAGTAATGGGTCATGGTTCATTCTCTCATGAGAAGAGGGGCTAAAGGCCCAGATGTTGATTGCAACTGCTAGTAAAAGAATAATAAAGAAAGAAAGAGATAATAGTAAGGACTCTCAAAAGCCAGTCCATACTTGAGCTCTACCATTTCTGTGTTCGCCCCAGTCCCAAACCAGTGATGCCAAAGCTTGAAACTTTATAAAAGGGGACTTGAAAATATGATAAAAGGACAATAAAAAGGCGGATTAAGGGGTTGGGAAAACATAGCGCTTTGAAAGTGGTAACTCAAGAGCAAGCGCACCCTCCACAAAGGCGCTCATAGAAATGGATTAAATGACACTATAAGCCATGAAGTAAGCCCAACACATACCACTATCATACTTACTCCTTAAAGGTACTTTTCTTTCCTACTTCCCCTAGGACATATCCCTCTACTTGGGTCTTTTCTTTCCTATCTTGGTTGGCACACCTAATAGGGTCTGATGACGGTCCTCCCATAATCTAGCTTGCCAACTTACACAAAGTCTCGAGCTAATGTGAAATTTGAAGGGGATACTTAATGTGAACTGTTTATGTGGTTTATATCTTAAGTAACAACTTACTTTATATGATCTAAGGGATTTTATGCCTTGTGAACATTGGCTTTACTTGATTTCATGCTTTGATTCGATTTGGATGCACTTGACATGGTTCTTTGAAGGGCGTCCCATGCTTTCACCAGAACGTTGTGCCTTTATTGCAGGATATGGCACGTGTGATGCAGAGCATAGAGTCATTGGATGGCTTGAAGCCGCTTGACACACTCAGTTACAGGCTCTCACACCTTTTGAACCATGGACAGATGGGCTTCTATTTGCTAGATATGATCATGGTGGCATAGAGATGGGAAGAAAATCCCACACCCTAGAGGCTAGCATGCAATGAATAGAGGACGTTGCACTGGTAGATGGTTGGATGACATACACCCTCCTCCACCTCGGACATTGTTATCCCCGACATCTAGGGATAACTAGGAGATCATGTCTCGAGGCCCACAGGTCCTAGACATGGAGTACCGAGAGCAGGATTGACCTAAGCATGGCCCTGGAGGGCCCATCTTTCTTCTTCTTCGCCAGAGTTGTCCTGTCAGCAACAGCAACTTCCATCACCACCGGCTTGGACTTGCATCGGAGAGGACTCTTGCTCCATGAGGTAATTGGTCCAAGGTATCATGGTATGTGTCATGTTTGATCGTTATAACCTTCTTA
>JZKD02S2281635.1:397250-439131 GCA_000966675.3 Picea glauca | reverse complement strand
CATTTGGATAATTTTTTCATGCAGGTTGGTGAGGAAATGGAGTTGTCAGTAGAGATGGATGAGATAGATAAATTCCTAATTGAGCATGTATTTACTGATATTGAAAATTGTGGACTTAATGAGGAAGTTGTCATAACAAAGGAAACAAAATAAAATCAAATGAATTCTTCCAATGGTCGTCAATATAATAGGAAAAATTTATTTGAAGAGGAATATTCAGCAATAGAACAAGATGGAGACATTATGAAACACATGGAAGAATGCATGATGATGTTGACATCGACAAGAATTCAAGAATCTTGTCACTTGAAAACTAAAGATTGGTATATACATGCATATTTTAAGGAAGATGAAGAAAAACAAATCTTAAATTTTGTTCTCAAGGAAGGTGGAGCAACATCATCTCATAGAATTTATGCAAGTACATATGATGAAGAGTTACTTCAAGAAGACATGCTGAAGGAGGTTAGAACCATTGGGATACTAAATGGAAGTCTTATGCTAAGGGAAAGAAATACATAAGAAGAGATGGATATTTTGGAGGAATGGTTGGGAGAAGATCCAAATAATGGATATTGCATGGAAGTTGTAAATAACATTCAAGATTGTTTTGTTGAATTGTATGAGGATTTTAATTTCTTGGAGGAGAGAATAGTAAGAGAAAGATTTCATATTCAGGATGTGAAGGAATAACTGGAGGAAGAAGACATTGTATTGAAATACAATGAAGAGGAAACTACTACGCATAATAAGCAGGTTGTGAAGCAAGTATATAAACTGGAACTAGATAAGAGTTTATCAATTCTTATGCAGGAAGAAGAAGATATGCAAAATCAAATGAGAAGTAGCAACAATAAAATTAAACAAGGATGGAGCTGGATAAAGAAATGGATGGATTGTGAATGCTGATGAAGAGAACATCCAAGACAAGATACAACAAAAAAGGGAGGAAAACCAACAAGAAAATTTAGTTGACTGAAATACTTTGCATCATTAAAGCGAGTGGACAACATCAACATAAGGTGTGGAATCATGGAGAATTGAAGGAAAATGTAGTAGAACAACAACGAGGTAGAAAAATAGATAAATAGATACAATATAAAGTTTGGGATCCAAGAACCCATGATCAGGAGATCATGAATTTTTTTGTTCCTTCGGATTCTGATGTAGGAGCATTTTCCCTCCTAAATTCAATCACATTTGAGAAGGCCTAAAGGGTCTTTATTTACCACAGGGAGTTGGATCCCTCAAATAATTATTGCATATTTTTGTAAGTTGGTTGTATTCTCGAAGGGTTCAATTTGTGAGAGAAACATAATTGGTTTCTCTATTTTATATGATATAAAATTGAGTCTGTTTGAACTAGTAGGAAATCCTAGAGTTAGGGATTGGTTGTGAGTGTTTTGTAGATATAAAGATCCTAGAAACTAATTTAGTGGAGGTTTGTTAGGATATGGAATAATTTAGTTTCATAAGTCTATGTTTTAAAAGTGGTAATCCTGAAAGGAATAAGAGAGCTCGAGTTAGTGAGGATTGAGGGTGTAAACAAAAGGCCAGCATGGCCTAGAGGCCAACTTGAGACCAAACACATGTAAATCAGGATTATGAGGGAAGAGAATAATTTTATACAATCAAATGTATATTACATTTATTAATTAAAGTAACATCACTCTATTTCAAGTATTGCAAGCTATGATGTGTAAATCCTTGAATCAGTGTATCTCTGCGTGGTTGGGATGATTTATTGAGTTATTAATCGTTTACATAAATTGGTAGTTTTTTAATAGTTCAATTAGAATCAATTGAATGGATTTATGCAGGTTTCAAGAGTTTAATTATGTGTTAAATCTATTAATTTAGTGATGGGATATGTTCTATATATTTGGTAACTTTTGTGATTACAGATCTTAGATCAGAACTGCAGATGTAAGGAAGAGCCCCATCGAGATAACTCTATGAAATATATTAAGTTCATTCAGAATTAGAGAAAGGTGCCTCGTACAATGATCACTTATCATTTATGAGATCAATGATCCATATTGATTGTAGGTTTCAAAGAGAGTACACCTCGATCGCTGGACTAATGGGTTGTGCAGATTGTCCCTGTGACAAATTCATATTTTTCCAGTCTAGAAGAGTTATGATCATTGGATCAAAGAAAGATTTCATAGAAACGTTGAATTGAATCCAACATAGGAGGATATTAAGGGAATGAAATCCTAGCTGTTGGATCTAGGAGAAGGCGATATCAATGACTGTGGTCAATTTGCATGAGAACTAGCATGAAGATTAACTTTGGGGGAGATTTGCGAAGAGCATAACCACTGGGTTTCAAAGGGCCACACATCAACCAATGATTGTTTTATATTTCTCCTAGTGGTTTTATAATCCACATTTGACAAATTCGAAAATGACTTCAAGGATTAGCCTATGGTCATAGACCCTGGTCAAGTCAAGTCACAATTTAAATAAGGAATGCACCAGAGAGAAATTTAATTGTTCAATCTCATCCAGAGGAGGTACAAGGAAAATGAAAAGGGAAGAGATCACAAATGAAGGAGAATTGATCCATTGCATGTGATCGATTCAGGATGGTGACTTGATCTAAATTTGAAGAATAGTAATTTGGAGAGGGTTTAGTCTTTTTATAGACTACAAGGAGTGATCCAGAGTGCATAGAGTAGATAACATAGAAAGAGATAAGGCTATTGCAGAATGAAAAGGAAGTTATATTGAGGTCCAAACCACAAAGCTGAAATTTGTGTTTGTAGGGCCTGAATACTATTAAGAAATCTTGAAGGCAATGATCCTTGGACAACTAAGGCATTGGACTTTTCTAGAGTTGATAAAATTAGAGATACCAAGTATGGTATCTCTATCAATGGCCCTCCTCATAAGATATTGGGGAACATGCCTATAATTCCAAGGATTCAAATATTATTTTGTTGCAAACAATTATCTATGTTGTATGGGTGGCATGCCTCTCATAGAAGTGAGCAAGGGAGTTATGTGAATCCTAGCAGATTCAATATCCATGAAGAATATAAGGGATACATGGCCCAATAAATTCAAGGATGAAGTATAGAACCTACGATTGAGCATATATATGGATGGAGTTAACCCATATTCCCTCCAAAACACAAACTATTTTGTTTGACCAATGGTAATGATACAAAATAATACCCCCCCATGGTTGTTCGTGAAGAATGAACATCTGATGTTGGCTCTTATAGTTCCAAGTAGAAGACAAGTGAAGAGAATGGATGTCCACCTCCAACCGTTAATCAATGAATTTAAGCAATTATGGGAAGGGATACACATATATGATGTATCAAGACCCATCCCAATGGAGATGTATTTTACGTTGTATATAATATGTGTGTACACCATGCACGATTATCCAAGACTATGATTTTTCTCTAGTAAGCATGTTGATTTATTTGTTTATATTTGTAAAGTTATTTGGCATACTTCATTTGGTGCAACTATATTTTTGACACTAACATGCTCTATATACGATAGCATCATAGGTCTTGTAACAAAATGTTTTTTTGGATGTAAATTTTGTGGACCTTCTATAAAGACTAGGTGGTTCAACCACCTACGAAAGTCGGTGTACAACTATTCCAGGGTATTCCTCCTAGAAGATCACCTGTATAGAAGAGTTGCACTACTTTCAATGGTAAACCAAAGAGAACTCGAAGACCTAAAATAATGACACTGACATATTAGATTAGGGCATATGACACATTGAAGGAGAAGGAAATGGTAGAATTGTTTGATTCAAATGGGGAACCATTATTCGATGATCCTGAATTTTTTGACACCTATGTTGAGAAAATTCCCATCGAGATGAAAAGGAAATTTGTATTTTATGAGCTTCCATATTGGGAGAATATTAATATTGGCCACTTACTAGATCCCATGAATATATTAAAAAATGTTTCATCTTCTTTATGGAGGCACATATCATCAAATAAAAGTGACACATTCGTTTTTAGGAGAGATATTATTGACTAAAATACTAAAAAAGAGACATTGGCCAAGAAAAGAAACTATAGCAGAGGTTGGTCCCTCTTGGTATTTTAAATAAGGTTATGTACCATGGATTTTGAAGAAATATGATCTTTCTATGGTGAAGGATGTTATATTGGGTGTCAAGGCACCTTCTTTATATGGGTTGACTCTACGACGTTTATTAATTATAGAAGGGAATTTGTCAGGGTTGAAATCACATGACCATTTGAACCTTCTACGGGTATGTATGTTGAATACATGATTATTATTCTATACCGTCGATAAAAGTATCTGATGCACTCACAATTTAATGACAATTAATGATGCGTGTGTCCATTTTGTAGTGTCATTATCCTTTGCTTGTGTGTGGTTGTGTGAACCATGACTTCCACAAGGACTTGCGATGTTCCATATAGAAATTATTGGCATTTGTACGTTGGATCACATCAAAGGATATTCATATGGATAGAATTCCATGACGACATCGAGAGATAGTTGAGATTGTTTGTAAGTTTGAGAAGGAACTTCCAATGAGTTTGTGGAATTGCAAGTCCATATTCTAATTCACCTACCTAATGAGGTTGAACTAGATAGACTACTCTCATGTGGCTGGATTTTCTTCTTAGAGAGGTACATGAAAAAATTGAAGGGGTTTATTCGATAAAGGGAAAAACCAGAGGGCTCTACAACAGAGGGGTACATAGTATACGAGGACAAAAGGGAAGGGGATTTTCTCCAAACTAACTAAGAAAGGAACTTGATAAAGAGTAAGTTACTTATATTTTGTCAATTTAGTATAGAGAATTTTCTTACATTTATGTTGATAAGATATATTTGATCTCATGCTATTCATTTTGAATTCTTATATACATCAATGAATTTAGAAATTGATGTCATCAATAAATTTGTTCTTTAAGTTGATAATATATATTTATATCATGCTATTTTTTTGAATTTTTTTATACATTAGTGAATTTAGAAATTGATTTCATCAATATATTAGTTCTTTACAATGTGGAGGTAATGTGACCATGGGTGGCATTGTATGAAGAGAAAAGAAAGAAACATGACAATGATAGGAAGCCATTCACATGGTGGAATGGTAGAAGCATGCCTTATCTTGATAATTTAAAAAAGAAAATATGCCAAAAGTATATCCCAAGAGTTGGGTGGCTAACTAGATACAAGAGAAATATGTTGTGTCCAGTCATAACCCACATGGATAAGATATGGATACACTAAACATAGGAATCACGTGCATCAACTCTGTAATAAACTCTCTGAGTACCATGTTCTATTTATAATATTGTGCACTTCAATTGTAACATGTATTATGTTTTTATTAATTCCTGGATTATTAGACATATGACATCATCCTTTGTTTGAATTTTTACAGGTCCATTTGTTCCCATCTATGTGGGCATATGAAAATCATCTTCACATTGAGTATGGTGATGATGGACACATTACACAATCTTTTGGAGTGGAGATCGAGTTTGAACAATCTAGTCGTGCTAGCCACCGTGATCAAATCCTAATATAGGGGAAGTTATGCTACATTGGAAAGATACAAGAGATCATGCAAGTGGAATTCTCATCGTTTTAGTATTTTATTTTTTGTTGCAAGTGGTGGGATTCCTTCAATCAAACAAATCTAAAGGAAGATCATGATAGTGGGATAATATGTATTAACTCTTAAAAAATGTGGGTTGAAACTAAGGAGCCTTATATTTTCCCAAAAAATTGCAACCAAGTGTTTTTTACCCAGATGTGTTGGTTGGGGATTCGCATGGGGCTTCACATTGTTGTCCAATATCTTATCACATTCATTCATAAACAAAGTTTTTAAATTGTGAAAAATAAAGTCAATATACTGTAGGTATTGGGGGGGTGTGGGGTTTTAGGGGTTTTATAGGTATTGGGGGGCATAAAAATGGGTATCTAGTAAAAATAGGGGTTTATTTTATTGGAAATATGTACTGGGAGGGGGGTTCAACAAAAGGATTTTGGGAGTTATTTATCAATATCTGGTGAAATTAGAAGTATTGTTTAATATCCCACAAATGAAGGGGATATGTCACAGGTTCACTAAGTGAAGACCCCATGGGGATTGGTGGTTAGTACTGAGACATGATCCAAGATCTAAACATATCTTTTAGTAAAACAATGTTACAATGCCAAGTGATGAAGATAATCAGGGTGATGGCAACAAAGACTGATTTGTAAATGCTTTGTTTTGGCATTTATATTGTGGATGTATCATTTTATTATGGGTATATATAATGGGCAATTATGTTTTTTTTCTTCATTTTATAATTATGTTGGATATGAAAAATTAACAACCATTTACAACCACCATATTGAAAATACATTATATAGTACAAGCATAAGATGTGGTTTTGATATATTTTATTTTCATATTTATTGTTTATTATAGAAAGTTTATGTTTTGTTGTATTAACATATGTTTATGTTAAGCTCTGAATTAATAAGCAGTAATAGAGATGTCACAAAGTTGGTGACGTACAATAGTAAATATTTAATTTAAATTATATTTCATTTCACAAAAAAATGAAGATATTAAAAAATCAAACCTCAAAATTTTTATTGTTTGAAAAATTCAAAATTGAAATAAATATATACTTACTTTGATGGAAATTCTTGTAAATGTGTTGAACATGCACATAATAGATCTAGTTGGGAATTGACATACAAAGTTGTAGAGAAAATAGAAGAAAAGAGAAGCACGAGAGAAAGAATGGAAGAATTCTCATTAACCAAATGAATGAATGATAATTTACACATGATATAGTTTTTATAACTCAACTAATGCGCACTAGAGGAGAAGCCAATGCTCCATAGTGGTGGTATAGAGTGATCTGGACATACACCAACAGTTACGGGAGTAAACTGCCACCTAGTCTAGTCTCTCGGAAAGCTATAGGAGTGAACTACCACCTAGCTGAGTTAACTAGTCTATCATTCTTCAGTTAACTGACTAAAACAAAGTGAAGTGAAGAGGATATCAGGGAATCAAGGGTAATGCACTAGTTTGGTGATGATCCCAAGGAAAATTTGAATTAGCTGGTGATGATCTCAATGCTACATGGCGATAATCCCAATGTAGCATCTAGACTCCACTCAACTGATCAAATTGAAGTGAAAACTGAAGAGAATATTCTCCCTAGAGGAATATTCTTCCTAAAATATAGGATATTGAATAATGACTAATAAACACAAGAAAAATCTTAGGAAAAATAAATCCTAGGTGTCTAATGCATAATGAATCCCAAAGGTGATGGTTCCCTATACGTATCGAAGGATACTCTTTGCAACCTTCCAATGTAGCTCATGTGGCTCCTGCATGAACCTAGAGACTGCTCCCACTACATAGGAGAGGTATGTTATGGAGTGTGTGAGATACAAAAATATCCCCACTAGTTGTCTGTATAGTGTGTTTTCAACTAGTGGAGTGTCCCCACCATCCTCAAGTATGACTCTTGATAGGAAAGTAGTCGGGGCATACTTACAGTCTATCATTTGAAATCTCTCAAGGAGATATCGTGCATACTTGGCCTGAGACAGTTTGATTCCTGATGCATCCTTACTGATATAAAATCAAAGGAAGAAGTGTAGCGGACCCATGTCCATCATCAAGAACCTTTCATGTAGAATCCTCTTCACTACAACAATCGCTGAAGTTAAGCAACAGATGATGAACAAATCATCAACATACATAACTAGGAGTAGAAGTGAATTATTCATCCTGAGCATGTAAACATTCGTGTATGACTTAAAACGTACAAATTTATGTGATAGCAGGTAGGATTCCATCTTCTCATACCATGCCCTCGTAGCCTACTTGAGGTGATAAAGAGACTTCTTCAGTCGACAAACCAAAGACGAATCCTACATAAATCCCTAGGGCTACTCCATATAGATCTCCTCAGAGATATCACCATGAAGAAATGCATTATTCACATCCATTTGATTGACTTCCCATCCCTTGGTTTCTGCAATGGAAAGTTCCAAATGTACGGAATCCATAATTGCTACTAGAGTGAAGGTATCATCATAGTCAATTCCATGCACCTTCTGAAAGCCTTTGGAAACTAGCCTGGTTTTGTATCTGCTAATCTATCCATCCATTGCACTCTTGGTCCTCTAGACCCATCTTCACCTGACAATTTTCCTTCCAGGAGGAAGGGAAACCAAATCCTAAGTTTGGTTCTTAAGGAGGGAGTTGTACTCCTGCTGCATGGCAGATTCAGAAAATGGATTTCCAGCAGCCTCGCCATAAGACAGTGGATCTGAAAAATGAACCAAGAAAATATTCCTAGGTGGAAATGGTTCAGTGGTAGTGAGTGCAAGAGGAGGATCCTCGAAATAATATTGATTCCTCCTAGTATCAGCTGGATCCCCAACAATATCCCTTGCATTATGAAGAGTAGTCTAAGCCCACTTGGGCCTCACCTTTGGCTCTACATCTGCATCTACATGCACTAACTCTGCATATGACTATACTGAATCTGTATCTGGATCATCTGAATCCTGTTAATCATAACTCTCATCTTAAGAAGATTCGACATGTGCATGCTCATCATCTCTGACATGTGGAAGAACAAAGGTGTCTGCATGCGACTGCTGAGGTACATGCGAGACACTTTCCTTGAATTGGACACTTCACTCAATGATGAACCAGTCCGAGGAAATATCAATAAGTCTGTATCGCTTCAGATCATCGAGGTATCCAACAAATATACACTATGTTCTATGTGGATCAAGTTCCTTCCTCTTCTCAGAGGGAATCCTGGCCCATGCACGTGAACTGAAAATGCAGAAGTGGGTCACTTCCGCTTTGAGGACACTACAAGCCTCATAGGGGGTCTTATCCTTGACAGATATATTGGGAGATATGTTTTGTATGTAGGTTTCACAATTAAGTGCTTCGGCCCATAATATCTGTGGAAGTGACTTTGCATGTAGCATGCAATATGCCATCTATTTTAGAGATCTAGTTTTTCGTTCAACAACTCCATTTTGTTGTGGAGTATAGGGATTTGTTTGTTGTAATTGAATCCCTGCCTCATGACAAAGATTTTGGATCTCATGGTTGACATACTCTCCCCTATTATCATTTCAGATGATTTTGATTTTCTTTCCTGACTATGTCTCAACAAGGGCTTTGAAATCTTTGAGTTGTTGAAAGACCTCTAATTTTTTGCTAAGAAAGAAAATCCATGTGAAGCGTGAGAAATCATCAACAAAAATGATCACATACCTTAATTTGCATATTGATGGATGCAGAAAAGGGCCCATGAGGTCACTATGGATCATATCTAAAGGAGAGGAATCCCTCTACATATTTCCTTTGTCCAATTTCTCTTGAGGGTGTTTTCCAAGAACACATCCCTCACAAATTCCTTTGGAGAAATGGATTTATAGTAGACCATCAACTAATCCCTTCTTGCTAAGTTGTTTCATATATATGAAATTTAAATTCCTAAACCTTTCATGTCATATCCTACTTCTTTCATCAACATGGGTAAGCAGTAAAGCAGAATATGGTTCAATAAATTAAGAAAATGTGTAAAGCCTAGATTGATGATTTACCTCACCAATAGAAACCTTGGAATTGGTTTTCATGTCATATATATCCATTGCATCAAGTGTTAATATGAATTTATTTATGGTGCCTAAAGTTTTCATCTGATACATGGAGAGAATATTGACGGAAATTTTGGGAACGTGCAACACATTCTTGAAGCTTCCGTTGGTGAATTCAATCCTTCCTTTGTTGGTGACCTCGAATGGAGAGTTGTCTCCCATTAGAATAGGAGGACCTTTTCATGCATCCAATTAGGAGTAGACATCTTTTGTGGCATCCATGTGGTGTGATTCTCTTGAATCTATGATCCAAGCATTGGGACAGGACTTGATGGAAATCAAGGCATGGCTAGAAATGTCGTTCTTGGGATTATGATCTTCTGGCTTCTTCTTCTTGGCACCCTTAGGGATGTGATCTCCAAGGTTGTTTTTATGAATTATTGATTCATTAGATCTATCTATTTCTGCATACATGCGGATTTTGGATGTAATCCTTTATGGTAGTATGTGCATTTCTCCCCTTTTCTTCCCTTTCCACCATTAGATCCGAAAGCATTATTGAAGGGTTTTGAGTACCCTTCCTTCTTCGGATTTGTATGAGATTTCCTTTTGTATTTACATTTATATTTATGATATTGATGACCACTTCCATCTTTCACAATAAGTGAATGCACCTTTGGACCTTTGATTGTGCCCATATTGATGATCTTGGTCTGCTCTTGTGTCAGAGATTCGATAAATTCCTCAAGAGAAGGCATCTTCCAGGTGGCTCCAGAGTTGAATCTGACTGAATGTAATGTGGATACAAACATCGATAATTCGGGACCAAGCTGGAGAGAATGGGGAGAACCATTTGTTTCTCCTCCTTAGATTTATCAACCCCACAAGCCTTGAGTTGAGACAGGAAATCCTTATATTTGGTAAAGAAATCTTGGAGATTGCCGAATATTTTTGGATCCAATGTAAGCAATTCCACCTTGAAAATGTGTCCCCTCATATCATCCTATTTTCAAAATATCCCTTCCATGGTGGTCCAGGATTCATTGGGGGTTTTACAGGAAGATATGTGAAAGAGGAGATCAGGAGAAATGAGACTACAAATTGTTATGAATGCTTCATCCATTTGATTTAGATACTTAGATTTTTCTATGGATGATGTTTGTTCTATCTTTGCGTTCATGGTTAACTTGTACAATCCTCTTCTTCAAAGATGCATGATAATCTTCTCCTTCCATGCAAATACGTTGTAAGGTGTAAGAATGAATTCTTTTGGGAATTCCATTTTTCCGCTGTCTTCAATCTTCGGTACCTGTAAAAAATAATTTGGTGTGTCTTTTTCCTAGAAGTCCATCGGCTCTGATACCATGTAAATGTGTTGAACCCTCACACAATATATCTAAATTGGAATTGACATACACAGTTGCAGATAAAATAGAAGAAAGGAGAAGCAAGATAATATTTTCTCTACTAGAGGTTGCCCCCTCGAAGAGGAAAGTGAACATTGTTTCCTATCAATAAAGATATAATTTTGGTGTTGTGGTTCCATTTAATTTGTTGTTTCATAGTTACAATGAAATATTTCCATATTTTGTTTCTATTATAATGTTATTCTTTGCATTATTTCTCTCTTTATTCTCATATAATAGACCTAGTACCTTACAAGTTGTAACGCACTCGAACCCTAAATACCCATCCTAGGGATGGGACATCAAATGTTTGCTCGTTCAAATCATCTCAAATAATCTCTCCAAGTTTTTCATCCTTTTCTACTCGTTCATAGCTTTCTAACAATCACCACCACACTAAAATTTGAGTTCTGGTTTGCAATTTATTTCCTCTCGAAGATCTTCAGACGTTGTTAGTTGGGGTCTTTGACGTTCAACGATGAACACACCTTTTCTTACTCTACACATACTCCTTGAATTCCCAAAATCTATCCACGTGGCCTTGGTCATTCGACGATCGATGTTTGACATTCTATGTTGAACGTCAATGCTCAAAGTTTGACATTTGATATTGAACTCCCCTTTATCGGCATTTAGCATTCGACATTGATGGCGAATGTATTGGCGATCAACAATCGATGATCAATATTGAACGTCTGTCTACTATACTACACCCCAAATTTTGTGAACTCCCGAAGTCCTAGACTCTCGGAGTCTTGGTCGCATCACCAACAACGTAGTCTAGGAAGGCACGAACCAGAGGCAAACATGTGGTGAGAGATAGGGGTGTCATGTGTCCTCATTTGGGGGGTGACACGTGTCATTCCCTAATAAGAATATAGGGTCTATGAATTGCACAAATCGAGGTGACACGTGGCTCGTCGATCATGGATCCATGTCACCATGGTAACGCCAACTTTCCATGTCAGACTAGAATGATATCCTTCAAACATCCCTCATATCTCATGGTCAAGGTGCATCCATGTAGATAAATGAATCTACGACTAACGTTAATTCATAACTTCGACGTTTAGGAGTTTTGCAATGCAAACTCCTCTTTTTTTCTGGAGTTGGTCTACATCGGACTGACCACAACCTAGATCATATGGTTAGGAAAAGTCCCAAAGCATCCTCAAATCGATGGCTCTCGCCACTTTGGGCTTCGGATCTTATCAACACACCACACTTCAAATCCCCCATAGTTCCAAGTCTCTGGACTAAAGGATCTGGCACTATGCGTCTCCTGTATATTAACGATTGGGATTTAATTCACTGGTTGTTAATTTGAGAGTCTTCACACTTTGAATACTGTCACCCAAATTCCTCTCGAGTGTCAAACCTCTAGACCCCGAAATATCCAACCACATGTCCTCCACACATGGAAACTCCATCACTCGACACGTGGATACCCGCATTCTCTAGACTTGATACACACATTCCCTCAATCAAAAGTTCGAGAGGGATCACGAAGGATCTGTACATCCATGATCCAGATTACTTCGCTACTCTAGACTTCAGGTGTTTTGATGTTACAACACCCTGCTCCTCTTGAAGCGGTCAACGTCGGGCTAACTATATCGTATATTCGACAGTTGGAGTAGTTCTCTAGCATCCTCAGATATACGACCCATATTATCCTCGAGCTTAGGGACTTGGGAGGATCTGTCTCCCTTACGACGAATACAAAAATTCACTGAACTTGTGAAGATAGACGGATTCAAGGAGTTAACACCTGCGCTCCTTCTCCAAATCCAATGGTCATGACAGACCTTGGATCCTCCTGAAGGGATTGCATATGATCATCTTCCAAATGAAAGGATATTCCCTTTCAATACTTAAATATCACTATCCTTCCTGAGATTTGTCAGTTCTGAAAGACTTAGGCACTAGCACATGATTTTCACTCTTTCTCCTGAGTTTAACAGACTTTGTCTCCCAAGAGACTCAAAACAACTAGGAGTGTTGACATGCACACGTGAAACTATAACCAAGGTCGTTGAACTCACAATTCATCTACTTAAACTTGATCCACTACATGGCTCGAGCATTTACATGTACAAACCATATATTTACTTACTTTCTTAAATACATGATCAGGCAAAGATAAAGGGACAGAGTCTAATCATCAAGCCAACATGCACATACCTGAAACATTCATAGAATATCAAACTTTAATTTAAAGTTATAGTTGAATTACACAAGATATGAGAATGTTTATCTATTATAGGTTGTAGCCAACTTACTGACTGTGGGTGTGCACCTTTCCACCCAACCATAGGCTCAGAGGCATTTGTTCTTAGCAGTCTGGACACCCCCATGCCGATCCATGATATAACTAGGGAACTATGCCATTTCTAAGAGACCTTCTCTCTATCAAAGCATCCTTGCAACGTTTATCAAATGCTTCACCATCATCAAGCTCACAATCTTCCTCTTTTCTTCTACATTAATGGGTTGTGCATTCCAGTCTATGCATGTGTTCTTGTTTGGTGTCTCTCCTTTTCTCTGTAGAGCCTCCCCCACACACCTCTTCCTCGATGTGTATTCTCCTTGTCTGCCCTCTCTTGTATCCTCCTCAGAAGGTTATGGACCTATCTTGTTCCTTATGTCATAAGGAAACTTGGGTCATCCTGGGTCTGCAGGACTCTGTGGTACTTCGAGATAACAACCTCCTCTCTCCTCAACCAGACCATGCTTCGATTCATGGGGGTGCTTGATGGTTCAACAACATAGTGAACCCTCTCCATAGTTTTCCCATATCTTTCCTCTAGTGATATCACGACCAATACTTCAAGGCTTCACCCCCACAATTAGTTAGTGGAAGTTTAAAAAGTAATACCTTTACATTGCTTCCATGCTATAACATGGTGATCATAATTAATTATTAATTACAAGATGGGGGAAACATGGGTGTTACAATCCCCTCCCCCTTAAAAGGAACACCGTCCTTAGTGTTCTTTCTCAGTAACACTTGTCATGTCTTTTTCCTTCAAATGTTTTAGAAATATTGATTCTCTTTCTTGGTCAGGTCCCTTCTGGAATCTTAACCTTCGTCACCTACCTTCAATAATCTTGGACAACAAGCATATTAATCATAATTTCATGTGAAAACATTTTATTGTTGCATAAAATTCAAGAACAAATTCATAACCTAGCACAATACTCATCTGTGCAGTTCATGGATTTGTATCCACATGGTTATCTTATTATCTTGTCCCACCTTTTCTCCTAGACATACCCATTGTGTGCATAATTCCAATAAATAGTGTATGATAATTTTCAAAGTCTCCTCTTCCTTGAGGTCACTCACCCTCCAAGCCCAGGCTCATAGATCCCCTTCTCTGCTATACAGTTCTCCTGGTGATCCATATTTCCTTTCTAAGGATTTATAGGACAAGAATATTTCCAGAGACTTCATTGATCCTTACAATTGAGGTGTCCCTCAAACTTGCTCTGTCGAGGCATCCCTCCGGTTGGTGTTACCACAACACAACATGTTCTAGGGCGATCATGGCTTACCACGGGGTTCTCATGTCTCAATAGTATCATATTTCACACTTTCCATATTGAAATACTTCATCTGTCCTCCCTATACAGATATTTTCATTTCACCTGTATCAAAGGTATACAAAAATTATGAGATATTGTCATCAATTTCAAATTTAGAATTTTTCTGGCAAATCTGTTACCCACAAATTTCCACATTCCAGATTTATTTTCAGATTTGTTTCACACAAGAACTAAATTTTCTAGCATGGGACCTTCTTCCCGATAGTATTTAGCTCAGCAGGAAATTGATCTTACTTATGGGCTTACAATACTGCTATATCCAATACCCTTTTCTCCCTACAATTTCCACATTCCTCAGCCAAGCAAATTGTTAGTTTTCACGCACTTTATATTTTCAAAACTATGAATACTAACAATCCAATTCATTTTCATCTATTCAAGGATACAAGAAAAATTAAATATCATTATTTACGTATGCACCCTTTCAACATACTAAGTTTTTTCCAAATGCAATTTAAATATCAAATGTCTTTAATCAAGGTGCCACTATTCATGGCCACATTCACACCCAATGCACCCTTGCATTGATTTTCAATATGCCACACTTGGTGCCAAGCACTCTGCTATGTTGTGTTGGATTTTAACCAACCTCCTCACCATAAGGATGATTCCTTCTCATTCACTCTTACAACAGGACTATGCTTCCTACTATAAGATAATCATGATCCCAAATCAACACACATGAAACTAAATGTTTCTCTTGAATGCACCCAAGCATTCTTCCTTCATTAGTAACCAGGTTTCCAACACTCATGGCCACCCAATTTTCTCTTTTCTTTAACACCTATATAATGTAAGAAAAATATTGGAAGGTCCTCCTTCCTCAATGGAAAATCCATTGTCTGCCCTTTATGCAAACCTTCATTTCCTCAATGTATTCGATGCAATGTGCTAAATATGAGAACCTTTATTCCCCATCTCTATAGATTGGTCATTGTACCCATGGTACTCTTTACTCCTACATTTTATTGCAAGTATTATAACTCATATTTGGATGGCATGGAATTCCTCTTTTTATTGTTTAGATTCTCCCTCCCTGAATCTTACCTTGCTTGGGTACTAATGGCATACAACAACCACTCAAAATTATTTTCATATAATTAGGATAATGGAACATTTTCAAAAGGGATTCCTACCAATTCCCTTCATACCTCATGCCACATAGGTATGAAAATTATTATACCTACTCTGGCTGCTAGCCCCCTCTCGGATATTACCTCATCAATGGTGCTTTATGGGGACTTTTAAATCCCCTTAAATAATCTTTTAACAACCACCTTCTCATAGTCATCCTTTGCTTGAGGTTTTACATCATTGGAAACTTTCTTCCTCAATAGTTCCAATTTATTTCTACACATGACATACATCATAAATATGTTAGTCGTTATGTAAAATAAAAATGCAAGTATCATAGATTTTAAATCAACAAAACAGTTTTTAGATATGTCCTAGCATATCTCTTGCACCTCATCACATTATCCTTAAGGATTCCATGAGTGAAACACAAGCGGTTCTCAATTGTTTCCTCAATCATACAAACGTCATCATTATGGTGTCAAAATATTTACTTTCATTGTCATACCAACTTTCTCATCCCAGAGAAAAACATAATATATGAAAAGAAAGGAGTTAAGGCTCTTCCCTTTTCCCCACTCCATCTACATAGCCTAGGACCTTCAGTCCAACTGGGTTATTTTTCCAAGGTCTCACGGCCTTTGTTTAATATGGCTTCAACCAAGCCTATTTATTCAAACTTACTTACTTGTTATCCTTTATCCAGCTGTACTTTTTCTTCATATCTTCTCATCTAAGACCTACAACTCTATAAGTAATTGAGAGTTCTTAGGGTGGAAAAATTGTTCCTCCTTTTTCCTTTTCTTTGCTTTTTCAATTATTCCCTGTTGGGATCTTCCTTCCCTTTTCCTTGAGAATCCTTGGTTAAGCACACCCTAAATATTAATATACATCAACATGCTTTAATAGAAAAACTTTGGTTCATAATGATCCATGACCCTGTGCACACTGCACCTTACCATTCGGTTCAAAATGGTCTACATTCATTTGTTAGTTTTCCACTCATATTTTTTTTTTTAGAATGTAATCCATGATTTCTTATATAAATAGGCTTGTATCCCACTTCTCAATTCTCAACAGTCATTAAGCTAGTGACTATTGTAACACCCCTTTTTGGCCATTCTACAGTGTAAGTGTTACTACGCAGAATAACACATTCTCATCCTTAGTTAATCACGTGCATTTATGCAGTGAAAAACATTTAAGCTCAGAGTACTCATAAGAGACATTTTAACATAAATAATTCATGGCACATACATTAAGCCAAACGCAGAGCAGAATGCATGATCACTTTAACACACAGAAATACCAAAACATATTGATAAAATGTGATAAACATAGTTAGACACTTATCTTGTAACAATGGTGGTTCTGCCAACCAAGTGTAGGCCTTCCACGAACCTCCCAGCCTTAGACCACACTGCTCATCATNCATTTGGATAATTTTTTCATGCAGGTTGGTGAGGAAATGGAGTTGTCAGTAGAGATGGATGAGATAGATAAATTCCTAATTGAGCATGTATTTACTGATATTGAAAATTGTGGACTTAATGAGGAAGTTGTCATAACAAAGGAAACAAAATAAAATCAAATGAATTCTTCCAATGGTCGTCAATATAATAGGAAAAATTTATTTGAAGAGGAATATTCAGCAATAGAACAAGATGGAGACATTATGAAACACATGGAAGAATGCATGATGATGTTGACATCGACAAGAATTCAAGAATCTTGTCACTTGAAAACTAAAGATTGGTATATACATGCATATTTTAAGGAAGATGAAGAAAAACAAATCTTAAATTTTGTTCTCAAGGAAGGTGGAGCAACATCATCTCATAGAATTTATGCAAGTACATATGATGAAGAGTTACTTCAAGAAGACATGCTGAAGGAGGTTAGAACCATTGGGATACTAAATGGAAGTCTTATGCTAAGGGAAAGAAATACATAAGAAGAGATGGATATTTTGGAGGAATGGTTGGGAGAAGATCCAAATAATGGATATTGCATGGAAGTTGTAAATAACATTCAAGATTGTTTTGTTGAATTGTATGAGGATTTTAATTTCTTGGAGGAGAGAATAGTAAGAGAAAGATTTCATATTCAGGATGTGAAGGAATAACTGGAGGAAGAAGACATTGTATTGAAATACAATGAAGAGGAAACTACTACGCATAATAAGCAGGTTGTGAAGCAAGTATATAAACTGGAACTAGATAAGAGTTTATCAATTCTTATGCAGGAAGAAGAAGATATGCAAAATCAAATGAGAAGTAGCAACAATAAAATTAAACAAGGATGGAGCTGGATAAAGAAATGGATGGATTGTGAATGCTGATGAAGAGAACATCCAAGACAAGATACAACAAAAAAGGGAGGAAAACCAACAAGAAAATTTAGTTGACTGAAATACTTTGCATCATTAAAGCGAGTGGACAACATCAACATAAGGTGTGGAATCATGGAGAATTGAAGGAAAATGTAGTAGAACAACAACGAGGTAGAAAAATAGATAAATAGATACAATATAAAGTTTGGGATCCAAGAACCCATGATCAGGAGATCATGAATTTTTTTGTTCCTTCGGATTCTGATGTAGGAGCATTTTCCCTCCTAAATTCAATCACATTTGAGAAGGCCTAAAGGGTCTTTATTTACCACAGGGAGTTGGATCCCTCAAATAATTATTGCATATTTTTGTAAGTTGGTTGTATTCTCGAAGGGTTCAATTTGTGAGAGAAACATAATTGGTTTCTCTATTTTATATGATATAAAATTGAGTCTGTTTGAACTAGTAGGAAATCCTAGAGTTAGGGATTGGTTGTGAGTGTTTTGTAGATATAAAGATCCTAGAAACTAATTTAGTGGAGGTTTGTTAGGATATGGAATAATTTAGTTTCATAAGTCTATGTTTTAAAAGTGGTAATCCTGAAAGGAATAAGAGAGCTCGAGTTAGTGAGGATTGAGGGTGTAAACAAAAGGCCAGCATGGCCTAGAGGCCAACTTGAGACCAAACACATGTAAATCAGGATTATGAGGGAAGAGAATAATTTTATACAATCAAATGTATATTACATTTATTAATTAAAGTAACATCACTCTATTTCAAGTATTGCAAGCTATGATGTGTAAATCCTTGAATCAGTGTATCTCTGCGTGGTTGGGATGATTTATTGAGTTATTAATCGTTTACATAAATTGGTAGTTTTTTAATAGTTCAATTAGAATCAATTGAATGGATTTATGCAGGTTTCAAGAGTTTAATTATGTGTTAAATCTATTAATTTAGTGATGGGATATGTTCTATATATTTGGTAACTTTTGTGATTACAGATCTTAGATCAGAACTGCAGATGTAAGGAAGAGCCCCATCGAGATAACTCTATGAAATATATTAAGTTCATTCAGAATTAGAGAAAGGTGCCTCGTACAATGATCACTTATCATTTATGAGATCAATGATCCATATTGATTGTAGGTTTCAAAGAGAGTACACCTCGATCGCTGGACTAATGGGTTGTGCAGATTGTCCCTGTGACAAATTCATATTTTTCCAGTCTAGAAGAGTTATGATCATTGGATCAAAGAAAGATTTCATAGAAACGTTGAATTGAATCCAACATAGGAGGATATTAAGGGAATGAAATCCTAGCTGTTGGATCTAGGAGAAGGCGATATCAATGACTGTGGTCAATTTGCATGAGAACTAGCATGAAGATTAACTTTGGGGGAGATTTGCGAAGAGCATAACCACTGGGTTTCAAAGGGCCACACATCAACCAATGATTGTTTTATATTTCTCCTAGTGGTTTTATAATCCACATTTGACAAATTCGAAAATGACTTCAAGGATTAGCCTATGGTCATAGACCCTGGTCAAGTCAAGTCACAATTTAAATAAGGAATGCACCAGAGAGAAATTTAATTGTTCAATCTCATCCAGAGGAGGTACAAGGAAAATGAAAAGGGAAGAGATCACAAATGAAGGAGAATTGATCCATTGCATGTGATCGATTCAGGATGGTGACTTGATCTAAATTTGAAGAATAGTAATTTGGAGAGGGTTTAGTCTTTTTATAGACTACAAGGAGTGATCCAGAGTGCATAGAGTAGATAACATAGAAAGAGATAAGGCTATTGCAGAATGAAAAGGAAGTTATATTGAGGTCCAAACCACAAAGCTGAAATTTGTGTTTGTAGGGCCTGAATACTATTAAGAAATCTTGAAGGCAATGATCCTTGGACAACTAAGGCATTGGACTTTTCTAGAGTTGATAAAATTAGAGATACCAAGTATGGTATCTCTATCAATGGCCCTCCTCATAAGATATTGGGGAACATGCCTATAATTCCAAGGATTCAAATATTATTTTGTTGCAAACAATTATCTATGTTGTATGGGTGGCATGCCTCTCATAGAAGTGAGCAAGGGAGTTATGTGAATCCTAGCAGATTCAATATCCATGAAGAATATAAGGGATACATGGCCCAATAAATTCAAGGATGAAGTATAGAACCTACGATTGAGCATATATATGGATGGAGTTAACCCATATTCCCTCCAAAACACAAACTATTTTGTTTGACCAATGGTAATGATACAAAATAATACCCCCCCATGGTTGTTCGTGAAGAATGAACATCTGATGTTGGCTCTTATAGTTCCAAGTAGAAGACAAGTGAAGAGAATGGATGTCCACCTCCAACCGTTAATCAATGAATTTAAGCAATTATGGGAAGGGATACACATATATGATGTATCAAGACCCATCCCAATGGAGATGTATTTTACGTTGTATATAATATGTGTGTACACCATGCACGATTATCCAAGACTATGATTTTTCTCTAGTAAGCATGTTGATTTATTTGTTTATATTTGTAAAGTTATTTGGCATACTTCATTTGGTGCAACTATATTTTTGACACTAACATGCTCTATATACGATAGCATCATAGGTCTTGTAACAAAATGTTTTTTTGGATGTAAATTTTGTGGACCTTCTATAAAGACTAGGTGGTTCAACCACCTACGAAAGTCGGTGTACAACTATTCCAGGGTATTCCTCCTAGAAGATCACCTGTATAGAAGAGTTGCACTACTTTCAATGGTAAACCAAAGAGAACTCGAAGACCTAAAATAATGACACTGACATATTAGATTAGGGCATATGACACATTGAAGGAGAAGGAAATGGTAGAATTGTTTGATTCAAATGGGGAACCATTATTCGATGATCCTGAATTTTTTGACACCTATGTTGAGAAAATTCCCATCGAGATGAAAAGGAAATTTGTATTTTATGAGCTTCCATATTGGGAGAATATTAATATTGGCCACTTACTAGATCCCATGAATATATTAAAAAATGTTTCATCTTCTTTATGGAGGCACATATCATCAAATAAAAGTGACACATTCGTTTTTAGGAGAGATATTATTGACTAAAATACTAAAAAAGAGACATTGGCCAAGAAAAGAAACTATAGCAGAGGTTGGTCCCTCTTGGTATTTTAAATAAGGTTATGTACCATGGATTTTGAAGAAATATGATCTTTCTATGGTGAAGGATGTTATATTGGGTGTCAAGGCACCTTCTTTATATGGGTTGACTCTACGACGTTTATTAATTATAGAAGGGAATTTGTCAGGGTTGAAATCACATGACCATTTGAACCTTCTACGGGTATGTATGTTGAATACATGATTATTATTCTATACCGTCGATAAAAGTATCTGATGCACTCACAATTTAATGACAATTAATGATGCGTGTGTCCATTTTGTAGTGTCATTATCCTTTGCTTGTGTGTGGTTGTGTGAACCATGACTTCCACAAGGACTTGCGATGTTCCATATAGAAATTATTGGCATTTGTACGTTGGATCACATCAAAGGATATTCATATGGATAGAATTCCATGACGACATCGAGAGATAGTTGAGATTGTTTGTAAGTTTGAGAAGGAACTTCCAATGAGTTTGTGGAATTGCAAGTCCATATTCTAATTCACCTACCTAATGAGGTTGAACTAGATAGACTACTCTCATGTGGCTGGATTTTCTTCTTAGAGAGGTACATGAAAAAATTGAAGGGGTTTATTCGATAAAGGGAAAAACCAGAGGGCTCTACAACAGAGGGGTACATAGTATACGAGGACAAAAGGGAAGGGGATTTTCTCCAAACTAACTAAGAAAGGAACTTGATAAAGAGTAAGTTACTTATATTTTGTCAATTTAGTATAGAGAATTTTCTTACATTTATGTTGATAAGATATATTTGATCTCATGCTATTCATTTTGAATTCTTATATACATCAATGAATTTAGAAATTGATGTCATCAATAAATTTGTTCTTTAAGTTGATAATATATATTTATATCATGCTATTTTTTTGAATTTTTTTATACATTAGTGAATTTAGAAATTGATTTCATCAATATATTAGTTCTTTACAATGTGGAGGTAATGTGACCATGGGTGGCATTGTATGAAGAGAAAAGAAAGAAACATGACAATGATAGGAAGCCATTCACATGGTGGAATGGTAGAAGCATGCCTTATCTTGATAATTTAAAAAAGAAAATATGCCAAAAGTATATCCCAAGAGTTGGGTGGCTAACTAGATACAAGAGAAATATGTTGTGTCCAGTCATAACCCACATGGATAAGATATGGATACACTAAACATAGGAATCACGTGCATCAACTCTGTAATAAACTCTCTGAGTACCATGTTCTATTTATAATATTGTGCACTTCAATTGTAACATGTATTATGTTTTTATTAATTCCTGGATTATTAGACATATGACATCATCCTTTGTTTGAATTTTTACAGGTCCATTTGTTCCCATCTATGTGGGCATATGAAAATCATCTTCACATTGAGTATGGTGATGATGGACACATTACACAATCTTTTGGAGTGGAGATCGAGTTTGAACAATCTAGTCGTGCTAGCCACCGTGATCAAATCCTAATATAGGGGAAGTTATGCTACATTGGAAAGATACAAGAGATCATGCAAGTGGAATTCTCATCGTTTTAGTATTTTATTTTTTGTTGCAAGTGGTGGGATTCCTTCAATCAAACAAATCTAAAGGAAGATCATGATAGTGGGATAATATGTATTAACTCTTAAAAAATGTGGGTTGAAACTAAGGAGCCTTATATTTTCCCAAAAAATTGCAACCAAGTGTTTTTTACCCAGATGTGTTGGTTGGGGATTCGCATGGGGCTTCACATTGTTGTCCAATATCTTATCACATTCATTCATAAACAAAGTTTTTAAATTGTGAAAAATAAAGTCAATATACTGTAGGTATTGGGGGGGTGTGGGGTTTTAGGGGTTTTATAGGTATTGGGGGGCATAAAAATGGGTATCTAGTAAAAATAGGGGTTTATTTTATTGGAAATATGTACTGGGAGGGGGGTTCAACAAAAGGATTTTGGGAGTTATTTATCAATATCTGGTGAAATTAGAAGTATTGTTTAATATCCCACAAATGAAGGGGATATGTCACAGGTTCACTAAGTGAAGACCCCATGGGGATTGGTGGTTAGTACTGAGACATGATCCAAGATCTAAACATATCTTTTAGTAAAACAATGTTACAATGCCAAGTGATGAAGATAATCAGGGTGATGGCAACAAAGACTGATTTGTAAATGCTTTGTTTTGGCATTTATATTGTGGATGTATCATTTTATTATGGGTATATATAATGGGCAATTATGTTTTTTTTCTTCATTTTATAATTATGTTGGATATGAAAAATTAACAACCATTTACAACCACCATATTGAAAATACATTATATAGTACAAGCATAAGATGTGGTTTTGATATATTTTATTTTCATATTTATTGTTTATTATAGAAAGTTTATGTTTTGTTGTATTAACATATGTTTATGTTAAGCTCTGAATTAATAAGCAGTAATAGAGATGTCACAAAGTTGGTGACGTACAATAGTAAATATTTAATTTAAATTATATTTCATTTCACAAAAAAATGAAGATATTAAAAAATCAAACCTCAAAATTTTTATTGTTTGAAAAATTCAAAATTGAAATAAATATATACTTACTTTGATGGAAATTCTTGTAAATGTGTTGAACATGCACATAATAGATCTAGTTGGGAATTGACATACAAAGTTGTAGAGAAAATAGAAGAAAAGAGAAGCACGAGAGAAAGAATGGAAGAATTCTCATTAACCAAATGAATGAATGATAATTTACACATGATATAGTTTTTATAACTCAACTAATGCGCACTAGAGGAGAAGCCAATGCTCCATAGTGGTGGTATAGAGTGATCTGGACATACACCAACAGTTACGGGAGTAAACTGCCACCTAGTCTAGTCTCTCGGAAAGCTATAGGAGTGAACTACCACCTAGCTGAGTTAACTAGTCTATCATTCTTCAGTTAACTGACTAAAACAAAGTGAAGTGAAGAGGATATCAGGGAATCAAGGGTAATGCACTAGTTTGGTGATGATCCCAAGGAAAATTTGAATTAGCTGGTGATGATCTCAATGCTACATGGCGATAATCCCAATGTAGCATCTAGACTCCACTCAACTGATCAAATTGAAGTGAAAACTGAAGAGAATATTCTCCCTAGAGGAATATTCTTCCTAAAATATAGGATATTGAATAATGACTAATAAACACAAGAAAAATCTTAGGAAAAATAAATCCTAGGTGTCTAATGCATAATGAATCCCAAAGGTGATGGTTCCCTATACGTATCGAAGGATACTCTTTGCAACCTTCCAATGTAGCTCATGTGGCTCCTGCATGAACCTAGAGACTGCTCCCACTACATAGGAGAGGTATGTTATGGAGTGTGTGAGATACAAAAATATCCCCACTAGTTGTCTGTATAGTGTGTTTTCAACTAGTGGAGTGTCCCCACCATCCTCAAGTATGACTCTTGATAGGAAAGTAGTCGGGGCATACTTACAGTCTATCATTTGAAATCTCTCAAGGAGATATCGTGCATACTTGGCCTGAGACAGTTTGATTCCTGATGCATCCTTACTGATATAAAATCAAAGGAAGAAGTGTAGCGGACCCATGTCCATCATCAAGAACCTTTCATGTAGAATCCTCTTCACTACAACAATCGCTGAAGTTAAGCAACAGATGATGAACAAATCATCAACATACATAACTAGGAGTAGAAGTGAATTATTCATCCTGAGCATGTAAACATTCGTGTATGACTTAAAACGTACAAATTTATGTGATAGCAGGTAGGATTCCATCTTCTCATACCATGCCCTCGTAGCCTACTTGAGGTGATAAAGAGACTTCTTCAGTCGACAAACCAAAGACGAATCCTACATAAATCCCTAGGGCTACTCCATATAGATCTCCTCAGAGATATCACCATGAAGAAATGCATTATTCACATCCATTTGATTGACTTCCCATCCCTTGGTTTCTGCAATGGAAAGTTCCAAATGTACGGAATCCATAATTGCTACTAGAGTGAAGGTATCATCATAGTCAATTCCATGCACCTTCTGAAAGCCTTTGGAAACTAGCCTGGTTTTGTATCTGCTAATCTATCCATCCATTGCACTCTTGGTCCTCTAGACCCATCTTCACCTGACAATTTTCCTTCCAGGAGGAAGGGAAACCAAATCCTAAGTTTGGTTCTTAAGGAGGGAGTTGTACTCCTGCTGCATGGCAGATTCAGAAAATGGATTTCCAGCAGCCTCGCCATAAGACAGTGGATCTGAAAAATGAACCAAGAAAATATTCCTAGGTGGAAATGGTTCAGTGGTAGTGAGTGCAAGAGGAGGATCCTCGAAATAATATTGATTCCTCCTAGTATCAGCTGGATCCCCAACAATATCCCTTGCATTATGAAGAGTAGTCTAAGCCCACTTGGGCCTCACCTTTGGCTCTACATCTGCATCTACATGCACTAACTCTGCATATGACTATACTGAATCTGTATCTGGATCATCTGAATCCTGTTAATCATAACTCTCATCTTAAGAAGATTCGACATGTGCATGCTCATCATCTCTGACATGTGGAAGAACAAAGGTGTCTGCATGCGACTGCTGAGGTACATGCGAGACACTTTCCTTGAATTGGACACTTCACTCAATGATGAACCAGTCCGAGGAAATATCAATAAGTCTGTATCGCTTCAGATCATCGAGGTATCCAACAAATATACACTATGTTCTATGTGGATCAAGTTCCTTCCTCTTCTCAGAGGGAATCCTGGCCCATGCACGTGAACTGAAAATGCAGAAGTGGGTCACTTCCGCTTTGAGGACACTACAAGCCTCATAGGGGGTCTTATCCTTGACAGATATATTGGGAGATATGTTTTGTATGTAGGTTTCACAATTAAGTGCTTCGGCCCATAATATCTGTGGAAGTGACTTTGCATGTAGCATGCAATATGCCATCTATTTTAGAGATCTAGTTTTTCGTTCAACAACTCCATTTTGTTGTGGAGTATAGGGATTTGTTTGTTGTAATTGAATCCCTGCCTCATGACAAAGATTTTGGATCTCATGGTTGACATACTCTCCCCTATTATCATTTCAGATGATTTTGATTTTCTTTCCTGACTATGTCTCAACAAGGGCTTTGAAATCTTTGAGTTGTTGAAAGACCTCTAATTTTTTGCTAAGAAAGAAAATCCATGTGAAGCGTGAGAAATCATCAACAAAAATGATCACATACCTTAATTTGCATATTGATGGATGCAGAAAAGGGCCCATGAGGTCACTATGGATCATATCTAAAGGAGAGGAATCCCTCTACATATTTCCTTTGTCCAATTTCTCTTGAGGGTGTTTTCCAAGAACACATCCCTCACAAATTCCTTTGGAGAAATGGATTTATAGTAGACCATCAACTAATCCCTTCTTGCTAAGTTGTTTCATATATATGAAATTTAAATTCCTAAACCTTTCATGTCATATCCTACTTCTTTCATCAACATGGGTAAGCAGTAAAGCAGAATATGGTTCAATAAATTAAGAAAATGTGTAAAGCCTAGATTGATGATTTACCTCACCAATAGAAACCTTGGAATTGGTTTTCATGTCATATATATCCATTGCATCAAGTGTTAATATGAATTTATTTATGGTGCCTAAAGTTTTCATCTGATACATGGAGAGAATATTGACGGAAATTTTGGGAACGTGCAACACATTCTTGAAGCTTCCGTTGGTGAATTCAATCCTTCCTTTGTTGGTGACCTCGAATGGAGAGTTGTCTCCCATTAGAATAGGAGGACCTTTTCATGCATCCAATTAGGAGTAGACATCTTTTGTGGCATCCATGTGGTGTGATTCTCTTGAATCTATGATCCAAGCATTGGGACAGGACTTGATGGAAATCAAGGCATGGCTAGAAATGTCGTTCTTGGGATTATGATCTTCTGGCTTCTTCTTCTTGGCACCCTTAGGGATGTGATCTCCAAGGTTGTTTTTATGAATTATTGATTCATTAGATCTATCTATTTCTGCATACATGCGGATTTTGGATGTAATCCTTTATGGTAGTATGTGCATTTCTCCCCTTTTCTTCCCTTTCCACCATTAGATCCGAAAGCATTATTGAAGGGTTTTGAGTACCCTTCCTTCTTCGGATTTGTATGAGATTTCCTTTTGTATTTACATTTATATTTATGATATTGATGACCACTTCCATCTTTCACAATAAGTGAATGCACCTTTGGACCTTTGATTGTGCCCATATTGATGATCTTGGTCTGCTCTTGTGTCAGAGATTCGATAAATTCCTCAAGAGAAGGCATCTTCCAGGTGGCTCCAGAGTTGAATCTGACTGAATGTAATGTGGATACAAACATCGATAATTCGGGACCAAGCTGGAGAGAATGGGGAGAACCATTTGTTTCTCCTCCTTAGATTTATCAACCCCACAAGCCTTGAGTTGAGACAGGAAATCCTTATATTTGGTAAAGAAATCTTGGAGATTGCCGAATATTTTTGGATCCAATGTAAGCAATTCCACCTTGAAAATGTGTCCCCTCATATCATCCTATTTTCAAAATATCCCTTCCATGGTGGTCCAGGATTCATTGGGGGTTTTACAGGAAGATATGTGAAAGAGGAGATCAGGAGAAATGAGACTACAAATTGTTATGAATGCTTCATCCATTTGATTTAGATACTTAGATTTTTCTATGGATGATGTTTGTTCTATCTTTGCGTTCATGGTTAACTTGTACAATCCTCTTCTTCAAAGATGCATGATAATCTTCTCCTTCCATGCAAATACGTTGTAAGGTGTAAGAATGAATTCTTTTGGGAATTCCATTTTTCCGCTGTCTTCAATCTTCGGTACCTGTAAAAAATAATTTGGTGTGTCTTTTTCCTAGAAGTCCATCGGCTCTGATACCATGTAAATGTGTTGAACCCTCACACAATATATCTAAATTGGAATTGACATACACAGTTGCAGATAAAATAGAAGAAAGGAGAAGCAAGATAATATTTTCTCTACTAGAGGTTGCCCCCTCGAAGAGGAAAGTGAACATTGTTTCCTATCAATAAAGATATAATTTTGGTGTTGTGGTTCCATTTAATTTGTTGTTTCATAGTTACAATGAAATATTTCCATATTTTGTTTCTATTATAATGTTATTCTTTGCATTATTTCTCTCTTTATTCTCATATAATAGACCTAGTACCTTACAAGTTGTAACGCACTCGAACCCTAAATACCCATCCTAGGGATGGGACATCAAATGTTTGCTCGTTCAAATCATCTCAAATAATCTCTCCAAGTTTTTCATCCTTTTCTACTCGTTCATAGCTTTCTAACAATCACCACCACACTAAAATTTGAGTTCTGGTTTGCAATTTATTTCCTCTCGAAGATCTTCAGACGTTGTTAGTTGGGGTCTTTGACGTTCAACGATGAACACACCTTTTCTTACTCTACACATACTCCTTGAATTCCCAAAATCTATCCACGTGGCCTTGGTCATTCGACGATCGATGTTTGACATTCTATGTTGAACGTCAATGCTCAAAGTTTGACATTTGATATTGAACTCCCCTTTATCGGCATTTAGCATTCGACATTGATGGCGAATGTATTGGCGATCAACAATCGATGATCAATATTGAACGTCTGTCTACTATACTACACCCCAAATTTTGTGAACTCCCGAAGTCCTAGACTCTCGGAGTCTTGGTCGCATCACCAACAACGTAGTCTAGGAAGGCACGAACCAGAGGCAAACATGTGGTGAGAGATAGGGGTGTCATGTGTCCTCATTTGGGGGGTGACACGTGTCATTCCCTAATAAGAATATAGGGTCTATGAATTGCACAAATCGAGGTGACACGTGGCTCGTCGATCATGGATCCATGTCACCATGGTAACGCCAACTTTCCATGTCAGACTAGAATGATATCCTTCAAACATCCCTCATATCTCATGGTCAAGGTGCATCCATGTAGATAAATGAATCTACGACTAACGTTAATTCATAACTTCGACGTTTAGGAGTTTTGCAATGCAAACTCCTCTTTTTTTCTGGAGTTGGTCTACATCGGACTGACCACAACCTAGATCATATGGTTAGGAAAAGTCCCAAAGCATCCTCAAATCGATGGCTCTCGCCACTTTGGGCTTCGGATCTTATCAACACACCACACTTCAAATCCCCCATAGTTCCAAGTCTCTGGACTAAAGGATCTGGCACTATGCGTCTCCTGTATATTAACGATTGGGATTTAATTCACTGGTTGTTAATTTGAGAGTCTTCACACTTTGAATACTGTCACCCAAATTCCTCTCGAGTGTCAAACCTCTAGACCCCGAAATATCCAACCACATGTCCTCCACACATGGAAACTCCATCACTCGACACGTGGATACCCGCATTCTCTAGACTTGATACACACATTCCCTCAATCAAAAGTTCGAGAGGGATCACGAAGGATCTGTACATCCATGATCCAGATTACTTCGCTACTCTAGACTTCAGGTGTTTTGATGTTACAACACCCTGCTCCTCTTGAAGCGGTCAACGTCGGGCTAACTATATCGTATATTCGACAGTTGGAGTAGTTCTCTAGCATCCTCAGATATACGACCCATATTATCCTCGAGCTTAGGGACTTGGGAGGATCTGTCTCCCTTACGACGAATACAAAAATTCACTGAACTTGTGAAGATAGACGGATTCAAGGAGTTAACACCTGCGCTCCTTCTCCAAATCCAATGGTCATGACAGACCTTGGATCCTCCTGAAGGGATTGCATATGATCATCTTCCAAATGAAAGGATATTCCCTTTCAATACTTAAATATCACTATCCTTCCTGAGATTTGTCAGTTCTGAAAGACTTAGGCACTAGCACATGATTTTCACTCTTTCTCCTGAGTTTAACAGACTTTGTCTCCCAAGAGACTCAAAACAACTAGGAGTGTTGACATGCACACGTGAAACTATAACCAAGGTCGTTGAACTCACAATTCATCTACTTAAACTTGATCCACTACATGGCTCGAGCATTTACATGTACAAACCATATATTTACTTACTTTCTTAAATACATGATCAGGCAAAGATAAAGGGACAGAGTCTAATCATCAAGCCAACATGCACATACCTGAAACATTCATAGAATATCAAACTTTAATTTAAAGTTATAGTTGAATTACACAAGATATGAGAATGTTTATCTATTATAGGTTGTAGCCAACTTACTGACTGTGGGTGTGCACCTTTCCACCCAACCATAGGCTCAGAGGCATTTGTTCTTAGCAGTCTGGACACCCCCATGCCGATCCATGATATAACTAGGGAACTATGCCATTTCTAAGAGACCTTCTCTCTATCAAAGCATCCTTGCAACGTTTATCAAATGCTTCACCATCATCAAGCTCACAATCTTCCTCTTTTCTTCTACATTAATGGGTTGTGCATTCCAGTCTATGCATGTGTTCTTGTTTGGTGTCTCTCCTTTTCTCTGTAGAGCCTCCCCCACACACCTCTTCCTCGATGTGTATTCTCCTTGTCTGCCCTCTCTTGTATCCTCCTCAGAAGGTTATGGACCTATCTTGTTCCTTATGTCATAAGGAAACTTGGGTCATCCTGGGTCTGCAGGACTCTGTGGTACTTCGAGCTAACAACCTCCTCTCTCCTCAACCAGACCATGCTTCGATTCATGGGGGTGCTTGATGGTTCAACAACATAGTGAACCCTCTCCATAGTTTTCCCATTTCTTTTCTCTAGTGATATCACGACCAATACTTCAAGGCTTCACCCCCACAATTAGTTAGTGGAAGTTTAAAAAATAATACCTTTACATTGCTTCCATGCTATAACATGGTGATCATAATTAATGATTAATTACAAGATGGGGGAAACATGGGTGTTACAATCCCCTCCCCCTTAAAAGGAACACCGTCCTTAGTGTTCTTTCTCAGTAACACTTGTCATGCCTTTTTCCTTCAAATGTTTTAGAAATATTGATTCTCTTTCTTCGTCAGGTCCCTTCTGGAATCTTAACCTTCGTCACCTACCTTCAATAATCTTGGACAACAAGCATATTAATCATAATTTCATGTGAAAACATTTTATTGTTGCATAAAATTCAAGAACAAATTCATAACCTAGCACAATACTCATCTGTGCAGTTCATGGATTTGTATCCACATGGTTATCTTATTATCTTGTCCCACCTTTTCTCCTAGACATACCCATTGTGTGCATAATTCCAATAAATAGTGTATGATAATTTTCAAAGTCTCCTCTTCCTTGAGGTCACTCACCCTCCAAGCCCAGGCTCATAGATCCCCTTCTCTGCTATACAGTTCTCCTGGTGATCCATATTTCCTTTCTAAGGATTTATAGGACAAGAATATTTCCAGAGACTTCATTGATCCTTACAATTGAGGTGTCCCTCAAACTTGCTCTGTCGAGGCATCCCTCCGGTTGGTGTTACCACAACACAACATGTTCTAGGGCGATCATGGCTTACCACGGGGTTCTCATGTCTCAATAGTATCATATTTCACACTTTCCATATTGAAATACTTCATCTGTCCTCCCTATACAGATATTTTCATTTCACCTGTATCAAAGGTATACAAAAATTATGAGATATTGTCATCAATTTCAAATTTAGAATTTTTCTGGCAAATCTGTTACCCACAAATTTCCACATTCCAGATTTATTTTCAGATTTGTTTCACACAAGAACTAAATTTTCTAGCATGGGACCTTCTTCCCGATAGTATTTAGCTCAGCAGGAAATTGATCTTACTTATGGGCTTACAATACTGCTATATCCAATACCCTTTTCTCCCTACAATTTCCACATTCCTCAGCCAAGCAAATTGTTAGTTTTCACGCACTTTATATTTTCAAAACTATGAATACTAACAATCCAATTCATTTTCATCTATTCAAGGATACAAGAAAAATTAAATATCATTATTTACGTATGCACCCTTTCAACATACTAAGTTTTTTCCAAATGCAATTTAAATATCAAATGTCTTTAATCAAGGTGCCACTATTCATGGCCACATTCACACCCAATGCACCCTTGCATTGATTTTCAATATGCCACACTTGGTGCCAAGCACTCTGCTATGTTGTGTTGGATTTTAACCAACCTCCTCACCATAAGGATGATTCCTTCTCATTCACTCTTACAACAGGACTATGCTTCCTACTATAAGATAATCATGATCCCAAATCAACACACATGAAACTAAATGTTTCTCTTGAATGCACCCAAGCATTCTTCCTTCATTAGTAACCAGGTTTCCAACACTCATGGCCACCCAATTTTCTCTTTTCTTTAACACCTATATAATGTAAGAAAAATATTGGAAGGTCCTCCTTCCTCAATGGAAAATCCATTGTCTGCCCTTTATGCAAACCTTCATTTCCTCAATGTATTCGATGCAATGTGCTAAATATGAGAACCTTTATTCCCCATCTCTATAGATTGGTCATTGTACCCATGGTACTCTTTACTCCTACATTTTATTGCAAGTATTATAACTCATATTTGGATGGCATGGAATTCCTCTTTTTATTGTTTAGATTCTCCCTCCCTGAATCTTACCTTGCTTGGGTACTAATGGCATACAACAACCACTCAAAATTATTTTCATATAATTAGGATAATGGAACATTTTCAAAAGGGATTCCTACCAATTCCCTTCATACCTCATGCCACATAGGTATGAAAATTATTATACCTACTCTGGCTGCTAGCCCCCTCTCGGATATTACCTCATCAATGGTGCTTTATGGGGACTTTTAAATCCCCTTAAATAATCTTTTAACAACCACCTTCTCATAGTCATCCTTTGCTTGAGGTTTTACATCATTGGAAACTTTCTTCCTCAATAGTTCCAATTTATTTCTACACATGACATACATCATAAATATGTTAGTCGTTATGTAAAATAAAAATGCAAGTATCATAGATTTTAAATCAACAAAACAGTTTTTAGATATGTCCTAGCATATCTCTTGCACCTCATCACATTATCCTTAAGGATTCCATGAGTGAAACACAAGCGGTTCTCAATTGTTTCCTCAATCATACAAACGTCATCATTATGGTGTCAAAATATTTACTTTCATTGTCATACCAACTTTCTCATCCCAGAGAAAAACATAATATATGAAAAGAAAGGAGTTAAGGCTCTTCCCTTTTCCCCACTCCATCTACATAGCCTAGGACCTTCAGTCCAACTGGGTTATTTTTCCAAGGTCTCACGGCCTTTGTTTAATATGGCTTCAACCAAGCCTATTTATTCAAACTTACTTACTTGTTATCCTTTATCCAGCTGTACTTTTTCTTCATATCTTCTCATCTAAGACCTACAACTCTATAAGTAATTGAGAGTTCTTAGGGTGGAAAAATTGTTCCTCCTTTTTCCTTTTCTTTGCTTTTTCAATTATTCCCTGTTGGGATCTTCCTTCCCTTTTCCTTGAGAATCCTTGGTTAAGCACACCCTAAATATTAATATACATCAACATGCTTTAATAGAAAAACTTTGGTTCATAATGATCCATGACCCTGTGCACACTGCACCTTACCATTCGGTTCAAAATGGTCTACATTCATTTGTTAGTTTTCCACTCATATTTTTTTTTTTAGAATGTAATCCATGATTTCTTATATAAATAGGCTTGTATCCCACTTCTCAATTCTCAACAGTCATTAAGCTAGTGACTATTGTAACACCCCTTTTTGGCCATTCTACAGTGTAAGTGTTACTACGCAGAATAACACATTCTCATCCTTAGTTAATCACGTGCATTTATGCAGTGAAAAACATTTAAGCTCAGAGTACTCATAAGAGACATTTTAACATAAATAATTCATGGCACATACATTAAGCCAAACGCAGAGCAGAATGCATGATCACTTTAACACACAGAAATACCAAAACATATTGATAAAATGTGATAAACATAGTTAGACACTTATCTTGTAACAATGGTGGTTCTGCCAACCAAGTGTAGGCCTTCCACGAACCTCCCAGCCTTAGACCACACTGCTCATCATCTCAGCAGTGGGTCACCCCCGAGCTGGGACCGAGCTCCACCCCAAGGCAAGGAATCCTAGGCTAGGCTGAGGTTACAGGGAAAACAACACAGAAATACCTGGAAATGTTCTTCCGAAAGATGCCATCTTATGCCCACTACTACCAGACTCTCATTCCCCACATGCCTATTCCACCCGGGAGTATACACCTTCACACACACAGTCCATCGGTGCTAAACTCCCTCTCTGGGTCTCGGCAACAGGCCGAATCAGGAAGTCTCAGAGCCTGAAGCTGGTGCTGGACACTCTCTGGAAGAAACCTCTTCCAACAACATCCACCTCCCTCACCTAGAGAGAGATCACACACAGGCATAATCACCACCTGCACTGGACGACAATTCACGCGTAATTCATCTCTGCATGACCACCACAGTCAACCAGGAATACATACTCAGACTTCTAAGAACAAGCTCAACAATGATAGCTAGGTCTCATGGTGTTGATTTTCGGAATCTCCTGAGAAGCAATTTTCGCAGGGAATTACCCAGACTCTCTCCACCCCACCCCGGCAGAATGGTCGTTTCCCCCCCACCTTACCCAGGATAGACTCACGCTCTGGTGTCAGGAATGCGTGACAGACAATCCACGCAAGGTTCAACGCAGGTTCAGACGGTTTCAGAGGATGTGCGAGGGTTTTTCTACAAGAGTCAGACTCCCTTCCCCTTCTGGAAGTTTGTGAGTCCCATGGAGGAGGAACCCCCAACACAGCTCATCGCGGATTTTTATTGCATGGTCAGGGTTGACACTTGTCACCCATGTGACTGCATGCGTTCTGACAACGTGCATGCCTCCCACCATTTGGAAATCACATTTCCTTCCAAAAAGGACTTAGGTTAAAACCTATAATGCACTTTTCTTTTGGAATAATATTAAAATATTATTCTCAAGTCTTAAGCCCCCTAGGCTCAACACTTAGCCCCTTTTTCCCACCTCCATCCCCTAATTCCTTTCCCACTCTGTGGATTCTCAGTCCCCCTTCACTCATTCATCGTGGTCCGTCTGCACATGGCGGTGTTTATATTTATTAATTTTTTTGCATGATTTCATATATAACAGTAGGCTCCTGGCCCTCAACACTTAGGTTCCCTGGCCTGACAGACACATAAGCCTACCAGCTTATACAAAACGTGGCTCACCAGCCTATAAAACATAATTACAATTTCTTTTAAAACATGTTTGACAATGGGGTTCGGCCTTGGGGACACTACAATCCCCCTCCCCTTATTTTTGCACTGTCCTCAGTGCATCTTTACANGCTCACCAGCCTATAAAACATAATTACAATTACTTTAAAAACATGGTTTACAATGGGGTCGGCCTTAGGGACACTACAATCCCCCTCCCCTTATTTTTGCACTGTCCTCAGTGCATCTTTACACAACATCTGCATGCCTTTCAAAATTTTCAAAAAGATGCGGGTACTCTGCCCGCATAACCTCTTCATGCTCCCATGTCACGTCCTCAGGACCGTACCAGGTCCACTGGACCTTTACAAGTTCTATAGATCGATTCCGCAGCTATTTGCTTTTCCTATCCAATATGCGCACATGATGCACTTGCAGGACACCTTCTAGTTCCACCTGAATCACATTCCAATCGATAACATGATTAGCATCCGGTACATATTTCTTAAGCAATGAAACATGAAATACATTATGTACAGTCATAGAGGCAGGTAATGCAAGCATGTATGCAACTGGCCCAATCCTTTCTAGGATCTCAAATGGCCCACAAAATCTTACTGCCAACTTGGCGCAACTTCCCAATTTTAGGGAACTCTTGTTAGTTTTCACTTTCAGGAAAACATGGTCTCCCACTTTGAATTCTCTATGGGTTCTGTTATTATCAGCGTAACTTTTCTGCCTGTCCTGGGCAGCTTTCAGATTCTGTTTGATTTTTATCATCTGATCTTCCATCTCTTTGAGTAGTTCGGGTCCAAATATTGTTCTGTTAGCTGGATTATCCCAGCTTATTGGAGTGTTTCACTTTCTTCCATAAAGTGCTTCGAATGGGCTCATCTTCAATGATGCATGGTACCCATTATTGTAGGCAAATTCTACCAAATGCAGGTAGTCCTCCCACCTTGATGGGATATCCATCACATACATTCTCAACATGTCTTTGATTACTCTGTTTACTCTCTCTGTCTGTCCATCAGACTCGGGATGATATGCTGTGCTAAAGTTCATATTATTTCCAAATCCTTTGAACATTCCTTTCCAGAAATTCGAAGTGAATTTTGGGTCTCTATCAGACACAATTGTCTTAGAAATTCCATGCAAGCGTGCAACTTCTTTTAAAAAGATATCAGCCACATATGCTGCTTTGTGGGTGGTCTTCTGTGGAATAAAATGGGTGGCTTTGGTAAGCTTGTCCACCACCACCATGATTGAATCATGTTGCTTGCTTGTTTTGGGCAATCCTGTGATAAAATCCATTGCTACCACATCCCATTTCCATTCAGGAATAGGTAAAGGCTACAACAACCCTGCTGGGTGCCTATGCTCCGCCTTAACCTTCTGGCACTCCATACATATGGCAATGTATTCCACAATTTCTTTCTTCAAACCTGGCCAAAAATAATGGCCCTTGACTGCTGCCACAGTCTTCTGATATCCAGGATGTCCAGCATAAGCCACGTTATGCATCTCCTTTAGAATTTCCAGCTTCAATTCTCGGTCATTAGGTACATACACTCTGTTTTTATACAGAAGTAAACCACTAGTTCCCAAAGTGTAACTTTCCTGGGTCTGTGGTCTCTCATGCTGTTGTAGCTTTTCTACAAGATTTTTGTACTGCAAATCAGCATTTGCAACTTCAAGAATTTTGTCTTTAATCTCAGTTCTGTACATGCTAATGGCTGTAGCATGGAATTCGTGCACTTTTTTGCTGAGTGCATCAACCACCTTATTTTCTTTCCCTTTGATATGGTGGATATCAAAGTCATACTCACACAGAAATTCCAGCCATCTTATTTGCCTGGCATTTAAGGTTGGCTGATCAAATAAATATTTCAGACCATTGTGGTCTGTTCTTAATTCGAATCTCTTGCCCATGAGGTAATGTCTCCNGAATTACCCAGACTCTCTCCACCCCACCCCGGCAGAATGGTCGTTTCCCCCCCACCTTACCCAGGATAGACTCACGCTCTGGTGTCAAGAATGCTTGACAGACAATCCACGCAAGGGTCAACGCAGGTTCAGACGGTTTCAGAGGATGTACGAGGGTTTTTCTACAAGAGTCAGACTCCCTTCCCCTTCTGGAAGTTTGTGAGTCCCATGGAGGAGGAACCTCCAACACAGCTCATAGCGGATTTTTATTGCATGGTCAGGGTTGAAACTTGTCACCCATGCGACTGCATGCGTTCTGACAACGTGCGTGCCTCCCACCATTTGGAAATCACATGTCCTTCCAAAAAGGACTTAGGTTAAAACCTATAATGCACTTTTTTTTTGGAATAATATTAAAATATTATTCTCAAGGCTTAAGCCCCCTAGGCTCAACACTTAGCCCATTTTTCCCACCTCCAGCCCCTAATTCCTTTCCCACTCTGTGGATGCTCAGTCCCCCTTCACTCATTCATCGTGGTCGGTCTGCACATGGCGGTGTTTATATTTATTAATTTTTTTGCATGATTTCATATATAACAGTAGGCTCCTGGCCCTCAACACTTAGGTTCCCTGGCCTGACAGACACATAATCCTACCAGCTTATACAAAACGCGGCTCACCAACCTATAAAACATAATTACAATTTCTTTTAAAACATGTTTGACAATGGGGTTCGGCCTTGGGGACACTACAATCCCCCTCCCCTTATTTTTGCACTGTCCTCAGTGCATCTTTACACAGCATCTGCATGCCTTTCAAAATTTTCAAAAAGATGCGGGTACTCTGCCCGCATAACCTCTTCATGCTCCCATGTCGCGTCCTTAGGACCGTACCAGGTCCACTGGAACTTTACAAGTTCTATAGATCGATTCCGCAGCTATTTTCTTTTCCTGTCCAATATGCGCACAGGATGCACTTGTAGGACACCTTCTAGTTCCACCTGAATCACATTCCAATCGATAACATGATTAGCATCCGGTACATATTTCTTAAGCAATGAAACATGAAATACATTATGTACAATCATAGAGGCAGGTAATGCAAGCATGTATGCAACTGGCCCACAAAATCTTGCTGCCAACTTGGCGCAACTTCCCAATTTTAGGGAACTCCTGTTAGTTTTCACTTTCAGGAAAACATGGTCTCCCACTTTGAATTCTCTATGGGTTCTGTTATTATCAGCGTAACTTTTCTCCCTGTCCTGGGCAGCTTTCATATTCTGTTTGATTTTTATCATCTGATCTTCCATCTCTTTGAGTAGTTCGGGTCCAAATATTGTTCTGTCAGCTAGATTATCCCAGCTTATTGGAGTGTTTCACTTTCTTCCATAAAGTGCTTCGAATGGGCTCATCTTCAATGATGCATGGTACCCATTATTGTAGGCGAATTCTACCAAATGAAGGTAGTCCTCCCACCTTGATGAGTTATCCATCACATACATTCTCAGCATGTCTTTGATTACTCTGTTTACTCTCTCTGTCTGTCCATCAGACTTGGGATGATATGTTGTGCTAAAGTTCATATTATTTCCAAATCCTTTGAACATTCCTTTCCAGAAATTCGAAGTGAATTTTGGGTCTCTATCAGACACAATTGTCTTAGGAATTCCATGCAAGCGTGCAACTTCTTTTAAAAAGATATCAGCCACATATGCTGCTTTGTGGGTGGTCTTCAATGGAATAAAATGGGTGGCTTTGGTAAGATTGTCCACCACCACCATGATTGAATCATGCTGCTTTCTTGTTCTGGGCAATCCTGTGATAAAATCCATTGCTACCACGTCCCATTTCCATTCAGGAATAGGTAAAGGTTGCAACAACCCTGCTGGGTGCCTATGCTCCGCCTTAACCTTCTGGCACTCCATACATCTGGCGATGTATTCCACAATTTCTTTCTTCAAACCTGGCCAAAAATAATGGCCCTTGATTGCTGCCACAGTCTTCTGATATCCAGGATGTCCAGCATAAGCCACGTTATGCATCTCCTTTAGAATTGCCAGCTTCAATTCTCGGTCATTAGGTACATACACTCTGTTTTTATACAGAAGTAAACCACTAGTTCCCAAAGTGTAGCTTTCCTGGGTCTGTGGTCTCTCATGCTGTTGTAGCTTTGCTACAAGATTTTTGTACTGCAAATCAGCATTTGCAACTTCAAGAATTCTGTCTTTAATCTCAGTTCTGTACATGCTAATCGATGTAGCATGGAATTCGTGCACTTTTTTGCTGAGTGCATCAACCACCTTATTTTCTTTCCCTTTGATATGCTGGATATCAAAGTCATACTCACACAGAAATTCCAGCCATCTTATTTGCCTGGCATTTAAGGTTGGTTGATCAAATAAATATTTCAGACCATTGTGGTCTGTTCTTAATTCGAATCTCTTGCCCATGAGGTAATGTCTCCATTTCCTCAAGGCGTGGACGATTGCTTCCAGCTCCAAATCATGAGTGGCATAATTCTTTTCATGTTCCTTCAACTTTCGGGATTCATAGCAAACTACAAATCCTTCTTGGCTGAGAACTCCTCCCAGCCCCTCCTTACACGCATCTGTGCACACTACACAATCCTTGCCTGGATCTGCAATCTTCAGGATTGGAGCACTAGTGAGCAGTTGCTTCAGTTGCTGGAAGCTGCTCTCACATTCCTCAGTCCATTGAAATTTATTCTCCTTCCTTTGCAAGGAAGTGATAACATGCACTATCCTTGAGAATCTGGCTATGAACCTCCTATAATATCCTTCCAGACCCATAAAAGATCTAACTTCCACCACATTTCTTGGCACTGGCCACTCTCGAATGGCCTGCACCTTCTCAGGATACACAACGATCCTTTCTTCAGATATTATATGTCCCAAGTAATGGATCTGCCTTTGGTAAAAAGAGCACTTGCTCAGTTTTGTGTACAGTTGGTGTTCTCTCAACACCTGTAGCACCATTCTCAAGTGTTGTTCATGTTCTTCCTCTATCTTGGAATACACCAAGATATCGTCTAAGAAGACTATGACAAACTTGTCCAGATAATTTCTGAACACTCCATTCATTAAGCACATGAAGACAGCAGGCGCGTTGGACAGTCCAAACGGCACCACTGTAAATTCATAGTGACCGTACCTTGTTCTAAAGGTGGTCTTGCTAATGTCTTCATCTTTTATCCTCACTTGGTGATATCCTGATCGGAGATCTATTTTCGAAAATATTTTCGCATCCTTCAACTGATCAAAGAGATCATCAATCCTTGGCAGAGGATACTTGTTCTTGACAGTGACCTTATTCAGCTGTCGAAAATCAATGCACAGCCTCAACGTCCCATCTTTCTTCTTCACAAATAGGACCGGGGCTCCCCACGGTGACACACTGGGGTGAACGTAACCTTTCTTTAGTATCTCTTTGAGCTGTAGTTGCAACTCTTTCAGCTCTGGTGTGCTCATTCTATAAGGAGCCTTTGAAATTGGAGTTGCTCTAGGCATCAGATTTATAGAAAAATCGATGTCCCTCTTCGGAGGTAATCCAGGTACCTCCTGAAATACATCCTGGAATTATTTGAGTACCCTGTGGTCTTCCAGATTCGATACCACATTTTGGAATACTTCTTCCACTCGGGCTGCAAATAATTGATATCCTTTCCGGTAACATTTCTTCAACTGCATGGATGAGATTTCTCTAACAGCCACGGCTCTGGGAATTCCTTGAACTGTTACCTGATTTCCCTCTTCTTCCAGACAGGTGAACCTCTTGTTATGATAATCCAGAAGGGCATGGTGCTGGTCCAGCTAGTCCATCCCAATTAATTAATCAAATGAGCCTAAAGGAAAAATGTTCAGTTCAGCCTTAGTACTCATTCCTTTCATGTCCACTAAACAAGACTTAACCAATTCAGTGACCTTCCTCTTGGTCCCTGTGGCTAACTGCACTAACCAAGACTTCTCATGTTTGCTTCTCATTAGATGCAAACTTTCCACCACTCTAGGATCTACATAACTATGGCTAGCCCCTGAATCAATTAAAATAACAAGTGGTCGATTGTTGATCGTACCTTCCACTTCAATCATGTGTGATTGAAATTCTGCTTTCTTGTTGTCCAGGGCTGCGTAGATCCTCGACATCCTGCTACCCATATCCTCCACTATTTCATCTTGATGAACAGTATGTACAGTTCTTGCCTTACCATTTTTATGGGGACAATCTCTGTACTTGTGGTTTCCTTGATAGCCCCAACACTGAATGGGTGTCAGTCTCTACCTTTGTGCACCCTCTTCAGTCCTTCTCGGCTCTCTAAATGATGGTTGTTCCTAACGATTGTTTCTGAAAAAGTAAGGCTTATCTCCCTTCTGTTAACTCTCCAAGAAACCCTCCGTGGTTGCAGACCAGAGGTGCTTGGTAACTTAAGAACTCAATGTTTTTTGGTATTTTTTATCAAAATGGATCAATGGGATGACTAAACCAG
>JZKD02S2281635.1:354263-377563 GCA_000966675.3 Picea glauca | reverse complement strand
TTCAATATCACTTTGTGAGAGACATGATTGAAGAAAAGAAAGTATCATTGATGAAGGTGGACACTTTGAAGAATGTTGCAGACTCATTAAAAAAATCTGTGAGCACTGAGAAGTTCTCTTGGTGTAGAGGATCCATGGGCATTGCTACCCTAGATTTTTGACTATGTAACCCTATAACCCCATGTATGTAAAGAAAACAACAAGTGGGAGAATTTTGAGTATGTGTTATATTCTTTGCATGAGTAGTAGTGTCCGGGGGTAGTGCCCCCAATTTTTTTTTCTTCCTCGGGAAACGTGACACCTACCTCGAGAAACGTGTCATGTATTTAGGTGGTTTTTTGGAACATGGTTTTTTGCCAATGGTTTTCTATTTCTGGTTAAGGAATTAGGGTTTTGGACTAATCCAAGTCATTGGGTTAGGGTTTTGGATTCCACTGGATCCTATATGTATATTGTATTGTAAACAATGTAACACAATGAGTGAATATAGAATATGTTGGTTTTCTTGATTTGGGTTTCCAAGGGAAAAATCTCTGTGTAATGTTTGTATTTTCCATTGTATCTTTTATGTTATTTTCTGAATATCTATTTGCAGTAGATATTGTACAAGGTTAGGATTTACAAATCCATCGATCGAACAGATGAGAGGGGTACTGAAGGATCCGTAGATCCATGATCCACATTACTTCGCTACTCCGACCTTTGGGGGTTTTGACGTTACAACACCTCGGTCCTCTTGAAATGGTCAACGACGGGCTAATTATATCATAGATCTGACAGTTGAAGTAGTTCTCAAGCATTCTTATATATATGGCCTAGATTAACTTCAGGCTTCGAGACTTCAAAGGATCCATCTCCCTTATGATGAATACCATAATTCATATAACTTGCGAAGACTGAAGGAGTCGAGGATTTAACACATGTTCTCCTTCTCCAAATCCAATGGTCATGACAGACCTTGGATCCTCCTAATTCTTGGGTGTGAAACCCCCTTTTCGGGATTTTTTAAGTACTCGAAGAGTCCTTCGTGTGACCCTAATAAAAAACCATGGGCTTAACCCTTCGTTCCTTGCACACTTTGGGACTTCGGGCTTCGGGTGTTCTCGACACACCTAACTCCAAATCCTCCAAAATCTGAATTGGAAAACGCACTCAGACTAGATCTACGACACGTACTCCTCCAACAACCATTGACTATGATATACTTTGGAGCTTCGACATTCGGGAGTTTCGAACGCTCCAAATCCTTTTTCCCTGAATTAATTTCCATGTGAAGCTGCGGATCAAGTGCCATGTGCCCTTTTCCAGCGGACGGTTCTGATGGACTTTGACACTTTGGCCTTCGAGGATTTTTGCACCTTCACCCTTTGTTTTCCCCGAAGTGAATTTTCACCGAAGTGCGTTATCACCAAAGTAAAAGATATGGCACCACGTGTCCACACAATCGAAGAATATCATTTAACTACTTACTTTTGGAGCTTCGAATGACTTCTGTTCAATGCTCCACTTTCTCCTTGTTCTTTTCTCTGAAGTCTATGATCTATTGATGCGTGTCCTGCTAAGATTGATGACTTTGATGGACTTCACTACTTCATGCTTCGGTGGTTCTACACACTCCACTCGCACTTTTCACCGAAGTGTTTTTCTTTAAAATACACAGATCTTCTCCATGTGTTCTTCTAGATCCAATGGTCCAGATCCACTTCGTCCTCCACGACTTCATGAAGTTTTCACTTTGGTCCATGCAAATCCTCCAAATTTATTCCCCACAAAATCTTGGATCTGCTGCCACGTATCCTCCCCGATACCGATGACTAGGATTAATTTCATGGCTTCAGGACTTCGACAATCCCTCTCTCAAAAAAATTTCAAACCTCTGAATACTCGGAGTACCAAAGGAATCCAAGGCTAACCTTCATGCAACTCTCCCAGATCTAATTATTGTCACTGACCCCAACTTCCTCTTAAGGGATCTCAACTGTTAATTTGTGACCTTCAACAAATTTCTCCTTTCTGCTAATTATTTATTGCTATCTCTCCCCAGCTTGATTCGTTTGAGGATTTTGGCCTCCAACACATGCCTTGCGATCCTGGAATCTTTGACAAATTTTGGACTTAAATATTTCTTAAAGAGAAATGTTACTATGCACTCCTTGTGCTTCCGAGTCCTAATCTCTTGACACTTAGTTGAACATTGACCCTATGCACTCCTTGCAACATTCATTGTAAGTTTCTTGTTATCCCTCCTAATCTTCTCTGAGTCAAGTCTAGATTCTGTCGACGCACACCTTGCGAAAAATATGCACTATTTTCATCTGAACTCTCAAAAGAAAACAAATTGACACTTATCTAATACTTCACAGCTTCATATACTCAACTATGAACAACATACATAAGCATAGTGAAATAAACACATAGATACCATATCATTTGTTCAAATACACATCAAAATGAACACCGTCCAAGCATTTGGATCAATCTCTGTCCATTCTATTCACTCGTGAAGTATTTACATAAGTTACACAGTTCTTCATTGTCTTCCAACTCTCTATGTATAACTACTACATCTAATACTTCTTACTCCTTACTTATATAATTCCATACAATACAATAAGAAACCTATCTAAGGAGTGGATTCTTGATCTCTTCTCTGTCCTATATGAATTCTATCTCATCATTGTTTTAGCGGTTACCTACTTAGTCCTATTACAATAAATGTGAGTTATTAGTAGATAAGAGTTGACACTCTATATCTGTAACACCTTACAACCATGAACGAATTTACAACATTCTTCCATTCTCAAGCGGTGACCCAACTTTACAAACAAGTTATTTAAATACAATATTTCCAAAATATCTCAAAAACACGCTCATGCCTCTGTTTAATGTCAATTTGAAATTTTGGTGCGCTGAGGTGTCGAATTATTCCTCCACTCTCGACCTCTTTTTATTTGATGGCGATGCTCCTACATCATACTCCTCTAGATAAAATATTCATTGACTCCTATCCATGAGCTCCTGCATTGTTTTTCCATGTTTCAAAATGTCAGGTTCAGTGACCCAACTCGAATCTTCGACTCGGTGATCTTTCCACTTCACCAAATATTCAAGATACATCTTCCTCCTGGTATTCTTTCCAAATCTCTGATCTAATATTTTCTCCATCTGAGGTTTTTCTGTTGTGGGCATTTGTTTTTCCAACTGAATCTCCTTCTGGTCATCTATTTCTCCTACATCATCTCTCTTGTAAGTATGCAGGTCTGCAACATTGAATATCTGTGATATACCAACAATGTCCAACAACTCAATCTCATAAGAATTGGCTAAAAATTTATTGAGGATCCTACATGGTCCTATCTTAGTTATCTTCAACTTGTTATATGTTCCCCTTGGAAACCTTTCCTTTCTCAAATGTGTTAAAATTTCATCTCCAACTTCAAATTGAACTTCTCTCCTTTTTTGTTCCACTTTGTTCTTGTACTTTTGGCTTCTATCCTGTCACTTCTCTCTGAATCGATCATGAAGTCTTTTCATCTCTGTAGAAAAATATTTGGCTCCAGTGCTTATGAAATCATATTGCTTCAAATATATCAATTCTATAATCCCTCTCGGTCTTATTACATACACTATATCGAATGGACTTTTCCCAGTTCTCCTATTTACCAAATTGTTAAATTCAAATTCTGCCTGTGCCAGAATCTGATCCCACTGACATCCTTTCTCAATGACTAAAATCCTTAATAAATCTCCCATACTTCTTTTCACCACTTCAATATACCCACCTGTTTGAGGGTGATATGTTGAACTGAAGGAAAACAATTTCCCCAGCCTCTTCCATAGAGTTCTCCAAAAGTGTCCTACAAACTTTGTGTCTTTGTCTAAGACTATGCTTCAAGGAAACCCATGTAGTATCACAACTTCCCTGAATTTTTTTTTGGCTATGTTTGTAGCATCACTTGTTTTCTAACATGGTATGAAATGTGCCATCTTGGAAAATATGTCTACCCCAAAAAATATGGAATCACTTCCCTTTTGGGCTCTAGGTAATCCCATTACAAAATCCATACTAATTTCATCCCAAGGCCTTTCTGGAATATGCAATGGTTGATACAAACCAATGTTCTGTTGTCTCCCTTTTGCATACTGGAAAACTATGCATTTTTTCACAAATTCATTTACTTTGGTATTGATACTTTTCCAGTAGTATGAAGAACTTAGGTGTGCATAAGTTTTATCATGACCAAAATGTCTAGCCAAACCTCCACTTTGTTTCTCTTTCAACAGGTTGTCTCTCATAGAGAATCTTGGTATGCACAATTGGATTCCCTTGGACAATAATCCATCCTGGATTAAGTATTATGTCCATGGGATTCTGTACCCCAACAAAGGGTTCTCACATGCCTCATAAGCCTCCTTAAAATCTAGATCTTCTTGTTACATTTCCTTAAGGTGTTCAAACCCTAAGGTCTTCACTTGGAATTCCTGTATAACCAAACTCCTCCTGCTCAAAACATCTGCAACTTTTTTAGAACTTTCATAAATATTATTAATGACAAAAGTAAAATTCTACATGATTTTTACCCACTTAGCATGCCTTTGATTCAACTTTTCTTTCCTAGTAATAAATTGTAAAGCTTGATTATCACTATACAAGACAAACTCTTTTGGAATTAGATAGCACCTCCAATTCTTCAAAGCTTGAATCACTGCATAAAAATCTTTTTCACATGTGGAATAATTTTTCTTGGTGTCATTCAATTTCTCACTGAAATAAGCAACTGACTTATTATATTGACTCAAGACTGCTCCAATAGCTACTCCACTTGCATCACACCTTACCTTAAATGTTTTCCCAAAATGTGGTAAGACTAGAATTGGTTCTCCTGTAATCTTCTCCTTCAACACTCTGAATCTTTTCTCATCCTCCTCTGTCCAATTAAAATACTTCTGTTTCTTATTCACAGTATCCAATATGGGTGTACATATACCACTAAAAATTCTGATAAATTTCCTATCAAAACTTGCTAACCCCATGGAAGCTTCTCACCTCAAATATTCTTCTAGGAGATGGTTGTTGGGTTCATGTTTTTATTATTTTATTTCGATGATCAAATCATTTTTGAATATGATATTAAATATTCTATGCTTCATATTAGCCATTTTGAAGGATTCTCAAAGGTTTATATATCAATTCATCATGAATTCGCACCAAGTATGTATAATTGGTGTTTTTGCAATGATTTTGCGATCAATTCATCTCATTTTAATGTTTATAAAGATATAATGTTATGGTTTTCTTGTAACAGGTCGGAATTGTGATCTGATCCTCCATATGGATCTTCATCTGACATTGTTATAGGCATCGAAATTCAAGATTAATTTTTGGGAGAATGAAGTGGAATCAGAAAAATCTGGCACATGGGTTTTGTGCATAATATGCCCATTTAGGTCCTTAGGATCCATTTCTTGAAATTCTGGACGGATTGAGAGAAGTTCATGGTTTTCAATTCAGCATTCGACACTCTATCCGACACTTGGAGCCCAAAGGAGTTGGCAGTTAGCACATTGGAGGCCTTTGATGGATGAATCAGGGATATGGGTTTTATGCCGCCTCATTCCCTCCAGCTATAGAACTTGACACACATCGGATTGGGAAGTTGTAGTGATCGTTGAGTGGCTCACAAAATTGTTAGAAGATGTTGTTCTTAAAACTAATTTAATGAGTTTACTGTTTTTAGAGGAGCTCGACCTCTCAATATGTAGTCATCTATAAATACCACTACCTATGGCACGATTGAGGAGAATTTTATTGTTTTGATACAAACATTATCACAATTTTGTTCCATACTCTGTTTCATGCTTAATAACAGTGCTGCATTGATTTAGCATCTGTGTTTCCAGTGGAGTGTTTCCACGACCTGGTGGGGGGCCCACCAATGGTGTGGGTGACTGTGTATATTAGTATATATTTTTGTTCATTTTGTTGCTTGTTTAGAATTCAAAATTATCTCTTTATTGCAAGTATCTCTCAATTTTAAATGATGTGTATATATGCCAATTATAAACTGTTAATCTAATTTGATTTCCTTAATTGGAGATAGCTTGTTTAATTGTTTAATTGCAGACCCCTGTATATATTCTCGTATTTTTCAACTCATTTTCTGAATTTTTTGGGTATCACAAAGCATGTGTGGACTTCCATGTTCATTTGTTTATATTTTTTATTTCAAAAATTTTGATTACAGGTTGTAATTTACTTTCTTAGGAGTTGTTTATTTATCTTGTCATGTCTTTTTTCTCTATTTTGTAAAGTTGTAGATCACTCTGCAGAGTATCTATTTAGACATAGCTCATTGATTAAATTGTAATTTCAAATACTCTTTGTAGGTATTCATAACTTGTTTACCATGTTTTTAGCATTGCAATTCTCCATGACACCCTAGTTGTAATTTCAAGTTTTGATTTTCAATGTTATCTCAGTTATGAATTTGAATCATGATTAGTATTGGTTAGGAGTTTGTAGATTTGCTTGAATTAGTTTTGAGTTTGTAGATTTATATACAGAGCATGTTCAATGTTATTTTAGTTACGAATTAGAATTAGAATTTCTAATTAGTGTTAGTTATGGGTTTGTGGATTTTCTTGAATTAATGTTTATTCAATGTAATATAGAAATAGTTGTGAGTTTCTTTAAGGATAGAGTTCACTTGTCAAAGATAGTTTTGATAGAGTAATTTATTACTTGCTTGTTCATTCAGGGATAGATAGATTAGTTTCTTACTTGCTTATTTACTTGTTCACTCAGAGATAGATAGATCAAATAATCCAGAAATAGATTACTTGTTGTTTTCTTATTTAAAAAGAGATTGAATAGATAGCTTTGAAATAGATTTCTTGTTATTTTCTTATGTATAGATAGTTCACAGTCTTAAATTGTTTAAGGTTACTTAGGTCATATAGAGTTCATAATTCTAGAATTGCTTAAATCTCTTCATTATTTGAGTTTATTGGCATTAGATTAGGCGAGGATAGGCTAGATTAGAGCTTTAGACCTGCACATACATTGCTAGAAACTCGAAGTATACAAGCCCCAAGTTGACAATTTAATGTCGAATTAGATGCTATATATTTTACTCGACAATGGCCTATCCCTGATTTCTTTCACCTTCTCTGGATTCATCTTCAATTCATTTGAAGATATCACAAAACTAAAGTATATGAGTTCTGTCTTCATAAAATATATTTTCTTTAAGTTTATCATCAACTTTTCTTGTTTCAATCTACTCATCACTGATATGGAGTGTTTTAAATGTTCTTCCTATGTTTTACTGAATATTAGTATATCATCCAGATATACAATCACAAATTTACCTATGAAGTCTTTCAACACTTCATTCATCAACCCCATAAATGTGTTTGGGGCATTTGTCAACCCAAATGGAATGACTAGCCATTCAAACAAACCTTCATTTGTCTTGAATGTTTTCTTCCATTCATCTCCCTCTCTCATTCTTATCTGATGATATTCACTCTTTAATTTTTTTTTTGAAAAATAGCTTGCTCCACTCAAGAAATCCATAAAATCATCCATTCTTGGCAAATGGAATCTATACCCGATGGTGATGTTGTTTATGGCTCTAGAATATACACACATTCTCCATCCTCCATCCTTCTTTGGACTCAACACAGTTGGTATTGCGCATGGTCTTAGACTTTCCCTGACTAAACCTTTATCCAAAAACTCTTGGACTTCATTCTTGACCTCTTCATTTTCTCAAGGTGTCAACCTATATGTTGTTTTGTCTGGAAAACTAGCTCCTGGAATAAGGTCAATGTGATGGTTGATACTCCTAATGGGTGGTAATGAGTGAGGTAACTCATCCACTACTATGTCAGAAATATTCTCTAGCAATTCTTGTATTTCTTCAGGAAAATCATCCATAGAAGTATTTGTAAGGATAACCCTTGGCTTCCTCACTAGACCAAACCACATATCTTGTTCCTTATTGACCTCATTCAAGAGTTCCTTCCCACTCATAAGAAGTATACTTTAACTAGCCTCCTTCTTTGGTTCCTTGTCTTCTATTGGCAACAACATGTGTGTTCTACCATTCTTCTCTAGGGTGTAAGTATTTTTCCTCCCATCATGAATGATATTTCTATCAAATTTCCATGGTCTCCCTAATAAGATATGACAAACATCCATAGGAATTACATCACATAAAATCTCCTCTTTATAGCCTCCTATTTTAAATTCAACTTTGCATTGTTGACTTACCATTACTTGATGTCCTTTTTGCAACTATGATACCTTGTACGGCTTTGGGTTTGAATTTGTATCCATATCTAGTTTCTACACCATCTCTGTGGATACTATATTATCAGTGCTCCCACTATATATAATCATCTTTCAAACTATGTCCTTTGTTTTGCAAGCAGTCCTAAACAAATTTGTTCATTGAACTGGTTCTTCTACCTCCTTCTCTAGCTTTAGAAGAAATTTCCTCATGACAAGGTTTCTCCCTCCTTTTGCTACTTATGCTTCCACATTCTTCTGAGCTTCATAAATGTGTGCTTCTCCTCCTTCTTTCTTCTTCTTGGGAAATTCCCAAGACATGTATATTGTCTTTCCACATGCATAACATTTGACTTCAACTCCTCTTCCTCTAGGAAAAGAGTTTCTTCCTCCGTGCTGTCCTTCCTTAGAAATTCCCCCCTTTTTAGGGTGTTTATGATACTTTCCAGCCTCTTTCTTTGGTTTCTGGAACTTCTCTCCGACAGTTCCCTTGCCTCTACTTGGGATTCATCCCCTGTTTCACTGGCTTTGTTTTTTGGCCAACTTCTCCTCAACTTTCAAGGTTACTTGATAATAATCCTTGATTATGCCAACAAACATCATGCTGATCTCCTCTTGTATCTCGTATCTCAACCCATTTAGATACCTGTATTTTTTCTCATCATCATTTTCCTTTTGTCCATCCCTGATATTCAGTCTATAGAATTCTTCAGTGTATTCTTTCACTGATAAAATTTTCTGTCTCAGGTTCTGTAACTTTCTAAACAAATTTATCTGATAGTATTTATGGATAAATTGTTTTTGTCCCTCAACCATGTTTTGGGGAAACTTTGGTCAGTTTTGGAGGTTTTGGCCCACTTTTGGACTTCGACACATTGGTTGAAGTAGGAGCACCCAGGCAGAGTTGAGATCACGGATCTCACCTATTTTGAGAGTTATGTGGACCCAATAAGGGGTCCTCTAGCATTTTGTAATGAGATTATGGGATGTCGGCCCATGGGTTTTCCCCATGTTTAGGACTTATTGTAAAGTATAAATAAAGAGGAATGTAATGTAGAAGTAGTAGTTCGAGTAGTGCTGTGTGCAAAGGAATGTGTGTGGTTGAGGCTTTGTGCTCGACTGTTATTTGTATATTATTCTTAGTGCTTGTGATGCTCAGTGTGGAGTAGATGCTAAGTTCCGTTATAATAGATTTTGGCTCTGTGCATTTGACCTATTTTTGGAAGGTAAAGAAGGAGGATCTAGTGCTTAGTGAGCAGATCTCTTGTCTTGTTGAAAGTTCAACTTTGTGTCTTAGTGCACAGGAGTCAATGGATGTAAGATTTTGGCGAATAATAAAGAGACAAAACAATTTGTGGACATAGCCCCACCGTGGGCTGAACCACATATATCTGTGTCTCGTGGTTTTCTTTGTGTAGTGTAATTTATGTTATGCATTTGCTAAGTGTTTTGATTATGTTGTGTAATAAATATATATATTTTTGATCAATTACTTTACTTATGTTAAAGGGTAAATGAATGCAAGACTTAAATCATAGTGCTAAGTGCTCAGGGTGCATAATCACTTGTTATTACTGCTCTTATATCTCTTTGATTATGCTATGTGATGTTAATGGGGTTAATAAACTAATGCATGTTCAGTTCCTAAGAATTAACAAAATATTTTGTGAAGTGCTCTTATCACATAATCGTGTCCCAACCTGGTTACAGACACTTGTGTCCTGTAACCCCCCCTACTTCTACCTCGGGTGAGACTTCTCCTACTTCGCAGGTGTTGCTGAAAGGGTCGGTAGTCGAGGTTTTGTTGGTGTGTTGTTAAGCGTTGAACCCTAGGTCTTCCCCTGTGCCAATAAATGGTTTTGTTGATGGGACCTGAAACTGTGATTGCTGGGAACTGAAGTAAAGAAAAAGAAAAGATTTGTGCGTAGGTATGCTAATGAAGTTAGCAATACTCTACTTGAATTGTGAATATTTGTGCCAATAAAGTAATTTGTTATAAAGAAAGAGGTAATATTCTAAAAGAGGTAATCTTTGTTCTTTGGTAAGAGAAAGATAAGTGAAATTTTTTGTTCTGAAAGCATGAATTTAAGTATGTTTAATAGATTATGTCCTAGTCTGAAGGCTAGGGAACAGTTGAAAGAAAGAGTTGATTTGAGTAAATTTAATGGAAATGAAGAAAGATATTTTATTCCTATGCATAGAAAGAGTTTTTGGACTAATAAGTGGATGCAAGAACCTAGAAAGAATTTTTGCAGATTTTAGGTCCAACACTATGATCCTAGGGGAAGTGTGCAGTCCATAAAAGATTGGGGAACATTTGAGAGAAAAAGAGGATTGAATCTGTGTTATAATTGCAAATGGATAGGACATATTGCTAAGGAATTCCTTGGGGTAGGACCTATCTATATTTGTTGTAATATTGTTGGTCATGAGGTTGAGGATTGTCCAAGGATTATTGCTAAAATTGAAGGGAGGGACATAAGACAAGAAAATTATGAAAATAGTAAAGAGACTAAGGGTATGTTAGAAATTCATAAGGAGAAAAGATCAAAGGAAGTTCATACTATGCTATTACAGTTAGAAGAAATTATGGATGTTCATAAAGATGTCAGTTTACTAGAAAGCGTGAAAGCAAAAAAATGCATAAGTTTAAGAATAGAAGACTTCGACATAGACTGTATAGTCTTGGATGAAGAAACACAAGTGAATATTATGATAGAAGAAACTTGGGAAGTTTTGGGAAATCCTACTGTGGTACCTTACTTAGGAAGGATAGACTTGTTTAAGGGAAATATGATAACTTTATGTTGAAGAGTAGCTGTTATACCTATTATTGTTCATGGAACATCGACTGAAGAAGAATTTGAAGTCATTAGGTTTGTTGACGACAATTCCCCTTTACCATTTTTGTTAGGTAAGACTTGTATGGAGAAGGATTAGAGGATAAGAAAAGCAGAGGAAGAATCTACATAAAATAAAAAGAAAGAAATAAGGGATTTCATAGCTAGGAAAATAGACCAACTAAGAGAAGAACAAGAGGATAAGTTGAAGCAACAGAGCAAAGTAACAACAGAAGAGGAACATAAAGCAAAATAATTAGCTATTAAGGTTGAAATAATGCAAGAATGATTGAATCACCTATCTATCCAAGAAATATGTGTGTCCAAGGGATATTAACTTTAGAACCTTTGAGGGTACCTCAACAGTGCGAAGCCACTATGCTAGGGGAAGATAAGACTAAAAATGGAAAGAGGATTCCAAAAATAGTTAAAGAGACTCAGATAACAGGAAAGAAGGAAAGGAAGATCAATAAAAAGAATGCTAAGTTGTAAAATCTACAAGAAGTTAAGGAAACTAGATGGAATACTTCGCAGACTAGAACCTCACAGGAGGCAGGTTTGCAAAGTTTGAACCTTGCTGTAATAATATGTCCGTGCAGATTTGGACTTTGCCCTGGCGAAGTTATATAAACGTTGGAGGTGCCCTGACTTTAAGAATTATGCTCCATAATGATTAGGAAACTAATTTATGGGTTTATAGAATACTTTTGGACGCTGAGACCACACCATAATGATTATATTTACATTAATGGAAGAATTTAACTCTAGTTCCTATCCATTGGAAGATGCGTCATGTCGCCCCGCTTATTTATCTCGTCGATCATGGCACTAGTACCACTTTTTTCTACCCATGACTGACTGAGATAAGTCTATAATTGTCCAAGTGTTGAATAGTGCTTCCTGTCGTTATCTGAAAGTATACCGTGCTTGTCTGGTTGTCTATCTGTTGTTTGTTAAAATCTAGAATTTCGGGTGAACCCAACGACTTGGAGAAGTCTGTTGAGGAAATTATTAGGAAACTCATGGACGAAAGACCTACATGGAATCGTCTAATAGGGTAATGTAGGCTTCCCCTTCGATTGGACGTTGTTCCACCCACATCAACCCCATAACTGAACAAAGAAGAAACCACCACAGTGATTTGGCTAACGCAAAGTAGATCCCATCAATCCTGCCTGAGTATATTCCACCTTTGGCTAGTGCCATTAACCACGATAGTATCCCCCATGATTTTGAGTACTACATGTTCACTACGTACATTCCGAAAGGAATTCACATAGTAGGAAGTCAATTAGGTTAGATCTTGCTATTGAAGAACAATGACTTCAACTTAGGAGACCAGAAGAACTACGCCATGCTAGCTCCTCACCATTACTTAATGAAGACAACCAGAAATAAACCTCACCTCATCCCGCAGCCATGGATCAAGGATTTTGCGCAATCAACCATATTAAATGTAATGAATATTCCGCATTTTGGCCACCACCAGGAGGTTAACACTTGCGTTAAACTCCTTCTGTCATGCTATCAAGGGGGATATCTATGGCTTGATAGAATAATTACTGTGGATTTGGCGTTGATCCACCTGATCACAGGTTTAAGTTTAAAGGGTCCTGAACCACAACATTTCTACCCAGGGAAGACCACAAACCATTCTTTAGCACAACACAACAAAGAAGCCTATGGAGAGGTACAAAAGGGGAAGCAAGGTTTCAAGGTAGCCTCCATACAGGATGCCGTAGTGAGCCTTTATTTTCAACTCTTAGCTGGAAATATAGAGAGGAAGAAACGCCCCACATAGGTCATTGGGTTCATGGTGGACCTCGTAGGGAAGTGTGTGGAGGGCCTGCAGATGAACTGGGTGAACTACTTCGTCAACAAGTTAGAAAAATATTTTCGCGAATCCCAGGACTTAGGATATGATTTTCACTAGAGTTGGTTGATCATGTTGATTAAATTTATGTCTTGGAAGATGAATGAAGGAGATACTTTCCCATATATTGAACCTACAGAGCCCCTGGCCACTTATTTTTCCACCCTGTGGTATACCAATGACATGATGAAGCAGTGGCAGTCTAATTCTGTGTTTCACAGATATTATCAACAGTTGAAAGTATCCATCGAATCATTCCCTCGTATGACACCATGTACCCTACATTAGTACTAGCCCATAGGGAAGTTCCATGTTTAGCTCCACTTTATTTACATCACCACGTGAAGAGATGATCACCAGGAAAGATTGCAGTCATACTATAAGCTTATGGATGTAGATATGAAACATATTATAAAGGATTGGCCAGAAGAATTTCTTGTACCTATCGCAAATGTAGATTTATCTGAAACTGATAATATAGGAAGCCTAATGGTTACACGATCTTGTTAGAACAGGGGCAGACCCAGGGTTCAACTCCAAGAGGGAACCAACAAGCCCAAACTACTGGACCTTTTGACAACACCTGCAAGGCAAATGTAGTCTCACCCAAAGTAGCTATGGGGGGTTTGTAGGAAAGAGATATCTGCAACCAAAGGGAATACTAGGTGTATATAATACAAGGAAAATACAACCATTATATATCACTTACCAGTTCAAACCTACTCCACACAACTATCTATCAGATCTAACACAATAATGCAAATAGTAGTATATCAAATGACAAAGAATAGAGCATCAATCACACACAACACAAGATATACGTGGTTCACCCTCTCTCTAGGGCTACGTCCATAGAAATGTGCTTTATAATATATTAGGATGAAGCATACAGTTCTTTTCTAAGCTCTCAGATAGGAGCTATTCTTTCTTCTCCTCTCTGTCTCTCCTCTTCCTGTGCACCCAACTGCATGACTGATCTTCGCACCTAGCTGAAGATCATACAATACCATAAGGATCTTATTATTAGCACTTCTCTCTCACACAATAATAATCTCTCACACCAATAACGAAACAAGAAAGACAATACCAACCCCAATAACAACAACCCATCCCAAGTCCTTTAGACCTCTATTTATACATTACAATAACTCATTGACAGCCTTAGGCTGAGACCTAAGTGTCAAAACCCTAGGTGTCTAAAACCCTAGGTCAACTTGACACATTTTTTTAGGGCTTCGCCAGCCTATATTTCCTTCCTTCTCCCACGGTGCTCCAAAGCATCCAACTATATATTTTTCCTCTTGCTGAGTTGTCCACAATCTGTCTTCCTTGTTGATATGTCATCCTCGATCTCCTCATCCAACGTCTTGATTTCTCTTACTTCACTCCATCTTTTCTTCTCTTTTTCTTACTTCGACCCAGTAACAGTCACTGTGTCTTCCACGCAGTTCACATTTTTCCTTTTCTTCCTTGATCTTCACTTTCTTTCATAAAAAAGGGAAAATAGAGCTGAACATGTTGGACAATCCAGTGGGATAAAGAAGTAGAGGGAATTCAAAAATAAGGTTGAAGTCCAGGACATAGCGAGTCTAGCTCGCCAGGACGAAGAGGAAGAAGAGGAAGAAGAGGAAACCTTTGGAGATAGCGAGTCTAGCTCGCCAGGAGGAGGAGGAGAGGAAGTAGAAGGATAGGGAGGAAGAGATGAAGGAGAAGAAGAGAAAGGAGGAGGCAAATATACTATCACCCCACCACCTAGAGATCCCCTTGATGTGATAATGACCCCACAAAAGTGGAAAATTACTACAAAGAAACCTTCAACAAGGAAGAAAATGCACACCAATAATCCATAGTTGGAAGCCACTCTCACTAACGATGGAATTAGTCTGGTTTGAAGAGATATGTACGATGCCTCTGAAGACATGTTGCAAAGATACGAAGAGAAATAGGTGGAGTTATATGAAAGGATTGAGAGGGAATTGAAGGAAGTGAAATAGGTTGTTCGCTTGGTCCACGCAGTTCCTACTATGTCGTCTACGCCTTCCTTATCATAGACTATAGAATTGGAGGACGAACCAACTCAACAGGGTGAACCAGGGATTTGGATCACCCTCCCCCAACATATCATCAAGTTTCCCACCCCCCCAACACTACAAGCTATCCCCAAATTGGATGTTAAGGTTAAACTTAAAGGAATACCTCTAGAACAGGTCGAAGTATTGGAGGTAGGTTTGAAGGGATATAGAAGGGAACATATAGAAATGATCATTGAAAGAGAATCCCAGTTAAGAAGGCTTGCTGATGCAACAAAAGACTAGTTCCAGAGAGGTTAGGAAGAGAAGGAGAAGGCTACAACATCCTTGCAAATGGAGAAAGACGAAGTTCTAGCATAGTTACGAGTAGTGCAGGATAGTGTAGCTGCCTATGAAAGAGAGAAAGAAGATCTTTAGGAGGAAAAGAAAGTTGGTGAAGCTGAGATACAGAAGGAAAAAGAGAAGTTGATCGCAGAGCATACCATGGTTGAAGAAGTAGTACATAAAGCATGTATCTTTGTCCCAGGCTTGGTACAAGAGGAACAAGATCCTATTGAATCTCAATTAGCAAAGCTCGCAGAGGCCCTCCAACAGTTCCAAGCTAGGATAGCTGAACTGGAGACCTGAACAGTGCCGAGCACCCTGCAAGAGGTGTGTGACTAGAGGGATGAGTCCACCAAAAACATAGTAGCAAATATAAAATCCCTCGCCTCGGCATGTAAACAGTTGAGTGACAAAATCACCCAGACATATGAACACCTCGCTGAGGATCTAGAGCTAAATAAGCTAGAGGCTCACTTTCAAGAGGCAAAGAAGCAAGCATTTTCATTGTAGGCATAGTTGAAGCTGCTCACAACAATGGAAAGGATGAACAGATCCCAAGAGAAGTGCACAGTACAACAAGAGATCACTGCCCTCTAGGGTAAGGTTATGGAATTAACAAAGAAGTTACAACCTGTGCAGGATGAAGCTTGCAAGGTGTTCGAGGATATCAATAGCCAAGGTTCATAGTTAGATCAAGTAGTTGCAGAACTAGAACAACACTTGGAAGGGCCTATTACAGAGTAAACAGTCTATGAGCTCATTGAGTAGGAGGCTTAGTCAAGGAAGCTCAAGTTAAGCTCAAGTATTTTGAAGAATCATTGTACAGACCTTGGTGAATTGGGATGAGTCACAAGTGAGTGTTGGTGGCCTGTTGGACGTCGACCAAGTTTTGGGGAAACTTTGGTCAGTTTTGGAGGTTTTGGCTCACTTTTGGACTTCGACACGCTGGTCGAAGTAGGAGAGCCCAGGCAGAGATGAGATCGTGTATCTCACCTATTTTGAGGGTTATGTGGACCCAATAAGGGGTCCTCTATGGTTTTGTAATAGTTTTATGGGATGTTGACCCATTGTTACGAGGAAAATATCTCTATGGCTAGGGTGAACCACAATAGATAGATATGACTGTAGAAATTGACTCAATTCCATCATATGCTATATAAAATAATGTGCAAGAGAGGTAATCAAGAGGCCTACCTCATCCAAACGTTTGATGATGTCCACCGTTGAGCACTTCGACCCAAATATTTATACCTTAAACAAGTTATCAACAACCAAGAAGAGAAAGCATATAGTGATAATATAACATGTTATCACATTAGATAGCACAATCCATTAATATACAAAACAAACATTCCCATGGATCATAATACATATATTTTCAAGATATCAATTGGACAGGAAAGGATTATTTCTATTAATAAATGATCAGTAGAAGTAAAAATATTACAGACTTTCGTGTCGACANATGACTTCAACTTAGGAGACCAGAAGAACTACGCCATGCTAGCTCCTCACCATTACTTAATGAAGACAACCAGAAATAAACCTCACCTCATCCCGCAGCCATGGATCAAGGATTTGGCACAATCAACCATATTAAATGTAATGAATATTCCACATTTTTGCCACCACCAGGAGGTTAACACTCGCGTTAAACTCCTTCTGTCATGCTATCAAGGGGGATATCTATGGCTTGATAGAATAATTACTGTGGATTTGGCGTTGATCCACCTGATCACAGGTTTAAGTTTAAAGGGTCCTGACCCACAACATTTCTACCCAGGGAAGACCACAAACCATTCTTTAGCACAACACAACAAAGAAGCCTATGGAGAGGTACAAAAGGGGAAGCAAGGTTTCAAGGTAGCCTCCATACAGGATGTCGTAGTGAGCCTTTATTTTCAACTCTTAGCTGGAAATCTAGAGAGGAAGAAATTCCCCACATAGGTCATTGGGTTCATGGTGGACCTCGTAGGGAAGTGTGTGGAGGGCCTGCAGATGAACTGGGTGAACTACTTTGTCAACAAGTTAGAAAAATATTTTCGCGAATCCCAGGACTTAGGATATGATTTTCACTAGAGTTGGTTGATCATGTTGATTACATTTATGTCTTGGAAGATGAATGAAGGAGATACTTTCCCATATATTGAACCTACAGAGCCCCTGGCCACTTATATTTCCACCCTGTGGTATACCAATGACATGACGAAGCAGTGGCAGTCTAATTCTGTGTTTCACAGATATTATCAACAATTGAAAGTATCCATTGAATCATTCCCTCGTATGACACCATGTACCCTACATTAGTACTAGCCCATAGGGAAGTTCCATGTTTATCTCCACTTTATTTACATCACCACGTGAAGAGATGAGCACCAGGAAATATTGCAGTCATACTATAAGCTTACGGATGTAGATATGAAACATATTATAAAGGATTGGCCAGAAGAATTTCTTGTACATATCGCAAATGTAGATTTATCTGAAACTGATAATATAGGAAGCCTGATGGTTACACGATCTTGTTAGCACAGGGGAAGACCCAGGGTTCAACTCCAAGAGGGAACCAACAAGCCCAAACTATTGGACCTTTCGACAACACCTGCAAGGCAAATGCAGTCTCACCCAAAGTAGCTATGGGGGGTTTGTAGGAAAGAGATGTCTGCAACCAAAGGGAATACCAGGTGTATATAATACAAGGGAAATACAACCATTATATATCACTTACCAGTTCAAACCTACTCCACACAACTATCTATCAGATCTAACACAATAATGCAAATAGTAGTATATCAAATGACAAAGAATAGAGCATCAATCACACACAACACAAGATATACGTGGTTCACCCTCTCTCTAGGGCTACGTCCATAGAAATGTGCTTTATAATATATTAGGATGAAGCATACAGTTCTTTTCTAAGCTCTCAGATAGGAGCTATTCTTTCTTCTCCTCTCTGTCTCTCCTCTTCCTGTGCACCCAACTGCATGACTGATCTTCGCACCTAGCTGAAGATCATACAATACCATAAGGATCTTATTATTAGCACTTCTCTCTCACACAATAATAATCTCTCACACCAATAACGAAACAAGAAAGACAATACCAACCCCAATAACAACAACCCATCCCAAGTCCTTTAGACCTCTATTTATACATTACAATAACTCATTGACAGCCTTAGGCTGAGACCTAAGTGTCAAAACCCTAGGTGTCTAAAACCCTAGGTCAACTTGACACATTTTTTTAGGGCTTCGCCAGCCTATATTTCCTTCCTTCTCCCACGGTGCTCCAAAGCATCCAACTATATATTTTTCCTCTTGCTGAGTTGTCCACAATCTGTCTTCCTTGTTGATATGTCATCCTCGATCTCCTCATCCAACGTCTTGATTTCTCTTACTTCACTCCATCTTTTCTTCTCTTTTTCTTACTTCGACCCAGTAACAGTCACTGTGTCTTCCACGCAGTTCACATTTTTCCTTTTCTTCCTTGATCTTCACTTTCTTTCATAAAAAAGGGAAAATAGAGCTGAACATGTTGGACAATCCAGTGGGATAAAGAAGTAGAGGGAATTCAAAAATAAGGTTGAAGTCCAGGACATAGCGAGTCTAGCTCGCCAGGACGAAGAGGAAGAAGAGGAAGAAGAGGAAACCTTTGGAGATAGCGAGTCTAGCTCGCCAGGAGGAGGAGGAGAGGAAGTAGAAGGATAGGGAGGAAGAGATGAAGGAGAAGAAGAGAAAGGAGGAGGCAAATATACTATCACCCCACCACCTAGAGATCCCCTTGATGTGATAATGACCCCACAAAAGTGGAAAATTACTACAAAGAAACCTTCAACAAGGAAGAAAATGCACACCAATAATCCATAGTTGGAAGCCACTCTCACTAACGATGGAATTAGTCTGGTTTGAAGAGATATGTACGATGCCTCTGAAGACATGTTGCAAAGATACGAAGAGAAATAGGTGGAGTTATATGAAAGGATTGAGAGGGAATTGAAGGAAGTGAAATAGGTTGTTCGCTTGGTCCACGCAGTTCCTACTATGTCGTCTACGCCTTCCTTATCATAGACTATAGAATTGGAGGACGAACCAACTCAACAGGGTGAACCAGGGATTTGGATCACCCTCCCCCAACATATCATCAAGTTTCCCACCCCCCCAACACTACAAGCTATCCCCAAATTGGATGTTAAGGTTAAACTTAAAGGAATACCTCTAGAACAGGTCGAAGTATTGGAGGTAGGTTTGAAGGGATATAGAAGGGAACATATAGAAATGATCATTGAAAGAGAATCCCAGTTAAGAAGGCTTGCTGATGCAACAAAAGACTAGTTCCAGAGAGGTTAGGAAGAGAAGGAGAAGGCTACAACATCCTTGCAAATGGAGAAAGACGAAGTTCTAGCATAGTTACGAGTAGTGCAGGATAGTGTAGCTGCCTATGAAAGAGAGAAAGAAGATCTTTAGGAGGAAAAGAAAGTTGGTGAAGCTGAGATACAGAAGGAAAAAGAGAAGTTGATCGCAGAGCATACCATGGTTGAAGAAGTAGTACATAAAGCATGTATCTTTGTCCCAGGCTTGGTACAAGAGGAACAAGATCCTATTGAATCTCAATTAGCAAAGCTCGCAGAGGCCCTCCAACAGTTCCAAGCTAGGATAGCTGAACTGGAGACCTGAACAGTGCCGAGCACCCTGCAAGAGGTGTGTGACTAGAGGGATGAGTCCACCAAAAACATAGTAGCAAATATAAAATCCCTCGCCTCGGCATGTAAACAGTTGAGTGACAAAATCACCCAGACATATGAACACCTCGCTGAGGATCTAGAGCTAAATAAGCTAGAGGCTCACTTTCAAGAGGCAAAGAAGCAAGCATTTTCATTGTAGGCATAGTTGAAGCTGCTCACAACAATGGAAAGGATGAACAGATCCCAAGAGAAGTGCACAGTACAACAAGAGATCACTGCCCTCTAGGGTAAGGTTATGGAATTAACAAAGAAGTTACAACCTGTGCAGGATGAAGCTTGCAAGGTGTTCGAGGATATCAATAGCCAAGGTTCATAGTTAGATCAAGTAGTTGCAGAACTAGAACAACACTTGGAAGGGCCTATTACAGAGTAAACAGTCTATGAGCTCATTGAGTAGGAGGCTTAGTCAAGGAAGCTCAAGTTAAGCTCAAGTATTTTGAAGAATCATTGTACAGACCTTGGTGAATTGGGATGAGTCACAAGTGAGTGTTGGTGGCCTGTTGGACGTCGACCAAGTTTTGGGGAAACTTTGGTCAGTTTTGGAGGTTTTGGCTCACTTTTGGACTTCGACACGCTGGTCGAAGTAGGAGAGCCCAGGCAGAGATGAGATCGTGTATCTCACCTATTTTGAGGGTTATGTGGACCCAATAAGGGGTCCTCTATGGTTTTGTAATAGTTTTATGGGATGTTGACCCATTGTTACGAGGAAAATATCTCTATGGCTAGGGTGAACCACAATAGATAGATATGACTGTAGAAATTGACTCAATTCCATCATATGCTATATAAAATAATGTGCAAGAGAGGTAATCAAGAGGCCTACCTCATCCAAACGTTTGATGATGTCCACCGTTGAGCACTTCGACCCAAATATTTATACCTTAAACAAGTTATCAACAACCAAGAAGAGAAAGCATATAGTGATAATATAACATGTTATCACATTAGATAGCACAATCCATTAATATACAAAACAAACATTCCCATGGATCATAATACATATATTTTCAAGATATCAATTGGACAGGAAAGGATTATTTCTATTAATAAATGATCAGTAGAAGTAAAAATATTACAGACTTTCGTGTCGACACGGGTCAGAACCAAGAAACCGAGTTCCTTCCAACTGGGCCTCCACCACTTCAATCCTCCACCAAAGGCAAGCTCATATAAGGGAGACAAAGAGGTTATCCATAAAAAAGGGAAGATCTTGGGGGATGAACACTATGTTCAGAATTAAAGGACAAAGGGATGCAAACTCAATATGAAGTAAATAATTTCTCCAGAGTAACTTTGCTCTCAAAGTTGAATTCTCTCTCCTTTTACATAGCTCTGAATTGGGTTATTTATAGCCTTCAAAATGCAATTGAAGGGCCGAGTCATAACATTTATAGTATATGGAAGGCCAAGGATCAGAGATATCCTTTCGTGACATGGAAACCCGACATTTAATTTTGATTTTATGTCAAAAATATTGATGTATGTGGGTTGTAGTGGAGAAACTAGTGTATACTCTTACTGTATAGCTTGCAAGGTGCGTACAAGTGGGAAAATACTTATTTTTGTCTCTGGATTTATCAATCAGGGAAAGTAAGTCTGCATGGGGGAATGTAATAATTCCCTCTCTGCAAGATTTCATAGGGTGAGGAAAATATTTCTATAACATATGCCCCCTAATGTGTGAGGTCAGGGGAGAATCTGCGATGGCTGAAATACATTATAAATACCTAGAATTGGAGTGGTAGAGAACCAACTGGATGAACTCAATTGCTCATTACATTCTCGATTGACTTTTCATACATGGATTCCAAAAATACACTGCAGATCCATGTGAAAATATACCAAAAAAGTGTCTCTGGTCATGAATAGGAAAATACAAATGTGGTTACATGCCAAAGGCTATCATAGTCATGAACAAAGCCCAATAGAACTAGTCTAAAAAAATCAAGATGAGGATATATGTATACCATGGAGTACAATCTGATCTCTGATGATTACTGAAGTCGTATAGGTACTGGTCCAAATGAAAAGGAAGCAACAGATCAGGAAAGTTTTGGCCACATAGTGATGTCTTCAAGTCTTCTACACAATCCTCCAAAGGTGCAAGTCTACATGATGTGAATAAAGGAGTTGAGGTCGAACACAATAAGACATCATTTTATTAACGGTCATTGAGATATACCATTGACAAAATCAGAGAAAACCTACCAATAATGAAAGTAGGTATCAAGGCACCGATTACATTCTTACAAGTGTGAATAAATGAGATGGTGTCGAACACTTGAAGAATTCATTGATTAGGAGACATTGATGTATTCCCAACTATCTATGGCAAGAGGGCCTTCCACTAATAACTGCAAGCCTCAAGGTACTCATAATAATCTAGGCCTCATTTCCAGTATAAATGGGCTGATGTCGATGGAAAGAGACCCACTAAAAGGAGAGCATTAAGGCATCTCTCATCAGTCAGCATGAGGTACAAATCAAGAGCTTCATGATTTGGTGGAAATAGGATGAAGAACAAGTTCACAAACCAACAACCCTGTGCATCTTTTGTGTGTGCCAAGTGAAAATGATACACGAAAAAGAACCTTTGAATAAAAACCAACGATGAAAATTGTTGACAAAGGCGAGGAAACCACCAATAAGGCTAATGGAATCCAAGACACTGCACAAATCCCAATGTGTGAATAGATGTATTTCCATCGAACACAAGGGATACCACCCAGTCAATGACTAATGATAAAATGTCGACTGCTAGGTTCAAGGTTACCTACTAATGATGAAAGTAGGGCCAGGGTGCATGATAGGACTAAAGTATGATGTGATTCTGAGACAAAATGAGGTTATGGACGACATGCAAAGTCAAGAGTTCTAAGAAGTGGTCGACACAGGTTGATAGAATTCCTTTGAACAAGAGCACAAGACATGTGGAGGACTCTGGAAACATAGACTTGATGATAACATCATGAGATGTATGAGGCATCAACAAATTTCTCTATAGAGACTGGAAGAGTAACCAGTTGGTAGAGAAGACTCTGTAATGAGATTGGCTTCCTAAGGCCATGCTAAACCCAAAATTATGATGAATGGAATCAAATAACTTTGTGCTATTTTCAAAGGCAGCACGACTGATGCTGATATAAGATAATACTCCCTTCCCACCCGTCTTTTTTTGTTTTTTCATAACAAA
>JZKD02S2281635.1:280757-299368 GCA_000966675.3 Picea glauca | reverse complement strand
TTATTAATATTGACCTTTATTACATCCGAATACATTGATCTACCTATGTGCGGGTTAGGACCTTAACACTCTCATACACATAAGCATTTTGTACTTTCATTTTGAAGATGATTTCAAAAATTCTTTATATCAATAGATGTTGCACGTTTTTCATTTAACCTCCATCAGTTTTTGGTTGCCTATTATCATGTTGCGCGGGATTATAAACCCTCCCGGGGATACCGATGGATGTGACCTAATCCATAATAGATGGATTCTTAGTATAACATCACAATCAAATTTCGACGAAAAATAGTCTCATCCTTTCATTTAGAATTGCAACTTGAGAGGTTTGGTTAATGTACTTTCCACTGAGTTGAAATTACAGGCACCATACATACAGTACTATAGAAATCCCTGCATCATTTTCTCATTTTTTTATGGATTTCCATTGGATGTGTAATATTGGAAAAAAATTGCTTACCTATGTTCCCACCTTGAAGAGGAAACTCGTGCATGGCCTTAACATAAAAGTCAGAATTGGATCCCAAAAGTCATACACACATAGTCTTACTCTTACTTGCTCCCACTTGTGGCCATCCAAATTCCACCTACATCCATTGACCTGAACATTTTTATCTTCATCAATTTGTGGCTGGATTGACATTTAGAGGAGGCCGGTGGGAATTGATTATAATTATCTCATTTCTACATGGAAATCTTGGTGGAAGTGACATGTTATAAGATTTTATGTGCATATTTTCAAAACAAGAACAAGAAAAAAAACAGTTTGCCGACTGGATATCGGTGGCCACCCACCTTTTCTGACTGGCTCAAAACAGTTTTCTGGTAATTTTGGCAATTTACTATTTTTAGCAGTTTTTAACTTCCAGGGCCATTTTGAGGGCCTAAATGAAGGTTTTTCAAGATTGAGGTTCTCAATGATATATAAGGGCATCATTGAGCCCCCAAAATGAATCTCCTCGATGATACTTTTCCAACGAGCTATCATACACCTAAAACGGAGATTGTATGCAAAAGTTACGACCCCGAGAAGTTGATGTACTAACGTACTCAAACAGGGCCCACATGACTTTTGGCGCTTCATCTCCTAGGGTTAGGTTTTTGGATGTCTAGGGTTTTTGGCATTCCCGCTTATTGTAAAATGCCTTCAGAGCCTCATTGTGATCATCTTCTTGTGAATGCGAGTAGCCGTCACATCTCTTGTCAGAGATAAGTTGCCACCATTCTAGCAAGTCTTTCACTCTGTATTTTTACAGTCTTTGTACATTTCTTTCATTAATAGAAATCATGTATTACTATATCTCTATGTTTATGTTTGCATCTATTATATATTTATATTATATTATTGGATATATGTGATATCTCTGTGCATTTATTTATTATATCTCCACTCTCATTTCGTGTCGAAAATAATCTGGATCAATGGTATCAAAGCAGGATGCTCTTGATCATTTTTTCAGTGCATTTCCCCGACGAGGTCCAAGTATAGCAAGTTGTGTCTTGAGCTTGTCTCTCTTGAAGGAAACTGCTCTCACACACCCAAGAAACCCTCAATGGTGGAAGAAAATAAAAAGGACGAAGCAAACGATCCTATCAATTTGTTGCTTGAGAAAGCTCTCACGTGATAGAGGGACGGAATGATGGAGAATTTTTCCCACATCCTTTAATGCCTGCCGATAACATCAAGCACATCTTCATAAAGAGACCACTTTGGAGGCACCTTTCCTTTCAAGGTACAAGTTAATTTTGATATTCTTGTATTTCAAGGACATATAGATGCAGAAGCCCTAGAAAAATGGTTAACTCTGCTAGAAGGTTATTTCTCTGTTCACGATTTTTTTGAAAAAGAAAAGATCACCTTAGCATTCCTTAAATATCTCCCTCATGTCAAACATTTGTGGGAAACTTACTGGGAGCAAAGTTCCATAGAGGAGTCTAGAATATATGGGGTCAATCCCACTTGGGATGTTTTTGTGGATGTGGTAAAGGAACAGTATTACCCTGTTGGCAACTATGAGGACCAGTAAATGAGATGGACCACACTACGACAAGAGAGGGGCCAAGCAGTTCTAGAGTTCACCAATACCTTCCATACCTTGCACACCAAGATGGGTATCAAAGACTCCGAGTGACATTTGGTTCTAAAATACCATGGGGCTGTACACAGATTCATCCAGAATGAAATGGATTTTCTGGACATCTCATCACTTGGTGTTGCTTATCGATATGTTGTTAAAATATAGCAGAAATTTAAGCACCAGAACAAACGGGAATTCAGGTATGAAAATCTGCAACAATAGAATTATGACAAAGACGAACCTAACAAATAGTCTCCTGAAAACCAGTCCAAGAAATAGGAAAAGAAGGGTCACGTGAAGACAAAGAAGGACACCGGAAAATGGTGTGAGTTCCACAAAATCCCCTGGCATAACACCGATGAATGTTTCTCAAAATAGTCATTGGTGGTCGAGATCAAAGACAAAGAGCCGAACCTTGATTCAGAATCTGATTCTGAAAATATTGGTAAAGGACAGATCATTGATGCAGACCCCACTGCTGTTGCCGCGATCGCAACAATTCAACCAGAAGAACCAACAGATCCTGAAGAGGGGGAGCTCCTTTTTCATTCACAGATGTGGGTGAAGTGGACGCCAATGCATTTTATTGTTGATAGAAGAAGCCAAAAGAACCTCATCTCAGTAGAGGTCGTAAAATAGTTGGTATTGTCGACAACACCACATCCACAACCATACAACATTGGGTGGCTTTGCCAAGGAAGAGATCTTTGTGTCAGCCAGCAATGTCGATTGTCATACGGCATCCATCCTTTCAAGGATGAGGTATTATGTGATGTTGCCCCACTATATGTCTATGATGTTCTCTTGGGCCAACCATATATGTGGAAGCATGATGTTGTTTATGAATCTCAACCCTGCAGTTTCATTGTTTCTCTGGGGGGTCATCTCTACAGAATACCATAGGTAGTTCCGACTACTGTTCCATCTAAAATGTGCCACAAGGTAGTATCTCATACTAAAAAATTCAACTTCTTCACAATCTGTTCAAAAGGGGAACAAAAGGAAACTGTAACCACTACAACCTCGGCTTGAGCACCTTATATCCAACAGAAGCAGGTCGACAAGATTGCAACAAGATGAAAAGATTATTTCTACACATAGTCATCTCAGATAACCTGACTGGTTGAACAAAGTCAACCCCTCTAGCAACAGGTTCATGACAAACTTCTACAAAATGAGCAGCGTGATGTCTCCAACACGACAAGCAGCTCACCAAGATGCAGATTCAGAAAATGCTTGTCCCTCTCCTCTGGGAAATCAATGCAATGCATATCATTGCGTCCTAAGGAGGGAGGATTTATCCAGGTGGATATTGGCATCCACCCACCTTTTCTGACTAGCTCAAAACAGTTTTCTGGCAATTTTGGAAATTTACTATTTTTAGCAGTTTTTAACTTTCGGGGCCATTTTGAGGGCCTATATGAATATTTTTATCATTGAGCCCCAAAAATTAATTTCCTTGAATATACCTTTCCAACGAGCTATCATACACCTAAAACGAATATTTTATGCAAAAGTTACGACCCCGGGAAGTTGATGTACTAACTTACCCAAACGGGGCCCACATGACTTTTGGCACTTCATCTCCTCGGGTTAGGTTTTTGGATGTCTAGGGTTTTTGGAATTCCTACTTATTGTAAAATTCCTTCAGAGCCTCATTGTGACCATGTTCTTGCGAATGCGAGTAGCCATCACATCTCTTATCAGAGATAAACAACCACCATTCTAGTGATTCTTTCACTTTGTATTTTTATAGTCTCTGTGCATTTATTTCATTAATATAAATCGTGTATTACTGTATCTCTATGTTTATGGTTGCATCTCTGATATATTTATGTTATATTATTGGATATACGTGATATCTCTATGCATTTCTTTATTATATCTCCACTCTCATTTCGTGTTGAAAATAATCTGGATCAGTATCATAGCCAAGATTTTCAACAGTCATAATGTGTATTGTGCCAAAACAATCCCTAATGACTGCCCCTGCACTAGAGTGGCCTAGGTTTCCTTTCAAAGCTCCTTCGAAGTTAATTTTGTGGAAGCAAGAGGGGGGAGGGGACCAAATCGAGGGGCTTATCACCAAGGTGGAAGGGGAGGGACGGGTGGGCAGAGAGAGGGTTGAGGGAAGCATGAGGTCCCAAGAGTTAAGGATTAGGAGTTATGCAGAGTCATTTGGTCTGTATTCTTTGTTCCAAGGGTGAAGCATAAGGGTTTCTTGAAGATTTGAGTGGATGGTGGACCAGATGGTTGCTAGGGTGGAGGGTAGTGAGTGAAAGACTCTCTTGTTTCTTTCTTTCGAGAGTTTCTACACTATGAATCCTAGTAGTAGCTTCCAGAGTCTGTTTAGCAATTGGATTTTGTAAGGTCCAGTTCCCCAATTTATAATTGTGTTTATGATGCTACCTTGATCTCTGTGAGTTCTTCTTAGGAGTTGAGTGGAACGGTCCCAGATGGAATCACTGATGGTGCAGTTGTTTAAGAGGTGTTCCATGTTCTCTTCATGTTGAATATAGAGGTGACAGATCGAAGGTCCTATGAAGCCTCTTATCTGGATATTATCCCAGGTTAAGATCTTGTTCTGTATGAGGAGATAGATAAAATTTGAGATTTTTGGCTAGAATTTGGACTTCCATATAGGATCCTTTGGCATGTGTTGAAAGCCTTCTTGTAGAGCATGTCCTTCCTTAAGAGTGAATTTACCGTTGGGCCAGTGCCCCCAATGAATAATGTTAGAGCCATTGCTAGCTCAAATTCTTCTTGTTGAGATTGCATTAGCCCAGTTCTGTAAGTTGCAGTCCTCTGTCACCTGTAGGTCCTGATGGGTGGATTTCCAAGTTATCGAGGAGTGGTCATGAGNAGGGTGAAGCATAAGGGTTTCTTGAAGATTTGAGTGGATGGTGGACCAGATGGTTGCTAGGGTGGAGGGTAGTGAGTGAAAGACTCTCTTGTTTCTTTCTCTCCAGAGTTGCCACACTATGAAGCCTCGTAGTAGCTTCCAGAGTCTGTTTAGCAATTGGATTTTGTAAGGTCCAGTTCCCCAATTTCCAATTGTGTTTATGATGCTACCTTGATCTATGTGAGTTCTTCTTAGGAGTTGAGTGGAACGGTCCCAGATGGAAGCACTGATGGTGCAGTTGTTTAAGAGGTGTTCCATGTTCTCTTCATGTTGAATATAGAGGTGATAGATCGAAGGTCCTATGAAGCCTCTTATCTGGAGATTATCCCAGGTTAAGATCTTGTTCTGTATGAGGAGATAGATAAAATTTGAGATTTTTGGCCAGAATTTGGACTTCCATATAGGATCCTTTGGCATGTGTTGAAAGCCTTCTTGTAGAGCATGTCCTTCCTTAAGAGTGAATTTACCGTTGGGCCAGTGCCCCCAATGAATAATGTCAGAGCCATTTCTAGCTCAAATTCTTCTTGTTGAGATTGCATTAGCCCAGTTCTGTAAGTTGCAGTCCTCTGTCACCTGTAGGTCCTGATGGGTGGATTTCCAAGTTATCGAGGAGTGGTCATGAGGGTTGGAAACCCACATATCTACTACTTTGGCAGTGATTAAATTGGGTATCTAGTTTTCATAGTGTAGCAGATTTTCATTAGATTGAAGGGGTGGCATCTGTTGGTAGGAGTCATTCCAGAACTTGGTGGTCTGACCATTATGCACTTCCCAGAAGGAGTGCTCCTAGATGAAGGGATTTTTTCCCCAAGCCACATTTTATATGTTGGAACCTTGTATTTTGTCTTGCATTCAGATCCAGTGTGAATGTCAGATGCCTGGTGCATACTTGTAGTTCCAAAGCTGAGCCCATATTTCTATTGGATTTTTTTTATCTATCTCCACCAGATCTTTTCCCCCATTGTGTTGTTGAGTTTTCCAGGGTCCCTTAGACCAAGGCCTCCTAGGGATTTTGGTTTTCAGACTTTATCCCAACTGACAAGAGCCCATTTTTTGTCTGAATTATGGCCATGCCAGAGAAAGTTCCTCTACAAATTTCTGATTTTTTTTATGACTGATTGTGGGGCTGCTAGGGAAGAGAAAAGATAGGTCAGTATGGCTTAGAGGACGAATTTGAGAAGGGTGATTTTGGTTGGGAGTTTGAGGGAGTGAAGGTCCAACTATTGAGTCTATTGGAGATGGAGAGTAGGAGCAAGTCCCAGGAGAGGTTGCGGGTTGTCGAGTCCAACAAGGGAAGGACCAAGTATTGAGTCGGTAGGGTGAAAATCAGAATGGAGAGGAGTTGGGAGAGGTCATGATGGACACCCTGGGGTGTGTTGAAGAAGAAAAGTTGCGACTTTGTTAGGTTGAAAGAGGTGCCAGTGGCGTTACTGAAGTTAGAGAGGATGGAGTTGAGTTTGTTGACTTCTTGTACCATGGGGGTGCTCATGAGCATGGTGTTGTTGACGAATTGGTTGTGTGAGGCCACAGGTTGGAGCCCACAGAGGGGGAGGCCTCGCAAAGATCCATTTCCTATGGAGGTTTTTATGTAGCATCCTAGGCCTTCTGCCATTATTACAAAGAGAAAAGGGGAAAGTGGATCCACTTGTCTTAGTCCTCGCGAGGGGGAGAAAGGATGGGAGGGAGAACCATTGACTAGGATGGAGAAGAAGGTGGAGGTGATGAGATTCATGATCCAGATGATCTAGTTGGCATTGAAACCAAAGATCGCTAGAGTTTCTCTTATGTATTGCCAGCTTAATTTGTCAAAGGCTTTAGAAAGATCAAGTTTGAGAAGCATACCTAGTTTTCGTGTGCTTTTGAGTGAGTGAATGACCTCATGGACCAGAATGAAACTATCCATTATTTGTCTTCCTTCTACATAGCCCGAATGCTCCTTTGAGATAATGAAGGGGAGGATTGGTTTGAGTCTGATGTTAGAAAAACAGGACCACGAAGTAATAAAATAAAAAAAATGCGGAAACAAAACACATAAGATGCACAATACAAGAGAGACACATATTTACGTGGTTCACCCAGTGTGGGCTACATCCACCAGATAAATTGCCAAGTCCTTTCTTATTATTATCTAGCAAAATGAAGGGATACAACCTACAACAAAACCTGTTGTAACTTCCTCTTCTTTCTCTCACAGTATCCTCTCTCAGAATACAATACTCGCCAACATACATAGCCTCAATACATTTCCCTCATAAAAGAGGGTTTCCTTCTAGGGAAACAAACCCTAACATAATCTCTATCGTTAGATCTACGACCTTATAATGAATGGTCCAGATTTACATTGAAATTACAATATACTTTTACAAGGCAATTTTTGCTTCAGGGGCTTCGCCCCCAAATCCCCATTGAGGGACGCTTCCCCCGAACCCCCGCTGGGGGCCCGCTTGCCCCCAAACCCCCCAGTCGGGGGGATATCCCCCCTAGGACCCCGGAGAGGGGGTACCCCCCCTCTGTACTCCTCTGCATGGAAGAGTGTACATACTTCTGGGGTGTAAATACTTCATGGGGTATAAACACGGCTGAAAGTAAAAGGCCTCTAAATCAGGAAGATAATCAGGATCCACGACCAACAATCTCCCACTTGGAGACTGATCTCAACAACTCCACCGCTGTTGTATATGCTGGACTTTGAACCTTCTTGGACCTGGAAAATTTCTCATATTCATCTTCATTCTTGAAGACCAACTGAAACTGAGCAAGAACTCAGTTTCTCTCTGGTTACTCCCTTTGTCAACATGTCTGCAGGATTCTGGCTAGTGTGTATCTTTCCCAGCTTCAATTGTCCATCTTCCAAGGTAGATCGTATGAAGTGGTACCTCAATTGTATATTCTTAGTCTTTGAATGGAAGGCTGAGTTCTTTGCAAGGTGAATGACACTCTGACTGTCACAGTACAACCTGTTGTTCTCCTGCTTCTTNATTTTGGTTTTCAGACTTTATCCCAACTGACAAGAGCCCATTTTTTGTCTGAATTATGGCCATGCCAGAGAAAGTTCCTCTACAAATTTCTGATTTTTTTTATGACTGATTGTGGGGCTGCTAGGGAAGAGAAAAGATAGGTCAGTATGGCTTAGAGGACGAATTTGAGAAGGGTGATTTTGGTTGGGAGTTTGAGGGAGTGAAGGTCCAACTATTGAGTCTATTGGAGATGGAGAGTAGGAGCAAGTCCCAGGAGAGGTTGCGGGTTGTCGAGTCCAACAAGGGAAGGACCAAGTATTGAGTCGGTAGGGTGAAAATCAGAATGGAGAGGAGTTGGGAGAGGTCATGATGGACACCCTGGGGTGTGTTGAAGAAGAAAAGTTGCGACTTTGTTAGGTTGAAAGAGGTGCCAGTGGCGTTACTGAAGTTAGAGAGGATGGAGTTGAGTTTGTTGACTTCTTGTACCATGGGGGTGCTCATGAGCATGGTGTTGTTGACGAATTGGTTGTGTGAGGCCACAGGTTGGAGCCCACAGAGGGGGAGGCCTCGCAAAGATCCATTTCCTATGGAGGTTTTTATGTAGCATCCTAGGCCTTCTGCCATTATTACAAAGAGAAAAGGGGAAAGTGGATCCACTTGTCTTAGTCCTCGCGAGGGGGAGAAAGGATGGGAGGGAGAACCATTGACTAGGATGGAGAAGAAGGTGGAGGTGATGAGATTCATGATCCAGATGATCTAGTTGGCATTGAAACCAAAGATCGCTAGAGTTTCTCTTATGTATTGCCAGCTTAATTTGTCAAAGGCTTTAGAAAGATCAAGTTTGAGAAGCATACCTAGTTTTCGTGTGCTTTTGAGTGAGTGAATGACCTCATGGACCAGAATGAAACTATCCATTATTTGTCTTCCTTCTACATAGCCCGAATGCTCCTTTGAGATAATGAAGGGGAGGATTGGTTTGAGTCTGATGTTAGAAAAACAGGACCACGAAGTAATAAAATAAAAAAAATGCGGAAACAAAACACATAAGATGCACAATACAAGAGAGACACATATTTACGTGGTTCACCCAGTGTGGGCTACATCCACCAGAGAAATTGCCAAGTCCTTTCTTATTATTATCTAGAAAAATGAAGGGATACAACCTACAACAAAACCTGTTGTAACTTCCTCTTCTTTCTCTCACAGTATCCTCTCTCAGAATACAATAATCGCCAACATACATAGCCTCAATACATTTCCCTCATAAAAGAGGGTTTCCTTCTAGGGAAACAAACCCTAACATAATCTCTATCGTTATATCTACGACCTTATAATGAATGGTCCAGATTTACATTGAAATTACAATATACTTTTACAAGGCAATTTTTGCTTCGGGGGCTTTGCCTCCAAATCCCCATCGAGGGACGCTTCCCCCGAACCCCCGCTGGGGGCCCGCTTGACCCCAAACCCCCCAGTCGGGGGGATATCCCCCCTAGGACCCCGCAGAGGGGGTACCCCCACTCTGTACTCCTCCGCGTGGAAGAGTGTACATACTTCTGGGGTGTAAATACTTCATGGGGTATAAACACGGCTGAAAGTAAAAGGCCTCTAAATCAGGAAGATAATGAGGATCCACGACCAACAATCTCCCACTTGGAGACTGATCTCAACAACTCCACCGCTATTGTATATGCTGGACTTTGAACCTTCTTGGACCTGGAAAATTTCTCATATTCATCTTCATTCTTGAAGACCAATTGAAACTGAGCAAGAACTCAGTTTCTCTCTGGTTACTCCCTTTGTTAACATGTCTGCAGGATTCTGGCTAGTGTGTATCTTTCCCAGCTTCAATTGTCCATCTTCCAAGGCAGATTGTATGAAGTGGTACCTCAATTGTATATTCTTAGTCTTTGAATGGAAGGCTGAGTTCTTTGCAAGGTGAATGACACTCTGACTGTCACAGTACAACCTGTTGTTCTCCTGCTTCTTNCCAGGTCCTTTCTTTATTATTATCCAGTAAAATGAAGGGATACAACCTACAACAAAACCCGTTGTAACTTCCTCTTCTTTCTCTCACTGTCTCCTCTCTCAGAATACAATACTTGCCATCATACATAGCCACAATACATTTCCCTCATAAAAGAGGGTTGCCTTCTAGGGAAACAAACCCTAACATAATCTCTATCGTTAGATATGCAACCTTATAATGAATGGTCCAGATTTACAATGAAATTACAATATACTTTTACAAGGCAATGTTTTCTTCGGGGGCTTCGCCCCCGAACCCCCGCTGGGGGCCTTCTTGCCCCCAGACCCCCCAGCCAGGGGGATAGCCCCCCCAAACCCTGGAGAGGGGGTAGCCCCCCTCTACACTCCCCCGCGTGGAAGAGTGTACATACTTCTGGGGTGTAAATACTTCATGGGGTATAAACACAGATGAAAGTAAAAGGCCTCTAAATCATGAAGATAATCAGGCTCCACAACCAACAATGGAGAGCTATAACTTTGGAGATAATTTTGTAGATGAAATTGCAGAGTGTTATGGGTCTGAAAGTTTTTGGATTGGTGACTCTCTCCTCCTTGGGTATCAGGGTGAGAAAGGTGGCATTAAGGGCTAGGAGGACTTTGCCGGAGCTACGTGATTCCTCCACTAGTTGCCATACCTCTTCGCTTAGCATGGGTTAACAGGCATGGAAGAAATCCATGGTGAATCCATCTGGACTAGGTGCTTTTCCCGCGGGTAGCTCCTGTATGGCTTGGTCCACTTTATCTTGGCTTATGGGGGTCATGAGGGATTCATTTTATTCTTGAGTGATGAGGGTCAGAATATTAGCTGTTACTCTCCCGATAGCCTCTGCATGGTCTGCCTGAAGTTCTGAGAGGAGGTTGTGGTAATAATCAGTGAGGTCCTTCGTGATGTCCTGATGAGAGAGAAAGGTTGTGCCATGGGAATTTTCTAGTTTAGTTATGCAGTTGATGAAACTCCTGTGAATCATTGATCGGTGGAAAAACTTTGTGTTTTTGTCCCCCTCTTTGAGCCATTGTACCCTAGATTTTTGTCTCCAAAGGATTTAAGCCTTTCTTCCAATTGTTGTCTGATACTCTATTCCTCTTGTTGTTGAATTGGGGTATATCCTATCTGGATGGGTTGGTGTTGAAGAGCTTCAAGTTTTTGTTCCAATAATGTTCTCTCTTGGAGGATGTTGCCATAGAATTCCTTGTTCCACTATCGCACTTGCTGCTTGAAGTATTTGATTTTTTGTTTAAAGTGATACATTTTGGTTCCCTACCATATCTCTATTGCATCTCACCAAAGGCAAGCCATCTTATGGAAGTTGGGATGGGTAAGATAGAACTTTTCAAACCTAAAGGGTTTGAGCTTGGGAGAAGCCATGGTGTCCATCCACAGCTGAACAGGCCAGTGGTCTGAGCCCGCTTTTGGGAGGATATTGGACTCTATTATAGGACCTTCAAGGAGGAGGGTCTCAGAGAGAAGAAAACATTCAAGTCTGCAGACAATCTATTGGGGTCCCGTGCGCTTGTTCGTCCAAGTGAATGTTTTGTTCCCATTCTCTATGTCTACCAGATTATGCTATTCCAAAAATTCCTAGAATTTTATGCTGTCTTGTTCCAATCTTTTCCTAACCCCCCTTTTTTCCTCTAGAGTAAGAATCATGTTGAAATCACCGCCCACAATCCATCTTTGATTATTGGCTAAGGAGCTAACATAAGCTAATTGTTGAAGGAATATTTATTTTTCCGGGATGGTTTGCGGTCCATAGGCATTCGTGGTCCATCCATAGATGTACTCTTGAAAACATAGAAGCATAAACATAAAATGACAACAAATATTATACCAACATGTCTATATGAAACACTAAAACCATAAGCCTCAATAATTATCTACATATCTATATATAGAGACAATAATAAATAACAATATGAGTTTTTAGTCATAGTGGATAATAGGTTTCTACTTATTAATGAATATTATGTTTTTAATGTTTTATATCTTTAAAAATGTTAAGAGGGAAGTATAATAATATTAGGATTTAGACGATGTTTTTATGTTTATAAATTCATTTTTGGTAACTAGTGTTCATTATAATAATTATAATTATTTGTCTTTTGTTTTCACACATTTTATAAATGATTATTTTGTTGATTAACTTAAATTGTTTAAAATAATAATAAAAATACTAAATTACAAAATACAAGTATGATTCTAAGTTTCCTTCTATGTAATATATCGCATCAATTCAAAGTTATCTTTTTCACAAATGAAACACTTAGTTAGATATTTTTTTCAAAACTATGCCAAAAATTCATTTTTCGTTATGCGTCAAACAGAAACAAACCTTATCATGTGATGAAGATGCCCAAAAATTGTAACCTGATGAAAAATTGGATGTTACACCATGAAAAACATAGTAATGTTGTAATGTGTTGAACATAGTAACGTTGCACTCTGTCGAACATAGTAACATTACAATTTGTCGAACATAGTAGCATCACAATGTCAAAAACATAAACTGATGCCACAGTCTGATGAACACAGCCATTTCATCATAATGAGGATAGTAATGTTGCAATGTGACGAACATTAATAGATGTTGTAATGTATCACACATCACCCTACCATCATAATGGGATGAACTTTTCATCATGTTTCAATGTCATGCACATATCCCAACATCGCAATGTGACAAACATTTCCAAACGTTGCAATGGATGAACATAGCCCTGGTGTCACAATGTGACAAACATAAACAAACGTCGCAATGTGAGGAACATAGCCCTACCGTTGAAATGTGACAACCATATCCTCATGTTTCAATTTGATGCTCATATCCTGATGTCGCATTGTGAAAAAAAATTTGAAACATTACAATGGGACGAATACAACCCATAGTCGCATTGTGTTGTACACAATTGAATGTGGAAATGTGACATAAATATACCAACATTGGAATGGGATGAACATTTCCTCACATTCCATTTTGATGCACATATCTTGATGTCACATTGTGACTAACATTTCAAGACATAGCAATGTGTTACACATCTCCCTGTAGTCACAATGTGATCCAGGTGGATATCGGTGGCCACCCACCTTTTCCAAATGGCTCAAAACAGTTTTCTGGCCATTTTGGCAATTTACTATTTTTAGCAGGTTTTAACTTTCGGGGCCATTTTGAGGGTCCAAATGAAGGTTTTTTGAGATCGAGGTTCTTAGTAATAGATGAAGACATATTGATCCCCCAAAATGAATCTCCTCAAAAATACCTTTCCAACGAGCTATCACACGCCTAAAACAGAGATCGTATGCAAAAGTTACGACCCCGGGAAGTTGATGTACTCACTTACCCAAACGGGNCCAGGTCCTTTCTTTATTATTATCCAGTAAAATGAAGGGATACAACCTACAACAAAACCCGTTGTAACTTCCTCTTCTTTCTCTCACTGTCTCCTCTCTCAGAATACAATACTTGCCATCATACATAGCCACAATACATTTCCCTCATAAAAGAGGGTTGCCTTCTAGGGAAACAAACCCTAACATAATCTCTATCGTTAGATATGCAACCTTATAATGAATGGTCCAGATTTACAATGAAATTACAATATACTTTTACAAGGCAATGTTTTCTTCGGGGGCTTCGCCCCCGAACCCCCGCTGGGGGCCTTCTTGCCCCCAGACCCCCCAGCCAGGGGGATAGCCCCCCCAAACCCTGGAGAGGGGGTAGCCCCCCTCTACACTCCCCCGCGTGGAAGAGTGTACATACTTCTGGGGTGTAAATACTTCATGGGGTATAAACACAGATGAAAGTAAAAGGCCTCTAAATCATGAAGATAATCAGGCTCCACAACCAACAATGGAGAGCTATAACTTTGGAGATAATTTTGTAGATGAAATTGCAGAGTGTTATGGGTCTGAAAGTTTTTGGATTGGTGACTCTCTCCTCCTTGGGTATCAGGGTGAGAAAGGTGGCATTAAGGGCTAGGAGGACTTTGCCGGAGCTACGTGATTCCTCCACTAGTTGCCATACCTCTTCGCTTAGCATGGGTTAACAGGCATGGAAGAAATCCATGGTGAATCCATCTGGACTAGGTGCTTTTCCCGCGGGTAGCTCCTGTATGGCTTGGTCCACTTTATCTTGGCTTATGGGGGTCATGAGGGATTCATTTTATTCTTGAGTGATGAGGGTCAGAATATTAGCTGTTACTCTCCCGATAGCCTCTGCATGGTCTGCCTGAAGTTCTGAGAGGAGGTTGTGGTAATAATCAGTGAGGTCCTTCGTGATGTCCTGATGAGAGAGAAAGGTTGTGCCATGGGAATTTTCTAGTTTAGTTATGCAGTTGATGAAACTCCTGTGAATCATTGATCGGTGGAAAAACTTTGTGTTTTTGTCCCCCTCTTTGAGCCATTGTACCCTAGATTTTTGTCTCCAAAGGATTTAAGCCTTTCTTCCAATTGTTGTCTGATACTCTATTCCTCTTGTTGTTGAATTGGGGTATATCCTATCTGGATGGGTTGGTGTTGAAGAGCTTCAAGTTTTTGTTCCAATAATGTTCTCTCTTGGAGGATGTTGCCATAGAATTCCTTGTTCCACTATCGCACTTGCTGCTTGAAGTATTTGATTTTTTGTTTAAAGTGATACATTTTGGTTCCCTACCATATCTCTATTGCATCTCACCAAAGGCAAGCCATCTTATGGAAGTTGGGATGGGTAAGATAGAACTTTTCAAACCTAAAGGGTTTGAGCTTGGGAGAAGCCATGGTGTCCATCCACAGCTGAACAGGCCAGTGGTCTGAGCCCGCTTTTGGGAGGATATTGGACTCTATTATAGGACCTTCAAGGAGGAGGGTCTCAGAGAGAAGAAAACATTCAAGTCTGCAGACAATCTATTGGGGTCCCGTGCGCTTGTTCGTCCAAGTGAATGTTTTGTTCCCATTCTCTATGTCTACCAGATTATGCTATTCCAAAAATTCCTAGAATTTTATGCTGTCTTGTTCCAATCTTTTCCTAACCCCCCTTTTTTCCTCTAGAGTAAGAATCATGTTGAAATCACCGCCCACAATCCATCTTTGATTATTGGCTAAGGAGCTAACATAAGCTAATTGTTGAAGGAATATTTATTTTTCCGGGATGGTTTGCGGTCCATAGGCATTCGTGGTCCATCCATAGATGTACTCTTGAAAACATAGAAGCATAAACATAAAATGACAACAAATATTATACCAACATGTCTATATGAAACACTAAAACCATAAGCCTCAATAATTATCTACATATCTATATATAGAGACAATAATAAATAACAATATGAGTTTTTAGTCATAGTGGATAATAGGTTTCTACTTATTAATGAATATTATGTTTTTAATGTTTTATATCTTTAAAAATGTTAAGAGGGAAGTATAATAATATTAGGATTTAGACGATGTTTTTATGTTTATAAATTCATTTTTGGTAACTAGTGTTCATTATAATAATTATAATTATTTGTCTTTTGTTTTCACACATTTTATAAATGATTATTTTGTTGATTAACTTAAATTGTTTAAAATAATAATAAAAATACTAAATTACAAAATACAAGTATGATTCTAAGTTTCCTTCTATGTAATATATCGCATCAATTCAAAGTTATCTTTTTCACAAATGAAACACTTAGTTAGATATTTTTTTCAAAACTATGCCAAAAATTCATTTTTCGTTATGCGTCAAACAGAAACAAACCTTATCATGTGATGAAGATGCCCAAAAATTGTAACCTGATGAAAAATTGGATGTTACACCATGAAAAACATAGTAATGTTGTAATGTGTTGAACATAGTAACGTTGCACTCTGTCGAACATAGTAACATTACAATTTGTCGAACATAGTAGCATCACAATGTCAAAAACATAAACTGATGCCACAGTCTGATGAACACAGCCATTTCATCATAATGAGGATAGTAATGTTGCAATGTGACGAACATTAATAGATGTTGTAATGTATCACACATCACCCTGCCATCATAATGGGATGAACTTTTCATCATGTTTCAATGTCATGCACATATCCCAACATCGTAATGTAACAAACATTTCCAAACGTTGCAATGGATGAACATAGCCCCGGTGTCACAATGTGACAAACATAAACAAACGTCGCAATGTGAAGAACATAGCCCTACCGTTGAAATGTGACAACCATATCCTCATGTTTCAATTTGATGCTCATATCCTGATGTCGCATTGTGAAAAAAAAATTGAAACATTACAATGGGACGAATACAACCCATAGTCGCATTGTGTTGTACACAATTGAATGTGGAAATGTGACATAAATATACCAACATTGGAATGAGATGAACATTTCCTCACATTCCATTTTGATGCACATATCTTGATGTCACATTGTGACTAACATTTCAAGACATAGCAATGTGTTACACATCGCTCTGTAGTCGCAATGTGATCCAGGTGGATATCGGTGGCCACCCACCTTTTCCAAATGGCTCAAAACAGTTTTTTGGCCATTTTGGCAATTTACTATTTTTAGCAGGTTTTAACTTCCGGGGCCATTTTGAGGGTCCAAATGAAGGTTTTTCTAGATCGAGGTTCTTATTGATATCCGAAGACATATTTATCCCCCAAAATGAATCTCCTCGACAATACCTTTCCAGCGAGCTATCACACGCCTAAAACAGAGATCGTATGCAAAAGTTACGACCTCAGGAAGTTGATGTACTCACTTACCCAAACGGGGCCCACATGACTTTTGGCACTTCATATCCTAGGGTTAGGACTTTTGGCATTCCCTTCTATTGTAAAAGGGCCTTCTGAGCCTCATTGTAATCATCTTCTTGCGAATGCGAGTAACCGCCACATCTCTTCTCGGAGATAAGCTTCCACCATTCTAGCGAGTCTTTCACTCTGTATTTTTACAGTCTCTGTACATTTCGTTCATGAATAGAAATTGTGTATTACTGTATCTCTGTGTTTATGGTTTCATCTCTGATATATTTCTGTTATATTACTAGATATATGTGATATCTCTGTGCATTTCTTTATTATATCTCCGCTCTCATTTTGTGCCGAAAATAATCCGGATCAGTGGTATCAGAGCAGGATGCTCTTGATCGTTTTTCAGTTCATGTCCCCGACGAGGTCCGAGTATAGAAAGTTGGGTCTCAAGATTGTCTCTCTTGAGGAAAACCACTCTCGCACACCCAAGAAACCCTCAATGGTGGAAGAAAATAAAAACGATTGAGTAGACGATCCTATCAGTCTGTTGCTTGAGCAAGCTCTCACGCGACAGAGGGACGAAATGATGGAGAATTTTTCCCACATCCTTCAACGCATACCGATAGCATCAGGTGCATATTCATCAAGCGACCACTTTGGAGGCACCTTTCCTTTCAAGTTATAGGTTAATTTTGATATTCCCGTATTTGAAGGTCAAATAGTTGCAGATGCCCTAGATAAATGGTTAAATCTGCTAGAAGGTTATTTCTCTGTTCATAATTTTTTAGACAAGGAAAAGATCACCTTCATACTCCTTAAGGCTCTCTCCCATGTCAACCATTGGTGGGAAACTTACTGGGAGAAGAGTTCCACAGAGGAGTCTGGAATATATGGGGTCAAGCCCACTTGGGATTTTTTTGCAGATGCGGTAAAGGAACAGTACTACCCTATTGGCAACTATGAGGAACAATACATGAGATGGACCACACTATGGAAAGAGAGGGGCCAAGCAGTTCCGGAGTTCACCAATACCTTCCATACCTTGCTCACCCAGCTAGGTATCAAAGACTCCGAACGACATTTGGTTCTGAAATACTGTGGGGCTCTACATAGATACATCCAAACTGAAATGGATTTTCTGGACATCTCATCACTCGGTGTTGCCTATCGATATGATGTTAAAATTGAGCAGAAATTTAAGCACCAGAACAAACGAGAGTTCGGGTCTGCAAATCCACAACAACCAAAGTATGACAAAGACAACCCTAACAAACAGTCTCCCAAAAACCAGTCCAAGCCACNTATTTGAAGGTCAAATAGTTGCAGATGCCCTAGATAAATGGTTAAATCTGCTAGAAGGTTATTTCTCTGTTCATAATTTTTTAGACAAGGAAAAGATCACCTTCATACTCCTTAATGCTCTCTCCCATGTCAAACATTGGTGGGAAACTTACTGGGAGAAGAGTTCCACAAAGGAGTCTGGAATATATGGGGTCAAGCCCACTTGGGATTTTTTTGCGGATGCAGTAAAGGAACAGTACTGCCCTGTTGGCAACTATGAGGAACAATACATGAGATGGACCACACTACGGAAAGAGAGGGGCCAAGCAGTTCTGAAGTTCACCAATACCTTCCATACCTTGCTCACTCAGCTAGGTATCAAAGACTCCGAACGACATTTGGTTCTGAATTACTGTGGGGCTCTACATAGATACATCCAAACTGAAATGGATTTTCTGGACATCTCATCACTCAGTGCTGCCTATCGATATGATGTTAAAATTGAGCAGAAATTTAAGCACTAGAACAAACGAGAGTTCGGGTATGCAAATCCACAACAACCAAAGTATGACAAAGACAACCCTAACAAACAGTCTCCCAAAAACTAGTCCAAGCCACAGGAAAAGAAGGGTCACGGGAAGACAAAGA
>JZKD02S2281635.1:266692-280747 GCA_000966675.3 Picea glauca | reverse complement strand
AATAACGTTGCAATCTACCAACCATATTAATGTCGCAATGTGACGAACATACCCTCATGTTCAAATGTGACGCTCGTATCCTGATGTCACATTGTGATAGATATTTCCAAACGTCACAATGATATGAACACAACTCATTGTCACAATGTGATATAGACAATCGAATGTGGCAATGTGAAAAACATAGACCAACATTGCAATGAGACAAACATTTCCCAACATCACAATGTGATGAACATAGCCCACTATTGGATTGTGACAAACTTATTCCAATGCCATAATGTGACAAAACAAATCCCTTGTCGTAATTTGATGACCATAATCTTATGATCTCATGTGACGAATAAAAGTTGATGTCACAATGTGACAGACAAAAGTTGATGTCACAATGGGACGAACAAATATGATGTCGCAATATAACGAACAAAACATGATCAACATTGCAATGTAGTAGTTCCATAGTAAACTATGGTTAAAAAGAATCAACATGTCCTACCATAATCAGATCCACATGGTCAATGAAGGTAAACTATGGGTATGGCCGACCATAATAAACCCTGGTCAACCATAGTCAACCGTGGTCATGGCCAACCACAGTGAACCAAAATCATTGTCAATTAATGTATTAATGAGTAAATAATTTGAAATGTTACATTATACATTAATGTATTAATAATTTACTTTTTACATTATATTAATGCAATAATGTATTATTGATGTAGTAATAATTTAATAATGTATTGCTAACGTCATTAAGGTAAATGGTTAAACATAATCAACATGGCCCACCATAATCAGATCCGCATGGTAAACGAAGGTCAACCATGGGTATGGTCGACCATAATAAGCCCTGGTAAACCATAGTAAAGCATGGTAATGGTCAACCACAATTAACCATGGTGAAGGATAACCACGATCAATCATAGTCAACCTTTCCTTCCCAAATTCAACTAAGGTCTACCTAACCATAATAAACCATGATCATGCTCAACCATAAGTAACCATGATCATTGTCAACCATAGTGAACCAAGGTCATTCTCAATTAATGTATTAATGCGTTAACAATTTAACATGTTACAATATACATTAATGTTTTAATACTTTAATTTTTACATTATATATTAATGCAATAATGTATTCTTAAAGTATTAATAATTTAATAATGTATTACTAACGTTATTAAGGTTAATATATTACTACTTTATTAATGTATTACTTTATTAGTATATATTTTTTTTGTAAGTGAGTGTGAATTCCTGTATTACTGAGAGAAGTTATGATACAAAAAATAAATGGGGAGTCTCTTGATCTGCCAAAAAGGAAACCAGACCAAGGATCCCGGAGTTGTGCTGTCTAAGATAGCAGGGGGAGGGTTGGGCCACCACCATGGGAAACTGATCCAGTCCTCCGAAGACCAGTTCGATAAACTGAACCATAACATATAAAAAATACATAACCATTAAAAAGGGGTAGCTCCTACACTGAATACAACTTGACCACGGGTTGATCCTACGCTAGTCCAGGATGATGGGATGCCTTTCGTCTCCATCGTTTCTAGCCTCGTTCTCCTTCCTCTGCTCCATCGTGTGCATATTTTTGATACAAGATGTTGTTCCTCTTCGGTTTGCTGGAGTGATGTCCATGTGGTGGACATAGCATAGGTAAAGGTGGAGTTGGCCTTCCATTTGTTCCATTTTTTCATTCTGGCTCCTCTGGTCCTCAACTAGTCTTTTTGAACTAGCCTCCAGGTTGTTGAGGTGACACAGAATTTTTGTCAACACCTTCTTGTGGTCCTTGATTGCCTCCCTGCTAGTCTCTTTCTGATCATATCTCATCTTTCCTATCAACATTTTTGTTCGCCAGGCCTCCTCCATCATTTTGTGGGAGAGGGTTGTTCTGGGCTATGTGGCCCCTGGGTCCCTTATCCCATTCACTTCCTGAATTATTTCCATCCAAGATTTTCTCTTGCTTGTGGTGTTAATTTCTCTCTCCCACCTGTTGATGATCACTTTTCCCTTTGGATTGACCTGCGTGAGAAAGGTACCCTTGGCTTCTCTAGCTGCTTACTCCATCCTTGTAATCCTTTGGGTGCTTGGCAGAGGTTCTTTCCCCTTGGGGGCTCTCTTACTATGGGTTTTCTTCATTCATACCATCTCATCTTGTTTGTGGTAGTTTTTTCTTTGGTTTCCTCTTCTATTCCTATTCTCCCCTTTCTATTATGTAAGATGGCCTATGTAATTGCTTATCTCCGGTCTGTGGCTATTCTTGGTGTTTCTTATTTTATGGGATCTCCCCAGCTGCAGCCTGGTCCTGACAATCATGGGTCGCTTGTAAAGGTGTACCTTATGATCCTTTTTCACTGTTTTAGAGTGTGTTCTCTTGGTAGCTCTATCGTAATCCTTGCGCCAATCCTTTTCCTTGCATGTTGTACGAAGATCTTTACCACTCCCCGTATCTGTACTTGGGTGAGGTGTACTCATACTTGGCCATGGAAGTCCTTTTTGTTCTTCGTCCTTTGCTGCCTATTGATTATCTTTTATGTTTTCCCATGGACAACCCCTATACTTCTTCCTATTGAAAGGACCGTGGTGGCATACCTCCTCTTGTTGTGTGAGCTGGATCTGCATTGTAACTCGTGTTTGAGTTGTGGGATATCAGATTCTACCTAGATCCTACATGCCCTTCAGTTATTCCTATGCCTCCATTATCAATTTGACCATCCATAATTCGTCTACCGTCATAGTCCTTTTCTGCTAGTTGGATGCAGTCTGTTCAGAACTGACCATTTGGGATGTTACTCCAGATAGTGTCCAGTTTTGGTCCTTCCTTGTTGAGCCCCTCGTTAGCTATTCTATTCACCAATCCATTTGCTGACCTCCGTACCCAATGCAACTCCATTGTGATCCTCATCTATAAGTGCTCTTGAATTTTTTGCAGGAAATGTGCCAAGCGCCAGTGCTTCTAAATTTTTCCCACTCTGGTACCATTTTGGAGTCTCCTTACTGTGTTGATAACTAGCATGGAATTTCCTTCCACTATGGAATTTGTCATCCCTTCCCGGATTAGAATCTCGAGGCTGATCTCTAGGGCTCTGAATTCCATGATGTTGTTGGTTGAGTTTCCCAGAATCCCAGTGTACAACCGAATGATATTTCCTTTACCATCCCTGATTAATCCTCCCATTCTTGTCCATCCCGGGTTACCTTTAGATTCCCCAATGAAATTTAGCTTAATGGAGCCTACTAGTGGTGGTTTCTAGTTGCGCTCACCTACATGGAGTTGTGGTGGCCATATTACCTGATTGGGGTTGCGTCTGTCTTTCAGGTGGAAGGATTCTAGGATTCAGGAGTCCTGAATGTGAGTTGCACTCTTCTTGTCTAGTAGTTGGGGCTCTGTATCGTTTCTCTTGTCATGGAGATTATTGTTTCCTTGATCTTCCCTTTCGTCTAGATTTCGTTCCTGAAGATGCATCGGTTCATTTCCTTCCATGTTGGCCATATGATAATTCCTGGGATGAGGGTCCAACAGAGATTCACCTCTTTGTTTTCACTATAGTTCACTTTCTATATGTTGATAGTTCCAGATATGTTACATCGGATCCTATTGGACTGTTGGAAGATACCTGCCACCCAGTCCCAAATTTATGTTGTGTAGGTACATTCATCAAGGAGATGGTTCATTGTTTCTTCCTTGGCATGGCAGAGGTGGCATCTGGAAGGACCTATGAATCCCCTTTTCCTTAGGTTTCCCCAAGTTAGAATTCGGTTGTAGAGTATTAGCCATTGGAAAATTTTAATTCTTGGCCAATGGGGGTTGTTCCAAAGCTTATCCCATTGTTGCGTCGGGTCTTCTTGATCCTGGTCCATGATATAGTGTCAGACTTATTTTATATTGAATTCCCCACTGTCTTTTTGTCGCCATATCAGTTGGTCATTTCCTTCCGTGACTTCTATTGTTCATCTCCCCAATTCCTCCTCCACTTCTTTTACCATTGTTGTTGTTTGGTCTCTATTCTGTGGAGTGAGAGTGTCTCAGATTCTCCATTTTTTGCAATCTATTTCTTGTTTATAGTAACAGTAGAATTTGGTTTTACCTTGCGCGATCATATCCTATTGGAGTTCCTCCCTGTCCAGGTTCTCGATTCTAGGTTCCTATTTCCAGGCATCCTCCTAGAATTTGGTTGTTCTGCCATTCCTTATTTCCCAAAATATGTGTGTCTGAATCTAGGCTTTGTTGCGCTAGGATAGGTTCCAGATGGTTGAACCTTCCTTGGTGCCTCTGAAGCGAATTTTGTCCTGTTCTCATATTTCCAGGACATAATTTTTCTTCCACAGGTTTACACATGGTGTAGTAGTTTCTTTGAGCCAAAGCCACCATATTTTCACCCCGTAGGTGTCATTGGTCACTTGCGGGTCTTGTAGCCCTAGGCCTCCTTTTATTTTTGGTTTATAGACCTTCTCCCAAGCCACCAAGGCCCATTTTTTATTTTTTTCCGCTCCTCGCCATAGGAAATCCCTTTGGATGGTTCTTATTTTTTGTAGTATCCCCTGGGGGGTTGGGAAAATGGACATCATAAAGGCTGAAATTGATTGCAAAACAAAATTGGTTAGAATAAGTCTTCTAGCTAGGTTGAGGGATCTGTAGGTCCAATTTTTCACTCGCTCCTATAACGTGTTGATTGTTTCTTTCCCAGGTTGCCATTTTGTAAGATTTTTATGTCAGGGGAATGCCCAGACACTTAGTTGGAAGTTCTTTGTGTTCAAAGCCCAAAATGTTGGCCAAATTCCTTTGGATTGTGAGGTTGGTATTGAAGAAGAAGATCATAGATTTGGAATGGTTGATCTCTGCACCCAAGGCTTCCCCAAACTCTTCTATTATTCATTTGTAGGATTTTTCTTCTTTGACCGTGGGTATGGCATGAAGTAAGGTGTCATCCAGAAACTGATGGTGTGTGGAAGTAGTGAAATTTTCGAAAGGTTTGATACCTATTATTCCATGTGTTGTAGTTGCACTTTTTATGCTATGACTGAGACCTTCCATCATCAGAATGAACATGAAGGAGGACATCAGGTCTCCTTGTCTGATGCCTCTCGTGGGAAAAAATGGTTTGGCAAGCGCTCCATTTATTAGTAGCGAGTAGCTTGTTGTGGATACTAGGATGACTATCTAGCTGATCTAGTGCTAGGTGAAACCAAATCCTTCCAAAGTCTTGACCATGTAGTGCCAGCTAACGTTTTCATAAGATTTTTCTAGGTTTAGTTGTATTATCATTCCCCCTCTCTTCTGAAGCTTTAGGGTGTGGATAAGCTCATGGGAATGGATGATATTGTCCATTATTTGTCTTCTTTCCACAAAGCCTGCCTATTCTTGTGAGACCAGTGTGGATAGGACGGGTTTCAATATATTTGTTGTAACTTTGGAGATTATATTATAAACCACATTGCACAATGCTATAGGTCTATAGCGATCAGTGGTTTTGGCTTCATTTTCTTTGGGGATTAGTGTAATCATTGTATCATTTAACACTTTTAGAATGGAGGCTGACCTTCTAGAGTCTTCCACTACCCTATAAATGTCGTGTTTGACAATTTTCCAGCAGGCTTTTAAGAACTCCACTATGAATCCATCTAGACCTAGGGCTTTCCCATTGGGCATTTCCTAGAGTACTTGGTCAATTTCCTCTTCAGCAATGGGTTTCTTTAGGTTGTTATTTTGTTCCTCAGTGACCAGGTGGGGGATATAATGGATTATCCTTTGTATTTTCTCTGTTCTGTCTTGGTTGGATTCCTGGGCTATCCCATGGAAGTGGTTTACCAGAGTATTTTCGATCCTTATGTTACTCTCACTCTATTCCATCCTGGTCCTTAATCTTCAAGATTTTTTTATGGGATCTTCTGGCCATGGTTGTTCTATGAAAAAACTTGGTGTTCAGCTCTCCTTCCCTCAGCCATCTGATACGGGACTTTTGTCACCAAAGTGTTTCTTCCTTCTAGCATCATGCTTCCCAATCCTGGGTCATCTAGATCTCTTCCTTTTTCTGATCCTCTGTATAACCCTCCGAAAAGTAGGTTTCCTGGAGTTTTTTCATTTTTTCTTCTATGTTTTTTTTATCTTGGTTTCCACTCCTTGAGATTATATTCGATGTACTTTAGATTCTTATAGAGTTTGAACATCCTTGTCCCTTTCTCTGGTTGCTCCTCCCTCCACCATTGTTTGATTATGTCTTTGAAAGTTGGGTGTTCAATCCACAATTTCTCAAATCTCAAGGGTTTGTTCTTTGGTGTGGTTTGGAAGCTTGCTTCTAGTTGCATTGGCTAGTGATCAGAACCCCCCCAAGGAAGGATGTTGCAATCTAAGGTTATCCCTTGCATAATGATTGACTTTGATACTAGGAATCTGTCGAGTCTTGTTGCTACCTAATACCGTTTCATCCATTTTTTGTTCTAGGTGAACTGGTCATTATTAGTTTTGAGGTCTACCATCTCTGCTGTGTCTATGAACTTTGAGAATTCTTCCGCATCCCTATCCAATCTTCTTGTACCTCATTTTTTCTTTGCAAGTGACGTGATGATGTTGAAGTGCCCTGCTAGAATCCATTGGATGTTCTTGGATTGGGTTTTAAGGTCTTCTAGGTCTCGTATCATTCCTCTCTTTTCCTATGACACCTGGGGACCATACACATTAGTGCATAGAATCACCTCTGTGTTTNAATAACGTTGCAATCTACCAACCATATTAATGTCGCAATGTGACGAACATACCCTCATGTTCAAATGTGACGCTCGTATCCTGATGTCACATTGTGATAGATATTTCCAAACGTCACAATGATATGAACACAACTCATTGTCACAATGTGATATAGACAATCGAATGTGGCAATGTGAAAAACATAGACCAACATTGCAATGAGACAAACATTTCCCAACATCACAATGTGATGAACATAGCCCACTATTGGATTGTGACAAACTTATTCCAATGCCATAATGTGACAAAACAAATCCCTTGTCGTAATTTGATGACCATAATCTTATGATCTCATGTGACGAATAAAAGTTGATGTCACAATGTGACAGACAAAAGTTGATGTCACAATGGGACGAACAAATATGATGTCGCAATATAACGAACAAAACATGATCAACATTGCAATGTAGTAGTTCCATAGTAAACTATGGTTAAAAAGAATCAACATGTCCTACCATAATCAGATCCACATGGTCAATGAAGGTAAACTATGGGTATGGCCGACCATAATAAACCCTGGTCAACCATAGTCAACCGTGGTCATGGCCAACCACAGTGAACCAAAATCATTGTCAATTAATGTATTAATGAGTAAATAATTTGAAATGTTACATTATACATTAATGTATTAATAATTTACTTTTTACATTATATTAATGCAATAATGTATTATTGATGTAGTAATAATTTAATAATGTATTGCTAACGTCATTAAGGTAAATGGTTAAACATAATCAACATGGCCCACCATAATCAGATCCGCATGGTAAACGAAGGTCAACCATGGGTATGGTCGACCATAATAAGCCCTGGTAAACCATAGTAAAGCATGGTAATGGTCAACCACAATTAACCATGGTGAAGGATAACCACGATCAATCATAGTCAACCTTTCCTTCCCAAATTCAACTAAGGTCTACCTAACCATAATAAACCATGATCATGCTCAACCATAAGTAACCATGATCATTGTCAACCATAGTGAACCAAGGTCATTCTCAATTAATGTATTAATGCGTTAACAATTTAACATGTTACAATATACATTAATGTTTTAATACTTTAATTTTTACATTATATATTAATGCAATAATGTATTCTTAAAGTATTAATAATTTAATAATGTATTACTAACGTTATTAAGGTTAATATATTACTACTTTATTAATGTATTACTTTATTAGTATATATTTTTTTTGTAAGTGAGTGTGAATTCCTGTATTACTGAGAGAAGTTATGATACAAAAAATAAATGGGGAGTCTCTTGATCTGCCAAAAAGGAAACCAGACCAAGGATCCCGGAGTTGTGCTGTCTAAGATAGCAGGGGGAGGGTTGGGCCACCACCATGGGAAACTGATCCAGTCCTCCGAAGACCAGTTCGATAAACTGAACCATAACATATAAAAAATACATAACCATTAAAAAGGGGTAGCTCCTACACTGAATACAACTTGACCACGGGTTGATCCTACGCTAGTCCAGGATGATGGGATGCCTTTCGTCTCCATCGTTTCTAGCCTCGTTCTCCTTCCTCTGCTCCATCGTGTGCATATTTTTGATACAAGATGTTGTTCCTCTTCGGTTTGCTGGAGTGATGTCCATGTGGTGGACATAGCATAGGTAAAGGTGGAGTTGGCCTTCCATTTGTTCCATTTTTTCATTCTGGCTCCTCTGGTCCTCAACTAGTCTTTTTGAACTAGCCTCCAGGTTGTTGAGGTGACACAGAATTTTTGTCAACACCTTCTTGTGGTCCTTGATTGCCTCCCTGCTAGTCTCTTTCTGATCATATCTCATCTTTCCTATCAACATTTTTGTTCGCCAGGCCTCCTCCATCATTTTGTGGGAGAGGGTTGTTCTGGGCTATGTGGCCCCTGGGTCCCTTATCCCATTCACTTCCTGAATTATTTCCATCCAAGATTTTCTCTTGCTTGTGGTGTTAATTTCTCTCTCCCACCTGTTGATGATCACTTTTCCCTTTGGATTGACCTGCGTGAGAAAGGTACCCTTGGCTTCTCTAGCTGCTTACTCCATCCTTGTAATCCTTTGGGTGCTTGGCAGAGGTTCTTTCCCCTTGGGGGCTCTCTTACTATGGGTTTTCTTCATTCATACCATCTCATCTTGTTTGTGGTAGTTTTTTCTTTGGTTTCCTCTTCTATTCCTATTCTCCCCTTTCTATTATGTAAGATGGCCTATGTAATTGCTTATCTCCGGTCTGTGGCTATTCTTGGTGTTTCTTATTTTATGGGATCTCCCCAGCTGCAGCCTGGTCCTGACAATCATGGGTCGCTTGTAAAGGTGTACCTTATGATCCTTTTTCACTGTTTTAGAGTGTGTTCTCTTGGTAGCTCTATCGTAATCCTTGCGCCAATCCTTTTCCTTGCATGTTGTACAAAGATCTTTACCACTCCCCGTATCTGTACTTGGGTGAGGTGTACTCATACTTGGCCATGGAAGTCCTTTTTGTTCTTCGTCCTTTGCTGCCTATTGATTGTATTTTATGTTTTCCCATGGACAAACCCTATACTTCTTCCTATTGAAAGGACCGTGGTGGCATACCTCCTCTTGTTGTGTGAGTTGAATCTGCATTGTAACTCGTGTTTGAGTTGTGGGATATCAGATTATACCTAGATCCTACATGCCCTTCAGTTATTCCTATGCCTCCATTATCAATTTGACCATCCATAATTCGGCTACCGTCATAGTCCTTTTCTGCTAGTTGGATGAAGTCTGTTTAGAACTGACCATTTGGGATGTTACTCCAGATAGTGTCCAGTTTTGGTCCTTCCTTGTCGAGCCCCTCGTTAGCTATTCTATTCACCAATCCATTTGTTGACCTTCGTACCCAACGCAACTCCATTGTGATCCTCATCTATAAGTGCTCTTGAATTTTTTGCAGGAAATGTGCCAAGCGCCAGTGCTTCTAAATTTTCCCCACTCTGGTACCATTTTGGAGTCTCCTTACTGTGTTGATAACTAGCATGGAATCTCCTTCCACTATGGAATTTGTCATCCCTTCCCGGATTAGAATCTCGAGGCTGATCTCTAGGGCTCTGAATTCCATGATGTTGTTGGTTGAGTTTCCCAGACTCCCAGTGTACAACCGAATGATATTTCCTTTACCATCCCTGATTACTCCTCCCATTCTTGTCCGTCCCGGGTTACCTTTAGATTCCCCAATTGAATTTAGCTTAAGGGAGCCTACTAGTGGTGGTTTCTAGTTGCGCTCACCTACATGGAGTTGTGGTGGCCATCTTACCTGATTGGGGTTGTGTCTGTCTTTCAGGTGGAAGGATTCTAGGATTCAGGAGTCCTGGTATGTGAGTTGCAATCTTCTTGTCTGGTAGTTGCGGCTCTGTATCGTTTCTCTTGTCATGGAGATTATTGTTTCCTTGATCTTCCCTTTCGTCTAGCTTTCGTTCCTGAAGATGCATCGGTTCATTTCCTTCCATGTTGGCCATATGATAATTCCTGGGATGAGGGTCCAACAGAGATTCACCTCTTTGTTTTCACTATAGTTCACTTTCCAGATGTTGATAGTTTCAGATATGTTACATCGGATCCTATTGGACTGTTGGAAGATACCTGCCACCCAGTCCCAAATTTATGTTGTGTAGGTACATTCATCAAGGAGATGGTTCATTGTTTCTTCCTTGGCATGGCAGAGGTGGCATCTGGAAGGACCTATGAATCCCCTTTTCCTTAGGTTTCCCCAAGTTAGAATTCGGTTGTAGAGTATTAGCCATTGGAAAATTTTAATTCTTGGCCAATGGGGGTTGTTCCAAAGCTTATCCCATTGTTGCGTCGGGTCTTCTTGATCCTGGTCCATGATATAGTGTCAGACTTATTTTATATTGAATTCCCCACTGTCTTTTTGTCGCCATATCAGTTGGTCATTTCCTTCCGTGACTTCTATTGTTCATCTCCCCAATTCCTCCTCCACTTCTTTTACCATTGTTGTTGTTTGGTCTCTATTCTGTGGAGTGAGAGTGTCTCAGATTCTCCATTTTTTGCAATCTATTTCTTGTTTATAGTAACAGTAGAATTTGGTTTTACCTTGCGCGATCATATCCTATTGGAGTTCCTCCCTGTCCAGGTTCTCGATTCTAGGTTCCTATTTCCAGGCATCCTCCTAGAATTTGGTTGTTCTGCCATTCCTTATTTCCCAAAATATGTGTGTCTGAATCTAGGCTTTGTTGCGCTAGGATAGGTTCCAGATGGTTGAACCTTCCTTGGTGCCTCTGAAGCGAATTTTGTCCTGTTCTCATATTTCCAGGACATAATTTTTCTTCCACAGGTTTACACATGGTGTAGTAGTTTCTTTGAGCCAAAGCCACCATATTTTCACCCCGTAGGTGTCATTGGTCACTTGCGGGTCTTGTAGCCCTAGGCCTCCTTTTATTTTTGGTTTATAGACCTTCTCCCAAGCCACCAAGGCCCATTTTTTATTTTTTTCCGCTCCTCGCCATAGGAAATCCCTTTGGATGGTTCTTATTTTTTGTAGTATCCCCTGGGGGGTTGGGAAAATGGACATCATAAAGGCTGAAATTGATTGCAAAACAAAATTGGTTAGAATAAGTCTTCTAGCTAGGTTGAGGGATCTGTAGGTCCAATTTTTCACTCGCTCCTATAACGTGTTGATTGTTTCTTTCCCAGGTTGCCATTTTGTAAGATTTTTATGTCAGGGGAATGCCCAGACACTTAGTTGGAAGTTCTTTGTGTTCAAAGCCCAAAATGTTGGCCAAATTCCTTTGGATTGTGAGGTTGGTATTGAAGAAGAAGATCATAGATTTGGAATGGTTGATCTCTGCACCCAAGGCTTCCCCAAACTCTTCTATTATTCATTTGTAGGATTTTTCTTCTTTGACCGTGGGTATGGCATGAAGTAAGGTGTCATCCAGAAACTGATGGTGTGTGGAAGTAGTGAAATTTTCGAAAGGTTTGATACCTATTATTCCATGTGTTGTAGTTGCACTTTTTATGCTATGACTGAGACCTTCCATCATCAGAATGAACATGAAGGAGGACATCAGGTCTCCTTGTCTGATGCCTCTCGTGGGAAAAAATGGTTTGGCAAGCGCTCCATTTATTAGTAGCGAGTAGCTTGTTGTGGATACTAGGATGACTATCTAGCTGATCTAGTGCTAGGTGAAACCAAATCCTTCCAAAGTCTTGACCATGTAGTGCCAGCTAACGTTTTCATAAGATTTTTCTAGGTTTAGTTGTATTATCATTCCCCCTCTCTTCTGAAGCTTTAGGGTGTGGATAAGCTCATGGGAATGGATGATATTGTCCATTATTTGTCTTCTTTCCACAAAGCCTGCCTATTCTTGTGAGACCAGTGTGGATAGGACGGGTTTCAATATATTTGTTGTAACTTTGGAGATTATATTATAAACCACATTGCACAATGCTATAGGTCTATAGCGATCAGTGGTTTTGGCTTCATTTTCTTTGGGGATTAGTGTAATCATTGTATCATTTAACACTTTTAGAATGGAGGCTGACCTTCTAGAGTCTTCCACTACCCTATAAATGTCGTGTTTGACAATTTTCCAGCAGGCTTTTAAGAACTCCACTATGAATCCATCTAGACCTAGGGCTTTCCCATTGGGCATTTCCTAGAGTACTTGGTCAATTTCCTCTTCAGCAATGGGTTTCTTTAGGTTGTTATTTTGTTCCTCAGTGACCAGGTGGGGGATATAATGGATTATCCTTTGTATTTTCTCTGTTCTGTCTTGGTTGGATTCCTGGGCTATCCCATGGAAGTGGTTTACCAGAGTATTTTCGATCCTTATGTTACTCTCACTCTATTCCATCCTGGTCCTTAATCTTCAAGATTTTTTTATGGGATCTTCTGGCCATGGTTGTTCTATGAAAAAACTTGGTGTTCAGCTCTCCTTCCCTCAGCCATCTGATACGGGACTTTTGTCACCAAAGTGTTTCTTCCTTCTAGCATCATGCTTCCCAATCCTGGGTCATCTAGATCTCTTCCTTTTTCTGATCCTCTGTATAACCCTCCGAAAAGTAGGTTTCCTGGAGTTTTTTCATTTTTTCTTCTATGTTTTTTTTATCTTGGTTTCCACTCCTTGAGATTATATTCGATGTACTTTAGATTCTTATAGAGTTTGAACATCCTTGTCCCTTTCTCTGGTTGCTCCTCCCTCCACCATTGTTTGATTATGTCTTTGAAAGTTGGGTGTTCAATCCACAATTTCTCAAATCTCAAGGGTTTGTTCTTTGGTGTGGTTTGGAAGCTTGCTTCTAGTTGCATTGGCTAGTGATCAGAACCCCCCCAAGGAAGGATGTTGCAATCTAAGGTTATCCCTTGCATAATGATTGACTTTGATACTAGGAATCTGTCGAGTCTTGTTGCTACCTAATACCGTTTCATCCATTTTTTGTTCTAGGTGAACTGGTCATTATTAGTTTTGAGGTCTACCATCTCTGCTGTGTCTATGAACTTTGAGAATTCTTCCGCATCCCTATCCAATCTTCTTGTACCTCATTTTTTCTTTGCAAGTGACGTGATGATGTTGAAGTGCCCTGCTAGAATCCATTGGATGTTCTTGGATTGGGTTTTAAGGTCTTCTAGGTCTCGTATCATTCCTCTCTTTTCCTATGACACCTGGGGACCATACACATTAGTGCATAGAATCACCTCTGTGTTTCCAATGATTTTCATGCGAACTGTCAGGGTATGCCTGGTCGCTTTAGCTGATATTGGGCTTGGTACTTGTGGGTTACACAAGGTGAGAATACCTCCTGCCATTTGGTGGCCTCCAACAACCAACATATTGTACTTGTGCCATTGTTGTTTACTAATTGCCTCCATTCTATCTGTAGTTCATTTTGTCTCTTGAATGAAACAAAGATCTGGTTGTTCCTTCTTTAGTCTATTTCTAAGGATTATTTTCTTTCTCGGGCTGTTTAGGCCTCTTATATTCCAAGTTATAACCTTCATTTAAACATGTGGGGGGGATTTGGGGAATATTTTCTTCATCTTACCCGAGTTTATCAGTAGCGCTCCAAGCTCCTGTAGGGCTACACTATTTGATTTCCTTCCTTTTTTCCTCCTCGTCTACTTGGGTGAGAGTTGTGGTTGTCCCTCGCTGACTTTGACTCCTAGGTGTCCTATCTCCCCATGTTGTTGATACTGAGAGGGGGGTGAATCAGTATCCAGTACAATTTAAAACCTTTTTCAACATATACTTAAACCATTCAATTATATCCAATGAGCAATGAACAATAGTATAAGAGTTACACCAATACACCACAATACACCATGCACAATATATGAGAAATA
>JZKD02S2281635.1:208369-234738 GCA_000966675.3 Picea glauca | reverse complement strand
CTCTCTACAGAATAGATTGAAAAATTCTTGAACAAAAACAATGATTAACATGCCAACTACAACAGATCCTTTGTTTCTCAGGGATCCATTAATCAAAGGTAGCCTTTGATCCTCATAACCTGCAATTTATTCAAGCAAGAAGATAACAAAAGAAATGGAAAACAAATAATACAATCTGATAAACAACTCTCATGAATATTTAATAGCATAAATGTTAATTACAACAAGACCTTAGGATTAAATTTGTAAAATAGATGTAATCCATAAGACGTAAAAATATGTAAATATGAATATATATATCAAAAATATCAAAGTACATGGGTGGGCGCAAGTGCCTCAAAAATATGTCCAGTAAGAGTTACAAGGCTTATGCCCTAAAAAATATACAAAAGTTTCCCCCGGCATGTGAGTAGTCTAGCCTATATAAGGGAGGGGCCTATTGGCCCTGCCATAATGAACAACGACGTTTTTCCAAATGCCATAAGAGTTGGACCTAGGTCCATGATACCCCAACTATGAGAGGTTGCATTGACTATGGGAGATCCTCGATCTTCTCCATAGGGACTGTACGAGTGAGCATGGTGATGGTTCCTCTCTACCCATCTCAATACTCTCTCAGCCTCTCCGGCTGGAGGCCCCCCTGCTGTTGCTACTTCTCCGACAGCTGCAGCGGGTCCTGCCTCTAGTCGAGGATGTCGCCTAGTCCTCGAGAAGTCTGTTGGACACACTGGTCCCACATCTGTACACAACAGATACATAATTGTCAAATACTCTGGTACACATAAAAATGATATATATAAAAAGAAACAAAAATTAAATAACTTTGAAAAAAAATCATACCTATCTCTCATCGCTCCGCTTCTAGAGGTAAAAGCATGTCAGGATCTCTAGAAAAGTTGATCGCGACATAGGAGTAGTCCTCTTTAGTCAGAATTTTCCGAGACCACTAGTCAAAAATTTTATCATCAAAGGTATTGATGGTCATCCCTCCACCCTCTCGTGGAAACAACGTCGCCCATCTACATAGTGCTGGGAGAGAGACCCCGTGCCCTCGTATCATCCCTCGGGGACTAAGACTGGGTACCCTCTTGAAGAAAAAGGAACATAAAATAGTCCTAAAACAAAAGTTTCAATGTTCCCATATCTGACACTTTGTTAGTTGTCTCTTCATGCAATCTGGCATGGTTGTACTCTAGTTGAAAATCCATGCATTTAAGAATTATACTGCAAAATGCATGTGTGCCCGGGAGGCTAGATGCAAAGCCACAGATCCAGTGATCTGCCCAATAAGTAGAACCATTAACTTCAGTGATAGGTTGTTGATCTTCTATATAGGTACCTGAGAACCTACTTTCTTAGTACCAACCTCGCAATGGAGTCCAATCAACTCCTCAATGTTATGAGGCCCGGGGGGGGGGAAAGTGCGCAAGTTGACTAGATCCCCTCTCCTCAAGAGACCATTAAGGAAGTAAATGTATTCAGTCATTGGAGTCAACGACTACCCCTCGAGCATAAATGCCTCTACGTTAGGATGCCATTTATCTATCAAAGCATTCAACAACCTGGGTTGAGCCCTCATAAATGGACACTGGAAGAACTTTAACAACCCACATTGTGATAAAACAGTGATAGAAGAAGGGTCTTATGAGACCAAAAAACCAATGTCCTCATGCTCCCTCTCTCTCGAATGAACATACATCCTACAAAATGACAAAGTCATGGGGAGTTAACTCTTGTCTTTTTTATTTTTCCATTTATTTGAGGGTGTATGCGGGTTGTCTTGGTAACAGTCATGTGTGTACACAAGAAAATTATCTTATGCCCGTGTGATCACGCGGGTTGTTGTTGGACAACCCACGTACACGCAGGGATGACCTCTTTAAAGGTCAACACCCCCCCAAAAAACAAAAATAAATGCAAAAAGGAAGAATGAAAATGCAGGAGGGGTTAGTTTGTACTAACTTGGTCCAAGTGGAAGTTTGTTTCGTCTACTGAAGCTCCCATAATCAACTCTTTCGGCAAAGGGGTGTTTTTTACTTTTTTGTCAATTCTCAAATTACAATGGTGATAATGAGTTGGCAAATTCTATTTATAGACGTTTTGGCCCCTTTTTGTCATTTTTGGACCCTTTTGTCATTTTTTCTAGCTTGAAAATCGTTTAGTATGGTTCTTAAGTTTCTTCAGGGATGTTATGATACATGTTACTTCGGGTATTTGGAAACTTTTTGAGAGTTGGGTCATTTTTAAAGGTATTTTGGTAAAAAGTCATTTTTCCAACTTTGTGCATGTAATATAGGATTCCACCTCCACTTGTTGCACCTCATTGTCTTTTTTGCTTTACCATATGATTGAACCCACCGAATTGCGACACAGAACTCTCACTCCTTCTCTAGAAGTTTTTTAATTTAGTGGTGGAGCCTACCTTCACATGGATGCCCTAGGTATATCCTAGTTGCATTTTGGTGTCCATGCCATCGCTAATGATTATAGGCTCAGGAGTACCTTTTTTAGTCGTTCCTGTTTATGAGTTTGAGCCTCACTTGCATAATTCATTATCTCTTTTGACCTCACCCTCGGGAATCCTAATACAACAGGTCTTGTTTTAGGCCCTTTTCATACCCTCTAAACATGAAAATATTTTTGACCAATCATGTTGCCCTTCACGCTCACCAAACTAAAATTTGGAGGCACTTCTGTCTGGCTGTAGTTTACCCCTTTTTCGGTTTGGATGNCTCTCTACAGAATAGATTGAAAAATTCTTGAACAAAAACAATGATTAACATGCCAACTACAACAGATCCTTTGTTTCTCAGGGATCCATTAATCAAAGGTAGCCTTTGATCCTCAAAACCTGCAATTTATTCAAGCAAGAAGATAACAAAAGAAATGGAAAACAAATAATACAATCTGATAAACAACTCTCATGAATATTTAATGGCATAAATGCTAATTACAACAAGCCCTTAGGATTAAATTTGTAAAATAGATGTAATCCATAAGACGTAAAAATATGTAAATATGAATATATATATCAAAAATATCAAAGTACATGGGTGGGCGCAAGTGCCTCAAAAATATGTCCAGTAAGAGTTACAAGGCTTATGCCCTAAAAAATATACAAAAGTTTCCCCCGGCATGTGAGTAGTCTAGCCTATATAAGGGAGGGGCCTATTGGCCCTGCCATAATGAACAACAACGTTTTTCCAAATGCCATAAGAGTTGGACCTAGGTCCATGATACCCCAACTATGAGAGGTTGCATCGACTATGGGAGATCCTCGATCTTCTCCATAGGGACTGTACGAGTGAGCATGGTGATGGTTCCTCTCTACCCATCTCAATACTCTCTCAGCCTCTCCGGCTGGAGGCCCCCCTGTTGTTGCTACTTCTCCGGCAGCTGCAGCGGGTCCTGCCTCTAGTCGAGGATGCCGCCTAGTCCTCGAGAAGTCTGTTGGACACACTGGTCCCACATCTGTACATAACAGATACATAATTGTCAAATACTCTGGTACACATAAAAATGATATATATAAAAAGAAACAAAAATTAAATAACTTTGAAAAAAAATCATACCTATCTCTCATCGCTCCGCTTCTAGAGGTAAAAGCATGTCAGGATCTCTAGAAAAGTTGATCGCGACATAGGAGTAGTCCTCTTTAGTCAGAATTTTCCGAGACCACTAGTCAAAAATTTTATCATCAAAGGTATTGATGGTCATCCCTCCACCCTCTCGTGGAAACAACGTCGCCCATCTACATAGTGCTGGGAGAGAGACCCCGTGCCCTCGTATCATCCCTCGGGGACTAAGACTGGGTACCCTCTTGAAGAAAAAGGAACATAAAATAGTCCTAAAACAAAAGTTTCAATGTTCCCATATCTGACACTTTGTTAGTTGTCTCTTCATGCAATCTGGCATGGTTGTACTCTAGTTGAAAATCCATGCATTTAAGAATTATACTGCAAAATGCATGTGTGCCCGGGAGGCTAGATGCAAAGCCACAGATCCAGTGATCTGCCCAATAAGTAGAACCATTAACTTCAGTGATAGGTTGTTGATCTTCTATATAGGTACCTGAGAACCTACTTTCTTAGTACCAACCTCGCAATGGAGTCCAATCAACTCCTCAATGTTATGAGGCCCGGGGGGGGGGAAAGTGCGCAAGTTGACTAGATCCCCTCTCCTCAAGAGACCATTAAGGAAGTAAATGTATTCAGTCATTGGAGTCAACGACTACCCCTCGAGCATAAATGCCTCTACGTTAGGATGCCATTTATCTATCAAAGCATTCAACAACCTGGGTTGAGCCCTCATAAATGGACACTGGAAGAACTTTAACAACCCACATTGTGATAAAACAGTGATAGAAGAAGGGTCTTATGAGACCAAAAAACCAATGTCCTCATGCTCCCTCTCTCTCGAATGAACATACATCCTACAAAATGACAAAGTCATGGGGAGTTAACTCTTGTCTTTTTTATTTTTCCATTTATTTGAGGGTGTATGCGGGTTGTCTTGGTAACAGTCATGTGTGTACACAAGAAAATTATCTTATGCCCGTGTGATCACGCGGGTTGTTGTTGGACAACCCACGTACACGCAGGGATGACCTCTTTAAAGGTCAACACCCCCCCAAAAAACAAAAATAAATGCAAAAAGGAAGAATGAAAATGCAGGAGGGGTTAGTTTGTACTAACTTGGTCCAAGTGGAAGTTTGTTTCGTCTACTGAAGCTCCCATAATCAACTCTTTCGGCAAAGGGGTGTTTTTTACTTTTTTGTCAATTCTCAAATTACAATGGTGATAATGAGTTGGCAAATTCTATTTATAGACGTTTTGGCCCCTTTTTGTCATTTTTGGACCCTTTTGTCATTTTTTCTAGCTTGAAAATCGTTTAGTATGGTTCTTAAGTTTCTTCAGGGATGTTATGATACATGTTACTTCGGGTATTTGGAAACTTTTTGAGAGTTGGGTCATTTTTAAAGGTATTTTGGTAAAAAGTCATTTTTCCAACTTTGTGCATGTAATATAGGATTCCACCTCCACTTGTTGCACCTCATTGTCTTTTTTGCTTTACCATATGATTGAACCCACCGAATTGCGACACAGAACTCTCACTCCTTCTCTAGAAGTTTTTTAATTTAGTGGTGGAGCCTACCTTCACATGGATGCCCTAGGTATATCCTAGTTGCATTTTGGTGTCCATGCCATCGCTAATGATTATAGGCTCAGGAGTACCTTTTTTAGTCGTTCCTGTTTATGAGTTTGAGCCTCACTTGCATAATTCATTATCTCTTTTGACCTCACCCTCGGGAATCCTAATACAACAGGTCTTGTTTTAGGCCCTTTTCATACCCTCTAAACATGAAAATATTTTTGACCAATCATGTTGCCCTTCACGCTCACCAAACTAAAATTTGGAGGCACTTCTGTCTGGCTGTAGTTTACCCCTTTTTCGGTTTGGATGCTCAACTGTATGAACAAAGGTATACTCTAGGAGCCTCGATTGTCTAGAAGAGTATTATTATGTATATGTTTAACCCTTTTTCGGGCCTGAGGGACTAAATTTATGAAACAGGAATCCCCACGGAGTCCATAGTTAAGCTCTTTTCAAACTCCCTAAAATTGAAAAGATTGTCGAGTGACCTTGTTTCTTCACACTCGTTAAAATTGGTCAAGACGAACACCCCATACAGAGTCTATAGTTAAGCTCTTTTTAGACTCCTTAAATATTTAAAGATGGCCAAGTGATCTTGTCTTTGTCAAAATCATTAAAATGATTTTGAATAGATGTATGTTCGGTGCTAGTTTACCCATTTTTCGAGCCGACTAGACTACCCTCGAAAAAGGAAACCCAATGGAGTCTCCTTTTACACTTTTTCAGACTCTCTAAAAATGAAAATTCGTTGATCTTAGCTTCTCTGGGCTCGTTAAAATTACATCGAAGGGAGTTATCAGTGTATCTTATTAATCGCATTTGTATCCCTGCATCTTTGGCCTAATGTCAGCTCCTTGTTGCTCTCAAATGAACCTCTTGTCTGTTCCCGACGAACCATCGAAGACCTCTCGGTAGTGAAGTTGTACATTGATATTACACTCCTACCCAAGTTTTGAAGATTTTGAAGTTGTTTCTAGAGCTTTGAAGACCTCATCTCCAGCCATCATGCGTCATTGGCTTCTTGAAGATGGATAGTATACATGTATATCTTTTGATTTTGAGATGTACATCCACTGTGTACTCCTCGCAACTACACTTTATATAGTTGTATGACATGGATCTGTAGTGTATTTGATTGGCAGCCATGATTTTATTTCATCCCGAGCATGGGTATGCCCACCTTGGTGAGACAAATTGTTATTTTGGATACGACACCTCCTGAACTCTGGTCCCTAGGCTCACTCACTTTGTACATTGGTGAATATTTGTAGTGTATTTCGGCCATCAGATGCTCTTCTGACCTCACACATTAGGGGGCATCTGTTATAACCCTAAATTGCACCAGACATGCATTCCTAACTTTAGGCTATCTTACTTACAATCTTTTCCAAGCCATCACTAAACAACTCTTCTAAAATGCATTGTTTTGAAGGTGTACACACCCTACACCACTATTACATGCATACATACACTTTCTGCACCACTACAACCTGCGTACACTCACAAAAAATCATGAAAAAAGAAAATTGAAAAGGGATATGGGTTTCTAGGTCGTTACTTAATTAGTTAACCACCCATATCCAGTCACCCCAACTGTTAATATTTATATTGGCCTATAAAATAAGATGTTGGGGTCCCATTTCAAAGAGAGGCATGAGAGCATAGAAAATCTTCCCATTTCAATATTCCCCCTTTGCCCCAATATTTTGCAACCACATTGTGAGTTTGAGCTAGAATTCCTTAATCCTCTTTTGCAAACCCTTATCATTTCCCTAGAGAGAATTGAAGAGGAGAGGAATAAATGGAAGCAATTGGTGCATGGTGAAGAGGATCCCATGACCGAGTTCGAGGAGCAGTGTCGGTCTCATGTTGTAAACGACTTTTGTGAGATTAATATAAAGAAGTAATTTTTCCATCCCACCAAATGATGTCTTAAATCTTTATGATTTGTTTACATTTCTTGATTATGATTTCTAACCCACTAATCCATATATAGAATGCATGCTTGTAGTTTCTTGTTTGTCTTTTGGTGAATGCAGGTCAGCCTTGGGAGGAGAATTGCAGTCGAGAAACAACCAAGTGAAAATGGATCAACATCGGATGTGGAGTTTAAGGTATTCCTACCGGATCCCTATACTTTGTCTTTTATGTATAATTGTGGGGTAATGTCGGGATAGTTGATAAAAAGTAGGAGACTTTAGACGGTTCGCTCTACCTACACTTTAAAACCCTGGTGTAGTCCATAGAGGGGTTTTCCTTCTATATCACTCACCACTTGTACTGCACTCTCTAGATATTGTCAATATTATTTCCCCTGAACCTGATTCACTTCCCATCCTACCATGGTTCATCGATCGATTGTCTGAGGACATTCCCCCAAATCCTCCCAATTCTTCGATAAATTTCCCATAGGAAATCTTTCTCCCTACCACAGTTTATCACCCACGGTGCCTGGACATTTGGTTTATGTCAAGTGAGCCCTCACACCTGGTATGAGATGTCCCCTCTACATCCTCTCACTCGGTATGTGGTAACCCCTCTATGTCCTCGCACCTGGTATGCGATAACCCCTCTACATTCTAGACACTTGAGGACAATCACACTTTGACAATCCCCCTTGTCACCTCCTCGGATTCCATGTATTCTTACATTTTCCACTTCGACAAAGATATCCTGGAGGAACTCACTACCCCTGATTTCCCATGGAATGCGCTCCATCATCGAGCATTTTTTCTCTCACAGGAAGCCTTTCACCCCCCTAGCTAAGATTCCATTTGTGCAATCAAAACCAAGGATTTTATTCCTTCAGGGAATATAGAATAGTTCAACAACCCTGTCCCTACCCCAGATGATTTTGAAGAAGACAACATGGCCAATATCTCCCCCACCGTCAAAATTGACATTTCCATCAAATCGGGAATCGTAGAAGAAATCACCACTGGCGTCGCATGCTCCCCTGAAGAACTCACATCTTACAAAGATCTCTTTTAGGAATACCGAGATATTTTTTCTTGGTCATATACAGAGATGCCTGACCTCGATCCTTCTATAGTCTAACATCGCATCGACACATGGCCAAATGTCACCCCAGTTCGTCAAAAGCAGTGTCCCCTTCACCCATCCAAAGTTGTGGCTATCAAAGCTGAAATTGACAAGTTACACGATGTTGGGTTCATTTACCCCATTGCGTATACCTCATTGGTTTCCCACACCATCTCCGTTAACAAAAAACAAGGCACTATTCATGTCTACACCGATTTTCACGATCGCAACCATGCTTGTCCCAAAGACAACTTGCCAACCCCTTTCATCGACGAAATTATCGATGATTGTGTTGGCCACGAGGCTTTGTCCTTCATGGATGGGTTCTTTGGCTACAATCAAATACAAATCCATCCAACAGATCAGTATAAAACTGCTTTTACTACCCCATGAGGCACTTTTTCTTATCATGTCATGCCTTTTGGACTCAAGAACAAAGGTGCTATGTTTCAACGAGCCATGACTTGTGTTTTCCATGATTTTTCTTGCATCATCCTCTCTTACTTGGATGACCTCACTACTCGATCCAAGAAGTGCACTCAACATTTAGATGACTTATGCATCGTTTTTCAATGATTTCACAAGTATCATATCTTCTTGAACCCCATCAAGTGTGTATTTTGCATCACCTCAGGAGGCCTTCTTGGGTTCATTGTCTCCCAACATGGCATCACAGTGGACCCCTCAAGGTCCAATCTATCACAAAGATTCCACCAGCTAGGAATTTACGCCAACTGCAGAGCCTCCAAGGCAAAGCTAACTTTTTACGTCACTTTGTCCCAGATTATGCCTCTCGTGCACATGGTTTCCTCTGCTTACTATGCCATGATATCCCATTTTGATGGTATGAACATGCTCAAACCCCTTTGATGATTTGAAAGTGGTCCTATCCAATGCCCCTTTAATTTGTCTTCTAGACTATGATCCTGATTATATTCTCTACTTGTTAGCCTCAGTCATCTCAGTAGCAGGAGTCCTCATCCAATTAGGGGATGATGGGCATGAGCATGTCATTTACTACATCAGTAAAAATATTTCACGACCACCCCTGAAATACAATCATGATGAGAAACTCACCCTCGCAGTTGTCCTCACAGTCCAAAAGATGTGACACTATATCCTGCTTCAAACTACCAAAGTCGTAGAAGATTCCAACCCCATGCAATACTTGCTTAGTCGACAGCAAATTAATGGAAAATTTTCTCAATGGATCATTATCCTTCAGGAATATGACCTACACAGTCACATTCCCTGGGTCATCATCTGAATTTGGCCTCAGGGGAGCATTTTTCTCACATCGCATTCAAGTACGCATGCTCATGTTCAAAATTATCAGATAGTTGTTATATGTTCTTTATCATTAGATATTGTTCATGTCGGGCATTTGTTTTTTATGTGTGCATGTACCTGTTTATCACAAATGACACAACCGCTTCAGGTATATGTTAGACACTAGCACATGTAATTATTCCCTCTGAAAATCAATTGCATCTCCCAGTCACACCCTCTGACGTTCACCTTTAGGATACAGACATCTGCGTTTACAGTACCATCACCTCTGCTAAATTTTGGTACTATCACTCGGTAGCACTATCCCCCACATGAGTTATCCCATTCATAGTTCCCCTTGAAAACTTGACACTCATGCTGATTTCACCCCCTAGGGATTGGAGTGACAATAGTCCTCTACAATTCCAAGAATAATAGCCACATACTTCTTCTCATCATATTGCTAGCTTTCCCAATGGGCTCCCAGGTTATATCATCTTGGTTCTCTTGAGTGTACCTCTGCAACATCATTATCCCTCCATCTCATCCACCACCATTTTTCCCATCTGCAAATTTCCGGCCATCCATTTACCTCATCAAAAACCCACCCATGGGCCCCCCACCCTCCACCAATTCTCTTCACAACTTGAGCCCTCACAGGGAAAGCCATCTTGCACTGGGGCACCCGTTTTTGTATATGTACACTCAACCCAAATTATTCTTTATTTATTTGGTAATTGTAAAAAGCCTTTGTTTCCAACATTTACTTAGTTTTTTTTCATCACCCCCGATGACCTTCTTTTTTCCCGGCAACGTAACCCATTTTGCCCTTGGTTGGGGCATCTAGTCTCCCTTTTTCATTCCAACATCGTTCATGAACCCTGAGTATCCCAAAATCCATGTACTCACGATCTTTGAGTTTGTCCACTTTGTCAAGCCTGTGGCACAGTTTAACCCCACATCTAGTCATCCCCCTCACACAGTTTTACGGTTGCTACCAATCTCCCTTCAAAATTACCTAACCAAGGGAAGTCTTGATTCTCACCGCATCTTGACTTCATCCATGTTACCTATCAGTACCTGATAGTGGATTTCATGAAGCCCTTTTCTTCTTGGAGTGGCGTCTCCCTTTTTGTTGACACCATCACAGTTTCCAGAAGGGCGACAATTTCTAAGAGAAGGGATTTTTGTTTCTCAAGTCTTGCATGTAGGTGGTACTTTTGTTTCTCACCTCTTGCATGTGGGTGGTATATATTGGCTCTTCCAAGAGGTTCAAATTTTGTTTCCCACACTGTACATGTGGTTGTGTTTTTATTTTCACACCTCTATCCATATGGTTGATCAATGTTATCTCTTTTGAGAATTAATCTTTTTGTTTCTCAGACCTTGTTTGTGGTTAGTCAACTTAGTCTCTTCTAGAGAGTAGGATTGGTCAACCTAGTCTCTTCTAGAGAGGGACTTTTGTTTATAGCACATTGCATGTGTTTGGTCAACCTCACACTTCTCAAGGGGGTTTTTTTCTCTCACACTTAGTGTTTGGTTCATCAACCTCAACTCCTCTCATCTCGTCTGAGAGATGAGATTTTTGTTTCTCTCTTCTTACATGTGGTTGGTCAACCTTATCTCTCTTTTAAGAGAAAAATATTTTATTTTTCACATAATGTATATGCCTAGTCAAACTTGCTCATGAAGTTTCTTGGCGTTCATTAATTTACCTAGCATTTTAATTCTATTGAGACTTTATTATTTACGTAGCATTCTCACTCTATTCTTCTTGATAAACCCTACTAATCCTTGGTGCAACTTGTTTCACTCCCTTTCCCACAAGTGTTTTTGTCGTTACTAATAATTATAAAATTTCCTCATTTTCTCCCCGCTCGCTTTTCCTTCATTCCTCTCCTTTCTCCCTGCTTGCTTTTCATTCATTCCTCTCCTTCCTCCCCTCAAGGCAGTTGGATTTTTAATTTGGTTTCTTTCATGTATCTTTCAACATGCTCTCTCAAGATTCCAAATAGCGTTGCCAACGCATCTCTCATACACACAAGCATTTTTTACTTTCATTTTGACATGCTTTCTCAAGATTCATGATAAAACATTANAACAGATACATAATTGTCAAATACTCTGGTACACATAAAAATGATATATATAAAAAGAAACAAAAATTAAATAACTTTGAAAAAAAATCATACCTATCTCTCATCGCTCCGCTTCTAGAGGTAAAAGCATGTCAGGATCTCTAGAAAAGTTGATCGCGACATAGGAGTAGTCCTCTTTAGTCAGAATTTTCCGAGACCACTAGTCAAAAATTTTATCATCAAAGGTATTGATGGTCATCCCTCCACCCTCTCGTGGAAACAACGTCGCCCATCTACATAGTGCTGGGAGAGAGACCCCGTGCCCTCGTATCATCCCTCGGGGACTAAGACTGGGTACCCTCTTGAAGAAAAAGGAACATAAAATAGTCCTAAAACAAAAGTTTCAATGTTCCCATATCTGACACTTTGTTAGTTGTCTCTTCATGCAATCTGGCATGGTTGTACTCTAGTTGAAAATCCATGCATTTAAGAATTATACTGCAAAATGCATGTGTGCCCGGGAGGCTAGATGCAAAGCCACAGATCCAGTGATCTGCCCAATAAGTAGAACCATTAACTTCAGTGATAGGTTGTTGATCTTCTATATAGGTACCTGAGAACCTACTTTCTTAGTACCAACCTCGCAATGGAGTCCAATCAACTCCTCAATGTTATGAGGCCCGGGGGGGGGGAAAGTGCGCAAGTTGACTAGATCCCCTCTCCTCAAGAGACCATTAAGGAAGTAAATGTATTCAGTCATTGGAGTCAACGACTACCCCTCGAGCATAAATGCCTCTACGTTAGGATGCCATTTATCTATCAAAGCATTCAACAACCTGGGTTGAGCCCTCATAAATGGACACTGGAAGAACTTTAACAACCCACATTGTGATAAAACAGTGATAGAAGAAGGGTCTTATGAGACCAAAAAACCAATGTCCTCATGCTCCCTCTCTCTCGAATGAACATACATCCTACAAAATGACAAAGTCATGGGGAGTTAACTCTTGTCTTTTTTATTTTTCCATTTATTTGAGGGTGTATGCGGGTTGTCTTGGTAACAGTCATGTGTGTACACAAGAAAATTATCTTATGCCCGTGTGATCACGCGGGTTGTTGTTGGACAACCCACGTACACGCAGGGATGACCTCTTTAAAGGTCAACACCCCCCCAAAAAACAAAAATAAATGCAAAAAGGAAGAATGAAAATGCAGGAGGGGTTAGTTTGTACTAACTTGGTCCAAGTGGAAGTTTGTTTCGTCTACTGAAGCTCCCATAATCAACTCTTTCGGCAAAGGGGTGTTTTTTACTTTTTTGTCAATTCTCAAATTACAATGGTGATAATGAGTTGGCAAATTCTATTTATAGACGTTTTGGCCCCTTTTTGTCATTTTTGGACCCTTTTGTCATTTTTTCTAGCTTGAAAATCGTTTAGTATGGTTCTTAAGTTTCTTCAGGGATGTTATGATACATGTTACTTCGGGTATTTGGAAACTTTTTGAGAGTTGGGTCATTTTTAAAGGTATTTTGGTAAAAAGTCATTTTTCCAACTTTGTGCATGTAATATAGGATTCCACCTCCACTTGTTGCACCTCATTGTCTTTTTTGCTTTACCATATGATTGAACCCACCGAATTGCGACACAGAACTCTCACTCCTTCTCTAGAAGTTTTTTAATTTAGTGGTGGAGCCTACCTTCACATGGATGCCCTAGGTATATCCTAGTTGCATTTTGGTGTCCATGCCATCGCTAATGATTATAGGCTCAGGAGTACCTTTTTTAGTCGTTCCTGTTTATGAGTTTGAGCCTCACTTGCATAATTCATTATCTCTTTTGACCTCACCCTCGGGAATCCTAATACAACAGGTCTTGTTTTAGGCCCTTTTCATACCCTCTAAACATGAAAATATTTTTGACCAATCATGTTGCCCTTCACGCTCACCAAACTAAAATTTGGAGGCACTTCTGTCTGGCTGTAGTTTACCCCTTTTTCGGTTTGGATGGTCAACTGTATGAACAAAGGTATACTCTAGGAGCCTCGATTGTCTAGAAGAGTATTATTAGGTATATGTTTAACCTTTTTTCGGGCCTGAGGGACTAAATTTACGAAACAGGAATCCCCACGGAGTCCATAGTTAAGCTCTTTTCAAACTCCCTAAAATTGAAAAGATTGTCGAGTGACTTTGTTTCTTCACACTCATTAAAATTGGTCAAGACGAACACCCCATAAAGAGTCTATAGTTAAGCTCTTTTCAGACTCCTTAAATATTTAAAGATGGTCGAGTGATCGTGTCTTTGTCAAAATCATTAAAATGATTTTGAATAGATGTATGTTCGGTGCTAGTTTACCCATTTTTCGAGCCGACTAGACTACCTTCGAAAAAGGAAACCCAATGGAGTCTCCTTTTACACTTTTTCAGACTCTCTAAAAATGAAAATTCGTTGATCTTAGCTTCTCTGGGCTCGTTAAAATTACATCAAAGGGAGTTATTAGTGTATCTTATTAATCGCATTTGTATCCCTGCATCTTTGGCCTAATGTCAGCTCCTTGTTGCTCTCAAATGAACCTCTTGTATGTTCCCGACGAACCATCGAAGACCTCTCGGTAGTGAAGTTGTACACTGATATTACACTCCTACCCAAGTTTTGAAGATTTTGAAGTTGTTTCTAGAGCTTTGAAGACCTCATCTCCAGCCATCATGCGTCATTGGCTTCTTGAAGATGGATAGTATACATGCATATCTTTTGATTTTGAGATGTACATCCACTGTGTACTGCTCGCAACTACACTTTATATAGTTGTATGACATGGATCTGTAGTGTATTTGATTGGCAGCCATGATTTTATTTCATCCCGAGCATGGGTATGCCCACCTTGGTGAGACAAATTGTTATTTTGGATACGACACCTCCTGAACTCTGGTCCCTAGGCTCACTCACTTTGTACATTGGTGAATATTTGTAGTGTATTTCGGCCATCAGATGCTCTTCTGACCTCACACATTAGGGGGCATCTGTTATAACCCTAAATTGCACCAGACATGCATTCCTAACTTTAGGCTATCTTACTTACAATCTTTTCCAAGCCATCACTAAACAACTCTTCTAAAATGCATTGTTTTGAAGGTGTACACACCCTACACCACTATTACATGCATACATACACTTTCTGCACCACTACAACCTGCGTACACTCACAAAAAATCATGAAAAAAGAAAATTGAAAAGGGATATGGGTTTCTAGGTCGTTACTTAATTAGTTAACCACCCATATCCAGTCACCCCAACTGTTAATATTTATATTGGCCTATAAAATAAGATGTTGGGGTCCCATTTCAAAGAGAGGCATGAGAGCATAGAAAATCTTCCCATTTCAATATTCCCCCTTTGCCCCAATATTTTGCAACCACATTGTGAGTTTGAGCTAGAATTCCTTAATCCTCTTTTGCAAACCCTTATCATTTCCCTAGAGAGAATTGAAGAGGAGAGGAATAAATGGAAGCAATTGGTGCATGGTGAAGAGGATCCCATGACCGAGTTCGAGGAGCAGTGTCGGTCTCATGTTGTAAACGACTTTTGTGAGATTAATATAAAGAAGTAATTTTTCCATCCCACCAAATGATGTCTTAAATCTTTATGATTTGTTTACATTTCTTGATTATGATTTCTAACCCACTAATCCATATATAGAATGCATGCTTGTAGTTTCTTGTTTGTCTTTTGGTGAATGCAGGTCAGCCTTGGGAGGAGAATTGCAGTCGAGAAACAACCAAGTGAAAATGGATCAACATCGGATGTGGAGTTTAAGGTATTCCTACCGGATCCCTATACTTTGTCTTTTATGTATAATTGTGGGGTAATGTCGGGATAGTTGATAAAAAGTAGGAGACTTTAGACGGTTCGCTCTACCTACACTTTAAAACCCTGGTGTAGTCCATAGAGGGGTTTTCCTTCTATATCACTCACCACTTGTACTGCACTCTCTAGATATTGTCAATATTATTTCCCCTGAACCTGATTCACTTCCCATCCTACCATGGTTCATCGATCGATTGTCTGAGGACATTCCCCCAAATCCTCCCAATTCTTCGATAAATTTCCCATAGGAAATCTTTCTCCCTACCACAGTTTATCACCCACGGTGCCTGGACATTTGGTTTATGTCAAGTGAGCCCTCACACCTGGTATGAGATGTCCCCTCTACATCCTCTCACTCGGTATGTGGTAACCCCTCTATGTCCTCGCACCTGGTATGCGATAACCCCTCTACATTCTAGACACTTGAGGACAATCACACTTTGACAATCCCCCTTGTCACCTCCTCGGATTCCATGTATTCTTACATTTTCCACTTCGACAAAGATATCCTGGAGGAACTCACTACCCCTGATTTCCCATGGAATGCGCTCCATCATCGAGCATTTTTTCTCTCACAGGAAGCCTTTCACCCCCCTAGCTAAGATTCCATTTGTGCAATCAAAACCAAGGATTTTATTCCTTCAGGGAATATAGAATAGTTCAACAACCCTGTCCCTACCCCAGATGATTTTGAAGAAGACAACATGGCCAATATCTCCCCCACCGTCAAAATTGACATTTCCATCAAATCGGGAATCGTAGAAGAAATCACCACTGGCGTCGCATGCTCCCCTGAAGAACTCACATCTTACAAAGATCTCTTTTAGGAATACCGAGATATTTTTTCTTGGTCATATACAGAGATGCCTGACCTCGATCCTTCTATAGTCTAACATCGCATCGACACATGGCCAAATGTCACCCCAGTTCGTCAAAAGCAGTGTCCCCTTCACCCATCCAAAGTTGTGGCTATCAAAGCTGAAATTGACAAGTTACACGATGTTGGGTTCATTTACCCCATTGCGTATACCTCATTGGTTTCCCACACCATCTCCGTTAACAAAAAACAAGGCACTATTCATGTCTACACCGATTTTCACGATCGCAACCATGCTTGTCCCAAAGACAACTTGCCAACCCCTTTCATCGACGAAATTATCGATGATTGTGTTGGCCACGAGGCTTTGTCCTTCATGGATGGGTTCTTTGGCTACAATCAAATACAAATCCATCCAACAGATCAGTATAAAACTGCTTTTACTACCCCATGAGGCACTTTTTCTTATCATGTCATGCCTTTTGGACTCAAGAACAAAGGTGCTATGTTTCAACGAGCCATGACTTGTGTTTTCCATGATTTTTCTTGCATCATCCTCTCTTACTTGGATGACCTCACTACTCGATCCAAGAAGTGCACTCAACATTTAGATGACTTATGCATCGTTTTTCAATGATTTCACAAGTATCATATCTTCTTGAACCCCATCAAGTGTGTATTTTGCATCACCTCAGGAGGCCTTCTTGGGTTCATTGTCTCCCAACATGGCATCACAGTGGACCCCTCAAGGTCCAATCTATCACAAAGATTCCACCAGCTAGGAATTTACGCCAACTGCAGAGCCTCCAAGGCAAAGCTAACTTTTTACGTCACTTTGTCCCAGATTATGCCTCTCGTGCACATGGTTTCCTCTGCTTACTATGCCATGATATCCCATTTTGATGGTATGAACATGCTCAAACCCCTTTGATGATTTGAAAGTGGTCCTATCCAATGCCCCTTTAATTTGTCTTCTAGACTATGATCCTGATTATATTCTCTACTTGTTAGCCTCAGTCATCTCAGTAGCAGGAGTCCTCATCCAATTAGGGGATGATGGGCATGAGCATGTCATTTACTACATCAGTAAAAATATTTCACGACCACCCCTGAAATACAATCATGATGAGAAACTCACCCTCGCAGTTGTCCTCACAGTCCAAAAGATGTGACACTATATCCTGCTTCAAACTACCAAAGTCGTAGAAGATTCCAACCCCATGCAATACTTGCTTAGTCGACAGCAAATTAATGGAAAATTTTCTCAATGGATCATTATCCTTCAGGAATATGACCTACACAGTCACATTCCCTGGGTCATCATCTGAATTTGGCCTCAGGGGAGCATTTTTCTCACATCGCATTCAAGTACGCATGCTCATGTTCAAAATTATCAGATAGTTGTTATATGTTCTTTATCATTAGATATTGTTCATGTCGGGCATTTGTTTTTTATGTGTGCATGTACCTGTTTATCACAAATGACACAACCGCTTCAGGTATATGTTAGACACTAGCACATGTAATTATTCCCTCTGAAAATCAATTGCATCTCCCAGTCACACCCTCTGACGTTCACCTTTAGGATACAGACATCTGCGTTTACAGTACCATCACCTCTGCTAAATTTTGGTACTATCACTCGGTAGCACTATCCCCCACATGAGTTATCCCATTCATAGTTCCCCTTGAAAACTTGACACTCATGCTGATTTCACCCCCTAGGGATTGGAGTGACAATAGTCCTCTACAATTCCAAGAATAATAGCCACATACTTCTTCTCATCATATTGCTAGCTTTCCCAATGGGCTCCCAGGTTATATCATCTTGGTTCTCTTGAGTGTACCTCTGCAACATCATTATCCCTCCATCTCATCCACCACCATTTTTCCCATCTGCAAATTTCCGGCCATCCATTTACCTCATCAAAAACCCACCCATGGGCCCCCCACCCTCCACCAATTCTCTTCACAACTTGAGCCCTCACAGGGAAAGCCATCTTGCACTGGGGCACCCGTTTTTGTATATGTACACTCAACCCAAATTATTCTTTATTTATTTGGTAATTGTAAAAAGCCTTTGTTTCCAACATTTACTTAGTTTTTTTTCATCACCCCCGATGACCTTCTTTTTTCCCGGCAACGTAACCCATTTTGCCCTTGGTTGGGGCATCTAGTCTCCCTTTTTCATTCCAACATCGTTCATGAACCCTGAGTATCCCAAAATCCATGTACTCACGATCTTTGAGTTTGTCCACTTTGTCAAGCCTGTGGCACAGTTTAACCCCACATCTAGTCATCCCCCTCACACAGTTTTACGGTTGCTACCAATCTCCCTTCAAAATTACCTAACCAAGGGAAGTCTTGATTCTCACCGCATCTTGACTTCATCCATGTTACCTATCAGTACCTGATAGTGGATTTCATGAAGCCCTTTTCTTCTTGGAGTGGCGTCTCCCTTTTTGTTGACACCATCACAGTTTCCAGAAGGGCGACAATTTCTAAGAGAAGGGATTTTTGTTTCTCAAGTCTTGCATGTAGGTGGTACTTTTGTTTCTCACCTCTTGCATGTGGGTGGTATATATTGGCTCTTCCAAGAGGTTCAAATTTTGTTTCCCACACTGTACATGTGGTTGTGTTTTTATTTTCACACCTCTATCCATATGGTTGATCAATGTTATCTCTTTTGAGAATTAATCTTTTTGTTTCTCAGACCTTGTTTGTGGTTAGTCAACTTAGTCTCTTCTAGAGAGTAGGATTGGTCAACCTAGTCTCTTCTAGAGAGGGACTTTTGTTTATAGCACATTGCATGTGTTTGGTCAACCTCACACTTCTCAAGGGGGTTTTTTTCTCTCACACTTAGTGTTTGGTTCATCAACCTCAACTCCTCTCATCTCGTCTGAGAGATGAGATTTTTGTTTCTCTCTTCTTACATGTGGTTGGTCAACCTTATCTCTCTTTTAAGAGAAAAATATTTTATTTTTCACATAATGTATATGCCTAGTCAAACTTGCTCATGAAGTTTCTTGGCGTTCATTAATTTACCTAGCATTTTAATTCTATTGAGACTTTATTATTTACGTAGCATTCTCACTCTATTCTTCTTGATAAACCCTACTAATCCTTGGTGCAACTTGTTTCACTCCCTTTCCCACAAGTGTTTTTGTCGTTACTAATAATTATAAAATTTCCTCATTTTCTCCCCGCTCGCTTTTCCTTCATTCCTCTCCTTTCTCCCTGCTTGCTTTTCATTCATTCCTCTCCTTCCTCCCCTCAAGGCAGTTGGATTTTTAATTTGGTTTCTTTCATGTATCTTTCAACATGCTCTCTCAAGATTCCAAATAGCGTTGCCAACGCATCTCTCATACACACAAGCATTTTTTACTTTCATTTTGACATGCTTTCTCAAGATTCATGATAAAACATTACGAAGTCATCCACTCCATTTAACCAAAACTGGAAATTAAACCCTAAAATAAATCAAACATCTCCTTCCTTTTTGAGGAAGATGATTTCAAAAATTCTTTATATCAATAGATGCTGCAAACAGCTGCTCTACAGGAACCCCGTGGGAATGGTGCAAACAGCTGCTCTACAGTGGTGTTATCCGGAAATCTGTCATCAAATCATGTGCAGATCTCTTGTTTCATTGGTGCGGCTGTTATTATTTCTGACCCCTAAAAAATAATGCATCGATGCGCCCAGCGGCATTCGAACCTTGGATATGCACAATTTCAGAATCTCATGTTCATTGGGTTGTATATGTTACTGGCTCTGACCATTTAAAAAGGGGTCAATGATGCTTTCAAATTGAAGTACACTAGTTTCGATTCACTTCAATCGTGGATCTATGAAGGACCAAATCAGACATAGGGACCAAAAAAAATTATAGTTTTTTAATTAATTAATTTAAGGGGAGACATTACGGATTTTAAAAAATATAAATTTTATCACAAAATAATTAAAATGGATTATATGAAAATATTTTATGCTAATCATGTTCCACCTTGATTCCAAAATAATTAAAATATATATTTTATGTAACCATGTTCTAGATTGATTGCACTGAAGTTAACAAAATCACAAAATATAAAAAACAGTAGTTCATGCTAATCATGTTCGAGATTGATCGATATTAACAAAATCACAAAATATCAAAAAGAGTAATGGAAAATAAAAATTATAACAATGTGAAATAGAAAATTGTTATATGCATTTTGTAATAGAAAATTGTTATATGTATTTTGTAATGAAATATTTTTTGATCATGTAGTGGGGATTACACATTTGGTTTGCATATGCTATTATGTTATTCTGTTTATACTTGTCAAAGAAGAAAATATTAGAGGTGGTAAATCCATATTATACACAAACAAAAAAATTATAATTAGTGGAATTAAGTAAGAAGTTAAATCCTTTTTCAAAATCTCTTATTACCACATCAAACGAGACTTAAATGAAGAATTGGGTACCTCGTTAAAAAATGAGAATTATGAGATCATACATGTCCCCTAAGTTTTATTGCTTAATTGGTGAATCATTCTCATTTATTAGAGCATGATCCAAATATTTACAAGAAGTAGTAATGACATTGGGATGAGTGGATTGAGGAAATGTTATAATCCTTGCAGCATGTGAATGACATCCATGCTGGTGGTTATTGAATTCTTGGTTGGTGTTTGGTATAGGACCTCTGGGGTAATGGCTTAGTCCAGGCTTGGATATGGGTGGAAAATTGGTTGGTCTATAGGTGCACCTAGCCATCTAGTGAGTAATTCTTTTAGTCTTGAGTGACTTGTCGCCCTTTGTTCTTTGATATGGAATGTTTATATTCTTGTGGTGGTTGAGTAATGTTTATATTCTTATGGTGGTAGAGTATAGAGATAGGGCATCAGAAAAATCTTGGACTTTGTTATTCATACGCTTCTTCTTTGGTCTCTAGTTTTTACTCTGTATCTCTATTTTTTTCATTGATATCCTTTCTAGTTCAATCTCACTAAACAATAGTAAACAAGATTGGTTGTTGATTGAAGTCTGGAATTTGTGTGTCGATCTTTATGCTTTAACTTGGAATGTCTATAATTTGAAAGTGGTTGAATTTAGAGGCTAAGAATTAAGGAAATCCTCGCCATTGTTCGAAAGTTTTAATTTTGTTTGTTGGGATAACATTGTTTTCACTTTTCCTTTTGCTTCTCCTCCTCTTGGTTTGGGCCCTCTAAAAAATTTAGTGGCAATTGGGCATCTAATAAGGATTGGAATTATAGTGAAGATTGGGTGTAAATTACCAGAGAGGAGAGGTGCTTGGACTCTAGTTTCATGGCTAGTATTTACTTACCTTGGTTTTTGGATTAGACACTCTCACTCCTGGGTGTAGTAACTTCTTTCTTGATTTTTTGGGTTTTTGATTCTAGGTTTACAAAATTTATGGTATTATTATTTGTGTATTTTTGGACAAAACTTGTAGTGATATTTTAACTTAACCTTTCTACATCATCTTCATGAACATCATGGAGAAGAGAGTTGTGCAGGAATTTTGGAGAGTAGTGAGAAGACATGTGAGGAACTCATTCACTCAAATACAATCATAGTAATTTTGATGTCTTTTAAATTCATTGAGAACGAGCATTAATGCATATATGAGTCAACAAACATCATGAAACTATTAGTGCAATAGAAAAAAAGAATTGGCATCCTTAAAGTAGAGTGTAATATACTTTGTAACCTATCTCTTAATTTTTAAAAGGATATTCTATCTATAGCATCAAACAATAGGGATTGAATTCAACCCAAATAAAACTCAAAGAGGACAAGGAGACACTCCACCAAATGAAGGACCCAATGAAGAAAATCTCCCCAAAAACAAATTATGGACAAGAAGGTGTTGATGTTTATTGTTAATTTTTATGTATTTCTGTGTTATAAAGTTGTCATATGTTTTTGTGAAGTACCCCACATGTAAACCAACCTAGAATATTTACTTCTTAATTTGGTGTAAGCTTTTTTTTTAATCTCGTAAATCTATTTATATTTGTAGAGGATCCCTTTTAAATATAATAAAATTTCCATTATAAAAAAATTAATTATTACAAAATTTAATTATTTTAATTTTTTTCCATATTAAGTAATTAAGTAATCACAAGTTTACCATAAAATTGTTAAAAGCATAATGTATATAATGTATTAAAGGAAGAAAAAAATATTTTATAAATTAATATTAAAAAAAAATGGAATATTTACCTTGTATATAATACTATTTTACACATATATATATATTTTTTTGTAAGTAAAAGATTTTATATATATAAGGCCTTAAAAGCCAGACCAGGGGTACAAAAATTTGAAAACAACCGCGTTGTAGTTATTGAACTGCCCCAATAGAGGGGAAACCATCTCAGACAGCTGGGAAGTCTAGCAGTTTATAGCCTAATAGTCGTAGAAAACATAACTAAGCTGACTAAGATACAACTAAGAACAGAGACTAGTAAAGATAATCGAACCCCTGTGGGGTTAGACACTTGGCGAGTAACCTGGCCAGGTGGCTTGAGAGGCCGCGTACCAAGGTTCCTCTTCGATGGGTGTCCCTTTACCTTCGAGATGCATGTCATTGTCCCCCTTGCTCTCATCCATGTTGGCAGTTGGCAGGGCATCTCCAGGCGGTCTGTATGCATGTTGGTGTGTAGCTGCCGCAACCTCGGGTCCTCATGCGTGACTGCTCCACAACGACCCCTACTGAACGTTGCATATAATCATTCCTACCATCTCCCTCTGCATGGGGTGTCTTTGTTGAAGACGCACCTTTAGGAGTGGAAGGGAAAGCATCTTGGAAGGTGGAGAGGATCTGGAGGAGGGTCGAGGTCTTCCCATCCATAAGCTGCAGTCAGAATTGGAGGTCCTCCATTCCCTGACGGAGCTCGAAGACCAGTCCAAAGAGGATGGCGAGGCTATCTTTCAACTAAAAATCGGGGATGAAGTCGGTAGATGAGTACGCCCTGTGTCAGGCACTTTTAAGAGGAGGGGGCACCCACAAGGGTGGCTGGGAGGAGCAAACTGTCAGTGCAAAGGAAGGTTTGTTGGTTCTGGAACTCGGTGGGATGGCCGAAAATTGTGAAAGAGAGACCGACGAACTATCAATGAGGACTAAGCATTCAAACCGGGAGGCTGGCGGGGTGGAGGAGGCGAGAGGTTCTATCTCAGGCTACAGAGGCGATGAGGAGAATGTGGAGGGTGAACTAGGGGGAGAAGCAGAGGTATGGGGTCGAGGAGGATGCCAAGGAGAACCTCTTCGTGGCCTTCCTCTTTGACGCGGCATAATGTGCTCTGATTGAAGGCAGGCAAGAGCTGAGTGCCCCAAGCACATGTGAAGAGCCTGGAGAGGGCCGAGGGCTGCGAACACCATGAGAGACCAGGATAAACCAGGTCGTGAGCGGGGATGGAAAACATTTGCAGATGGAGGAGCCATAGTAAGGCTGGTAAAAAGAGTTGGGCACACCAGAGTTAATGGTGTTGCAACGATGTGAAATCTATTAAATGCATGGTCGAGGTGGAGGTAATTGGCACGAGCCCAACACATGGCTCCCTACCTTGCTGGCTTGTCCTCTGTCCCGCTTCGCTCCAAGTGTCTCTCACTAATACCCTCTCCGAGGCTATTTTACATATATTTACTCAATATAATATATTATACAAAACTAAAAATATAATAATTATAAATTTAATACAAAATTTTAAAAAATAGTAATAATAAAATTAATGTGAAATAAATAATAATTATTTACAAATCTTTGTATTAAAATAATTAAATTTTGAAAAAATAACCAAATCAATTATTAAAAAATAGTAAATTGAGGTAATACTATGTCTTTATTTTTTATTTTTTAATCACCCTACAATAATACATTGCATGATATGCATATAAAACACATTAACATAAATCAACTTTAACTTAAGTTATTTTAAATATGAAGAGATTTCCATTTCAATTGTTTTTTAAATTGAAATTAGATCTCTATAAATTAATTTTTTAAACAATTTTGATGGTTGTTATTTGATTTAAATTAAAATTTCATTTATGTGTTAAAAATAATAATTCTAAACCATAATTTTAATGAATTAAAAAATTAAAAAAAATAATATTATAATAAATATTTTGAAATTAAAATTAAATAAAAATATAAACCAAACATTTAAAAAAATAGTTTTTATAAATCAAAATACTTTTCTTTATAATTTGTATTAAAATTAAAATTTTAATGAATTAAAAAATTAAAAAAATTAATATTATAATAAATATTTTGAAATTAAAATTAAATAAAAATATAAACCAAACATGTTTTTATAAATCAAAATACTTTTTTTTATAATTTATATTAAAATTCAAATTATTTAATGTTTAAATTTTCTTTATAATTTATATTAAAATTTAAATTATTTAACGTTTAAATTAAATTAAAAATTAATTTTATTGATATATTTCTTCTTTCTTGAAATTATAGTGTAGTTTAGACTTCTCAATATAACAATGCAACATAGTTCACAAGTAAAGTTATTACATCGAAGGTGTTCTTTTAGGGGGTGGTTCTGTCGAGCATTTCGACATCTGTCCGCATCGTATGAACAATTTCCATATGTTTTTGTACACATCAAATAAAAACACATCTCATGTGCCTTTCTGCAATGTATCAACAGGTGCCATGCATCTTCGTGCAACCTATGAGCAAGTGCCAAATGTAGATGATGACGTGCTTTGGGAAAGAGGTGGTGGGGAGGGAAATGGTCATCCTGATCGAGGCAGTTGAGGAGGTATTCTGAAAACATAATTGGTATTTGACCTTTTGAAGAGGAGGCACCCTAGGGCATTCTTACCAGCGAGATGATCCAACAACATCGACGACAGAGGTCCCAACAATTTATTGTGGTTTGGGATTAATTGTGGCTCAGGTCTAATAGTTGAAGCATGCTCATCCCCGCCAGATTGAGCCGCAGTTCGCCGCTCAATCCATTGTTTCTCAAGATAATATGCATCAGAGACAGGGAGCAGGACTACCGGAATAGGGTTGGAGAGATGATTATCGTTTACATCAAGGCTACATCACAGACGCGGAGTAGGGATTTCGAAATAGGGTCGAAGAGATGATTATCGCTTACATAAATAAAATTCGGGTAGTAGTGTGGTGTGGGTACCCTGCAACATTAGAAGATGGAGGAGATAAAATATACGAACCAAACACACGGTGAGGCTACGCTCACTTCTCTATTATTAAATGAAGATGGATTACATCCTTATATAGGAAAAGACTCTACCGAGTCGGTTACATGCAAATGAAAGACAACTAGACTCTTAACTAAGAACTAACTCTTAACACGCCTACAACTAACTCTCACAACTGAAGCTCTCACAATTGAAGCTTATAGTTGGTGCTTTCTCCATTATTTCCAAGTCTCCCCCTTAATGGAGAATGGATTGACTTCTATGTACCTAACATCTCCCTAAACAGTTCAAACTTAATCTTTCCAAGAGGCTTAGTGAAAATATCAGCAGCATTTTCACTAGTATTACAATACACAAGAGTTATTTCATTTGACTGCAACTTTTCTCAAACAAAATGATACTGAGCTTCAACATGCTTTGTCCTTTCATGGAAAATTGGATTCCTCGCAATATTGATTGAACTTTGATTTTCACATCTGATCATCATAGGTTCCTTTCATTCTTCTCCAACATCTTGAAGAAGTCTTCTTAACCAAACAACTTCACAAGTTGTTGCACACAAGGATTTATATTCTGCTTTAGTAGAAGACAAAGATACAGTAGGTTTCTTTTTACTGCTCCATGAAACAACCCCAGATCCAATGCTGAATGCATATCCAGTGGTTGATCTTCAATCATCAAGATTGCCAGCCCAATCAAAATATGAATAACCTGTCAACTCAACATCAGATGCATCGGTATATTTAATACCATAATCAAGTGTACCTTTTAGATACCTGAGTACTTCCTTTTCTGCATTCCAATGGCCTTCATGAGGTTTCGCCATGATCTGACTTAAAACACTCACAGAATATGAAATATCAGGTCTAGTTGTGGTGAGATAATTCAGACTACCCACCATCTGTCTATACACAGTGCCATTCACCTCCTTCGAACCATCATCA
>JZKD02S2281635.1:173882-195120 GCA_000966675.3 Picea glauca | reverse complement strand
TACGAATGCGTCGATATATGCTTAACACGGAGGAAACCGTGCTCGACTTATGTGGATAGATGAATCTAATCATGTCCCTCCATTCTCGGGAAGCTGTCTTCCTCTACCTGCTTCCAGAAATGCCCCGATAGGAATCTATCAACAGAGATTTTCCCCCTTGGAAAGGTTCACCAAGGACCCAGAATAAGGACTCAAATGCACCGGCCTTATTAACCCTGTACGAGGAGAAACGATCCTTTTAAGGTTCCCGGATAGTAATGTTGCGAGATGAAATAAGTCGATGGATGAGATCTCATCGGAGGACCCATAGTCATTCACGACCCTTAGATTGACAGGAGTAACGAAGGCGTTACATACCTTGACCCTTTGTCCTCTATCATCGTGAGCAACGTGAAATTGGGTGCGTAGACCCCAAGACCCAAAAGAACGAGTCTAGGTCGTTAGATCTCGGTCCAATTACCCGTCAGCCATTGGATCTGGAGAAGATGCGTCGTAGTTAAACCCTAGTGTGCAGAGAACTGATCCTAGCCAATGATCCCGGCAGGACACGTGTCAGCGTTTGGGAGGCGTCGGGATTTTTACTATCAGAGATTTGGGGAGTATAAAACCATTACATATCGGAATCACGATACGTGATTTCCCGATCAGATCTGGACCGTCCATTGTTCGAGGACGCGTGTCAGAGGATCCCGTAGAGTCATGGATCGGGAAATCGGAGTTCTCGAGGCTATGAGAACCAGAACATCATAAGTCCCGAAACCCCGAGAATCAATCCGGACCGTCCGTCTGCGAGGACAGGTGGCAAAGGATCGTGCGCCGTCGGCGTTTAATTTATCGTAGTTTTCGATGGTAAGGAAATTTTGTAACAGGATATCGCGATCCGCGATCTCCCGATAGGATCTGAACTGTCCAAACAGCAGGGACACGTGGCGAGAGATCCCAGAAAGTCGGAGTTCGTAAAATCGGCAATCGGTGTATCGGGGATTTCAAGGACATGAAACCATTACATTACAAAATCGCGATATGCGAAATCCCGATATCATCATGAGCCGTCGATACCAGGGACACGTGGCAAAGGATCCCGAAGAGTCGGAGATCGGGAATCAGGGTTCCCGAAGACAGGAGATTTGTGCACAAGGAAATCGCGATACATGATTCTCCGATACAATCAGGACCGTCCATCATTTGAGGGATGCGTGTCAGTGGATCTAACTTAGTCGGGGTTCGGCATATCGGGGTTTACGAATGCAAGGAACTCTTGCCATACGGAATCGCGAACCGCGAAACCCCGATGAGTGGGAGCCAGCTGTCAAGCCCACTAGCGGAGGAGGACAGAGTTGTAGGAAGGACACGTGTCAAGCACCCGGAGAGAATCGCAAATTGGGAATTCGCAATTTCCGTGGACATGTGTTTTGTGTCATCACAAATGCCGAAATCCCGATGGGAGGTTATACGGTAGTGGTCTTATGGTAAGAAGTCACATAGACTATTGTATAGCATAGAGGGCTAATCCGTTAGGAGCATATCAGGAATCGGATAACTGTCAGTTCTGAGAACTCGTGAATTACGACAACGGAAATCCCGAAACTCCGATAGGAGTAGCCCCATACAGAAGGTAAGACCATGGTCTTAAAGGTAGTAAACCACAGGCTTGGCCTGGGGACTTAATGCGTAAGGAGCGCATCGGGATTTGGAGGATCACGAGTCATGGGGATGAATGAGTTTTGACTTTAGAAACCCTGAATCCCGATAGTGAACCAGGGATTGGCATTTCGCTAAGGCAGGTTTGTGGGAACTTCTCAATTGCGGGAAATTAACCCAAAAATTTTAAATTATGATAGTGGATGTGTTACAGTAAATCTATGCGTGAGATGAAAAATGTTCAATTGCACATGGATTTTCTCATGTATCTTTTGGGTTTATTAGTTTTCAATACTTCTCTTTGGGTAGGATGCCATGAATATTGGACCCTTTTTCCATGTTATATTCTCAATTTTTATGAATCAACAATGTGTTTTTTCCTCTATATAAGCATCTCTTGGGAGTAAGAACAATGAGCTAATTTATTGAACTTTGTGTGGCTATTTTAAATAACTTGCAACTTTAGATTTATGCCCCAACTACTAAGATACTTCATTAGAGAAGATGGATGGTAGAGCATTTAGCTTCCATCTTTGGTACTAAGAAAGATAGTGTCAACTGCCCTTTCTACTTTAAGATTGGAGCATGGAGGCATGGGGATCGATGTTCAAGGTTTCACACGAGACCAACCATCAATCCTATTATATTTCTTTCAACCATGTACTAGAGGCTTGATATGGTAACAGGTTCTATCTTGGAGCTCTCATGTGCCATACAATACAGATTCAAATCAAACTGGTCTTTAGCCATATACCTAGAAGAGACCCTTAAAAAAAAAATGAATCTGTTATATATAGCATCCAATCAATGAAACAAGTTGTTAAATTAATTTGAAATCAACCCAAAAGGGAAAACCAAAATAAAGAAGAGCAACCCAAGTTTGAATAAGGAGATCTCACAGTGGAGTGACTAAGTTATCAACAGAACATGTAACCATGCTCCAAACATAGGGATCCACATAATTGATATCCCAATTCTCCATTATATTGTGTGGGTCATTCATTCCATTTTTAATACTAATTAGAGAAAGAACTACAACAATTCCCACAACAAAACATTTTGAAAAGGTCCACCCATCAAATCTCACTAGAGAAAACTCTAGATAAATCTTATGCATATACATCCAATGTGCTATACCTACTTTCTGGATTGACACCGTTTGGAGAGAGTGTTGCAAAGGTTCTGGTGAAACACACCCAACAACCAGGGATGATTTTAGGGGCTAAATTTCGCTCATGGGCTAATTTTCCATGGTTTATCCCAAAAACATATTCTCTATTTTAAAAATGATTCGCCCAAATTATATAGGATAAAATTATTTTACCTTAAAAATCACCAAAATTTTATACAAACTATATAAAATCCTTATAAATTTGAATAATTTTACAAAAATATCACCAAACATTTATAGCTGGCATATGAAGGATTAGTAATATCACCAAGGTTTCTACATTTTAAAATAAAATTCCATCCTTAAAATCATCCCTGCCAACAATGTCACAAGTGATACATGTTATCACATATTTTTGCGGGGGGTGTTTTTCCCTTAGAAGTTGGCCATTGGGTGACGAAATGTGAAAGAGGGGGTTTAAAAAATACACAAATGTGTTTTATCCAAGGTTGAGGTGCACACTCTTCTAGTCAGAAAAAATCCAATCAAGCACATGCTCAGTCTCAACTATCCAATCCAGCAGGGTGAATGGCACCAGATCCAAAGCACCAAAAAAGTCATTTTGAGAAGGCTGAAGTAAGAAACGCCAATGGTCCGAGGTCCCGAAATGCCGATGGTTCGAGGTCCCAAGTCCCGAAACGTCGATGGTTTGAGTTTTTAAAATGTCGATATTCATCTGGGTCGTTAATTTCAAAGGGACGTGTGTCATCTGATCTGCAGAATCACGATTTCGGGAGTTGGAGGCTTCAATGTGGAGAAAGGCGTAAACTCTCAAAATGTGAAATCGTGAAGTGCTCGAGGAGTGGGCCTAGGGTTACAGCCTATGGTTAGGTGGAAGGCGATGCCAAGAGGAAAGTGCACATTGTGAGGAACCTCAGTCGTCGGATGCATAACAGATCCAACCGTCAATCTAACACTACCATTTTGTAATATTGGGTATTGGGATATTGTAGTCATGCGATGTGAAAACCCCCGAAACGTGAAATCCTTATGCGCCCTTCGAAGTTTAGCGTTGGATCATGGCCCATGGTCACATGCAGGTAAAGGTGAAAAATTCACAAGGACTGTGCCAAAGAGTGAAGGTTCTCACATTTGTTACAAAGTGAAACCGTCATGGTTTCAAAATCATCGAGGGAGCTTAGCAGTCCGCCAGAAATGCACAAAAGCCCCTCGACATTTAGCCTTGTTGTGATCCTAAGAAGAAGAAGTAAATGAAAGAGGAGTGTTGGTTGAAGTTTTAACTCACTCCATAAATGAAAAGCATGGAGGTTCTGGTTATAGAGACAAAGTTGTCAGCCAGAGCCCCCCTCGATGGTATTTTTCCTGCAAGGTCCATGTTGAGTTAAGGTGGCATCTGAGAAAGTAATACCTACACAGTCTAACTAAGAATATGTCGCACCATGGAAGTTTGAGCACACCTCTGCTGGACGGATTTTGGAGTATATGTATGAAGTTCTGTTATTTTTGGAAGGGTCGATGGTTGAGCTAAGCTCTCATATTGTAAAGTTTTAATGAAGCCTCTGGTTCTCTGGTTATGTGTTTCCATTTGAGACTTTTTGTTTAATGATAATCAACTCTCTTATCATCTCTTTTGCTTTTGATATTGAATACTCGGGCATGGGTGATTCAGTTGAGTTGTTGTGATTGTAATGTAATATATGTTTGATTGCAATATTGTTATGATGTTTTCAGTTTTCTGAAGTTTTGAGTTCAAGAGGATCTTGTATTCGAAGGTTTTCCTCCTTAGGTGGCTGGAAGACCCGATGTCCATAGAAGACCTCTACATTTCCTCACCAGTCCTTCTTATTACTCACCCTTTACTACAACTTACTGACTGAAATTGAATCAAGACCTCACTTGCTCATGCATTGCTTGGTCCAGATTTCTGAGTTAAAGCTATATTTTCTTGAGTATGTGCCCATTTGACCCCCTTTAATTTATTCATTGTGACATACAAATTGATGGGTATTGGGCTTACCTCTACTGCAATCTAGAGGTTACTTCTAGTGCTAACAATACCAATACCCATAACTGCCATAATACAAAACACGCCCAACAACAACCCCTTGTGCATTGAAAACCTTGTACACCAAGACTAACACATTCTCATACACAGTTGCAGAGGAGTTGCTATGAAGGGAAGGGTAGTCAAGAAGAAGAAGAGTGTTGCAAGGGTTCTAGTGCAACACACCCAACAACCTCCCCATTATAGTACCGATACCCATAACTTCCATAATACAAAACCAGACCCAACAACCTCCTCTTGTGCATTGCATAACTTGTACAACAATACTAACACATTCTCATACACAGTTGTAGAGAAGGCACTATGAAGTGAAGGATAGTAAGGAAGAAGAAGAGTGTTGCAAAGGTGCTGGTGTAACACACCCAACAACCTCCCCACTATGGTACTGATACCCATAAATGCCATAATACAAAACATGCCCAAGAACTTCCCCTTGTGCATTGCAGACCTTGTACACCAAGACCGACACATTCTCATACATAATTGCAAAGGGGGCGCTACGAAGGGAAGGATAGTCAGGAAGAAGAAGAGAAAGTGTTTTTTGATATATGTACTGAGCACATCCTTTGGAATGGACAATAAAAACACCATGCAATGATCAATTCCCTTCAAAGGTGAAACGACAACAAGCAAATACAGGCACGGTAACATTAAAATATCTCATTCCCTTCTTCATTTTTCTTGACAACTGTTGGTTTTATTTCACACATTAAATTTCCCAAATTCCTCTAGATAACTTGTGCTTCATGCTTGCAAGGAGATTTGAGCCATCTCATCTCAACATATCATCTCCACCATCCACCCTCTCCCATCATGCCCCCTTATCAGTTAAACTTATAAAAAGGAGAAAAAAAGAGGCAGGCTTAGGCAATCCCCTCCATAGCCCAATCTCTATACATATCTGCCATCTTATTCATTTGTGAGGAAAACCCTATACTATACCATGATACTGCTTTACTTTCCTCCTTAAACTACTAATGTTTTATGGAAATTCATCAGTGTCACTCGATCATCATTATCCCATATAATATTTCAATTTCTATTGGGAGTTTTCCTTTCAAATCCTAATCCATCCAACATTCTATTGTTGCTATGTTTATGAAACACTTCTACAAATTCCTAATATAGATATCCCCTATAATACCCAACCCCTTTCACTCCATGGCCCCTCTATGATTCTAACAACTATTAAACTCATGAGATTACATTCCATTCTAGGGGTATTTTCAATCTCATCGACACACACAAACATCATGAGCAAACACGGGCCTCACATTTACTTCATTTATGCACTTATAAGCACACACTCACACCCACTTATTATCATTGTTACATGGAAATGAGCATCCAAAACAAATAGAAAAATTACTCTTTCTGTTACTTGGAGTTGGAGTTGAATATGAAAAGAGTAAGATTATTTAATATTAAAAATAATATAATTTATTTTAAAATTTTAATATTTATAATTTTAAAAATAAAACATTAAGATTATTTAATAAGAAAAACAATATATAAAATATATAAATGATTTAACACGAAAAACAATATAATTTATATAATTTATAGATAAAATTTTAATATTAAAATTTTTAAAAATTAAACATTTTAAATAATTAATTCTATATGATATAATTAATTCTATATGATATAGAGTATTTTAATTTTTATAATAAGAGTTTGTAATGTTTAAATAGTTAATTTTGATTAATTTTTTTACATATTAAATTCATAACTAGATTAATTTTATATAATATAGATTTTATTTTAATTTTTATAATAAAAATTTATAATGTTTAAATAGTTCAATTTGTTTTTTTCTTTTACAAATTAAATTCATAACCTTTAAAATTCATAATTTTATTTTGTCCTACATAGTCTTGAAAGGTCAGTGTTTGTGTTTGTAAATAGCTTAAATCTAAAGGTTCTACTTTTTCGTTTTTGTTTTTTTATCTTTTTTCTCTCTTTTTATTTTTTTATTTTTTTTGGTTATTTTTTAAATTTTTTATGTTTGATTTGTTCTAATTTTGTGAGAAATGGTTGGATCTATATATTTGAGTGGCTAAGTATATATAATAAAAATATCTTAAGGATTTTCCAACACCATAAATTTATTTATGTATTCAAAAATACAATTTAAACAACAAAAAAATAAGAATTCATTATTTTTATCAATTTATATTCCTAGATTACCATGGATAATTCTTGAGTAATTAAAAAACAAATAACTTAGCAAAACGTCCTCACTATAAAAGTCTATCCTCAACCAGAACAGTGCATAGCATAGTGATAGGCATTTTCATAGTCATAGTCAGTTGTCCGTCCATCGGTTCGTCAGTAGTGTAATTTTTTCATTGTTTTTGAGTGTTGGCATAGACCGCCAAAAAAAAATCCAATCCCATTACTTATATACATCTCCTCCCAGTAAACCTTCTGGAGCAACAAATTAGATTTAGATGGATGTCATTTCGGTAAACCCCAATAGAAGGCCAGTTGGAAGTATTAGTCCCTTTATATTCCAATTGATCATTAGCAGAGGCGTGAAAAATCATCGATCATCATATACTTCCATGGAGGGGGATTTGTCATGGGGTCGCTTGCATGGTCTATTTACCATACCTTCATGTGTAGATTGGCTTGTGAGATCAATTCGGTGATAATTTCAGTAGTCTACAGACTTGCTCCGGAGAATCGCCTCCCGACGGCTTACGACGATTGTTTCGGTGCCATCGAATGGGTTCATCAACAAGCAGCTAAAACCCCCAAGGAAGTGGAGGAATCATGGTTGAGATCATACTGTGATTTTTCGCAGTGCTTCTTGGCCGGAGACAGTGCATGGGTAACATCGCTCATCACATTGCAATGCAGGCTGCGAATACAGATATGAAGCCTCTGCATATCAAAGGGGTGATTATCATTCAACCCTTGTTCAGTGGAGAGAGTCGATCTGCATGGGAACGCGAAACGTCCGATCCAAGAAATGAACACAACATCTAGACAACTTACAGGTCATTTTTCAACAATGTCGGTAGTACAATATCCTCTTGAACCCCCTCAAGTGCATATTTTTTGTGACCGCTGAACACCTCCTTGGGTTCATAGTCTCCCAACACGGTATCACAGTGGATCCCCTCATGGTCCAAGCTATCACATAAATTCCACCACCTAGGAATTTGCACCAATTGCAGAGCCTACAAGGCAAAACCAACTTTTTATGACGTTTTGTCCCAGATTATGCCAATCATGCGCATGGTTTCCTTCTCTTACTGCATCATGATATCCCATTCCAATGGGATGAACATGTCCAAACCTCTTTTGATGATTTAAAAGCGGCGCTATCCAATGCCCCTTTTATTAGTCCTCCCGACTATAATCCTGATTACCTCCTCTACTTGTCTGCCTTAGTTGTCTCAGTAGAAGGAATTCTCGTTCAACTAGGGGATGATGGCCGCAAGCATGTTATTTACTACATCACTAAAAATATTTCACAACCACCCCTGAAGTATAATCATGAGGAGAAAATAGCCCTCGTAGTCCAGAAACTGCATCATTATATCTTGTTTTGCACTACCAAAGTTGTGGAAGATTCCAACCCCATGTAGTACTTGCTTAGTCGAGGACAAATTTATGGTAAATTTTCTCGGTGGATCATCATCCTTCAGGAATACGACCTAGATTTTTCAATTCTCAAAAGAAAGAAATCACTTTTTCTTGTCGAACTCATCACGACGTTTCCCTCATACACTACAAGTTTGCCTGTCAACATCAATTTTCCCGATGAACACCTCTTCTACATCCCCTCAGATGACCCTTGGTATGGAGACCTTCTCGTATACTTCCGGGAAAATAAGTTTGGGTCTCATCTCTCTCGAGATGATCGTTGGCACCTATGCCATCAGGCCCCTCGATACCTCCTCATCGGTGACATTTTGTATCGGCGTGGGGTCGACACCATAGTTTGTCGATGTCTGACCATCGACAAAGCCAACCGAGTCTTAAACAATTCCAATATCGGCACCTGCAGTGGCCACCTCTTAGGTATTTCCCCCACCCAAACAATAATTCGAGCCGGATAATTCTATCCCACATTGTTTCATGACTGCATCCACTCTGTTAAGCAATGTGACAAATGCCATATTTATGCAAACAAAGCATGATAACCACCCACTCTTCTACATCCAGTCATCACTTCCGACCCCTTTTGCAAATGGGGCATAGACTTCATGACATGCAATCCTCCATCTAGCAATGGACACAAGTACATCATCGTGGCAGTATATTACTTCACTAGATGGGCCGAATCCATGCCTACCTTCAATAATATCACTGACACAACAATGCATTTTTTCGTTAATCAAGTCATTACCCTCTTTGCAGTCCCACTACAGTTAGTCTCAAATCACGGTAAACACTTTGAGAATGAGATCTTCATTGAACTCTCCTCAAGGTTAGGCTTCTCCCACGAGTTTGCCTCCCCATACTACCCTCAGTCCAACGAACAGGTTGACATTATCAACAAAGTCCTCAAAACCATGTTGCAACGCACTCTCGAAAAACATAAGACCAACTGGCATCATATGTTGTTTTCAACATTATGGGATTATCGCATAGCAGTCAAAACTACCACCGGTTTACACTGTTTCATTTGGTCCATGGGATTTAATCCACCCTCCCCATCGAGTGTGAAATTACCACGTTATGTATTGCCATCGAGCTATTACCTGACATTTTTCCAATGGAGCAATGCTTGTTGAACTTAGATTCGTTGGATGAATATATTCGGTCTTCCTTACAGAACAATGAGGTAGCTAAGAAACGGTCGAAGGGCACCTTTGATCGCCATGTCAACCTTCGCTCATTTAATGAAGGAGATCCTTTCCTAGCCTACGATATCACTCACGATACTCTCAGTCATGGTAAATTTGAGTCATTGTGGCATGGAACCTACATCATCCAACACTGACTCACTAGAGGTGCATAGATCCTTTCCTCTCCAAAAATATATCCTCTCAAAGAACCCGTCAACGGGTTGTACCTAAAGAAATTTTATGCTTGAGCATAGCCATTCTGCACTAGGCCTTTTCTTCATACACATTTTAGAGTTTTTAGCCTTCTTTTTTCCCTCCACACCTCATGTATGATCTACCATACATGTTATTGATAGATGCATCCTCCATCGACCTACCACATCAGTTATGTTGACAGAGCTAGTCGTTGGACACAGAATCTTGCTTCGGCTGCTTGGGCCCTCTGCACCCCCTCACATGAACTACTCAACTCTAGTGGCATATGTTTGGGCTCATCAACCAACAACCAACCATAATACGCAGCCATCATTGGCATCCTCACCGAGGCCAGTCACTGCCACTTTCGTCACTATAATACCCCAAGGACATGACCCAGTTATATTATGAATTGTAATAATGTTTTGTAGGCTAGTGAGCCAAGTGTTGATAAGTTGGTGGGATTATATGTTTATTAGGTCAAAGAGCCTAAGTGTTAAAGGCCAAGAGCATGTTTATGTATATGTAATTATGCATAACATTAATAAAGATTAAACATCGCTGCATGCAAACCGACCACGAAGAAACAATGATGGGGGACTTAGCTTCCATAAGGTGGATAAGGGAAAAGGGGCTGAAATCTTGTAAAGAGGGACTAAGCTTAGGGGCTTAAGTCCTTGAGAATAATAATTTATTATTATTCCAAAGCTGTGTGAAAGACATGTTTTTTATCCTAAGTCATGGGAGAGGCAACAGATGCAACTCCAACATGTGAAAAAAAGGAACGCATGTAGCTCTTGGAAGACAAGTGTCGACATGGGTGCATGTAGTTAAATTCTAAAGCATCAACTAAGCTGGAGGTTTGTTCTTCCAGTTTTCCCTATTCTCTGTCTGAAACCATGATACCTCTGTAATAGACCTCTCCTTAATTTTTTTTTCACGTATCCTAAAAACTGGAACCGAGAGTTCGACCGTTATATTCCCATGAATCCCTTGGCATCTGTATTCGACCTTTGCAATATTCATGCATGCACCTGAGACCCAAAATCCATGAACTATTATGTGTCTTCTGAGGAACCTGACACCTGAGTAATCGCCTTATTTTTGACGTGTTTCAGCGTCAGCTGTTGCCGCCTGTGGTGCCATACCCATCTGTTGTTTCTACTGTCATCCTTGTGTGAATGAGTGTTGAACCATGGATTTTTTCCTCACCTGGATGGAACTAAGTTGAGGAGTTGTTATAACCCTAAATTGCACCACACATGCTTACCTGGCATCAGTCCAACTCATATCCCTTATTTGCCAAAACTCTATTGAACAACTCTTTGAAAATCCTCTTGTGTCAAGGCCCACGCACCCTAACTCATTACTGCATGCATGTGCACGATGGTTGACTCACTACATCCCGCATGTACCTAACAAAGCATGAAAAAAGGAAAGTTGTCGATGGAACAAAAGGCTATGGGTCAGTTAACTAAAACTCTTGACCATGCATGGCTGAGGGTTCATCCAAAACCCTAGCTCCTTCTAGCCTATAAAAGAAGGGGTAGGGGTACCATTTGGAGGAGGAAAAAATATAGCGAAGAAGCTCTGACTATTTACGTAATCCATTGTCCCAACCCTTTAGCCTTTCCTCATGCCAAAGGAGATTTAACTCAAAGCAGTTGAAGAACAGAAGAAGAGGAGCCCAGGATTAGGTTCAAGGAGCGGTGGCTAGTCTCATCTTTGTTGCAAGTTGATTCACTTTCAGTAATAAAAATAATACTTTTCCCATCCCAATGCATGAATTGTCTATGGTTTGATTAATTTATGCTTGATTTCTAACCCTTGAGTATAGAAGTAGCATGCATGCATAGTTGTTGTTTGTCTTGACTTCAGGTTATCTGTGGAAGGAGCAGCGCAAGAAAGTAATCGAAGAGCAATGAAGGACCTACATCAAACGCCAGTAATAAGGTTAGTGGTCCTTTTCCATGCATTTACTATGAAAGAGGGGTTTAAATCTTGTGTTGTATGTAAAAAAGTAATTTCTTTTCGGTCAAAATCTGCATGCAAGTCTGACCCTAGTTTCCTAGTCCGTAGGGTTTTTTTCCCAACAACAGGAGTGTGTTGAAGAAACAGGTTGTTAGGCCCATGGTAGAAGAGGTAGGTTGTCAAGCCTGGGAGCATCTCTCTCCAGGTGAGAGAGTCTGATGGGAAGTGGTTTTCTCCTAGACAGAGTCCAACACTAGGTACAGATCTCTAATAATTCTTGATCCAGCCTGTTGTTGAGACCCAAAGAGGGAGGTGAAGCATCGATAGACTGTGCTTGTGAAGGTGTATAATCCTGAGTGTAACAATCATGTGGGGAATGAGATTCTGTGAGAAGTGGGTGTAAGAAGCCTCCTGGAGAGAATCCTTTAGGTTTCTCTATGGAGTTTTCCGGTAACCTCAACCTAGTCTAGGATTCCCTTGCCTTGGGTGGAGCTTAGTCTTAGCTCGGGGGTGACTCACTGTTGATCATGATGATCAGTGTGTTCTAAGGCTAGGAGGTTCGTGGAAGGTATGCACATAGTTGGTGGAGTTACTACAGTTTCAAAGATAAGTATCATTATGTTTTTAATTTCAATTAAAATGCATGTTTGTGATGCTTTTAATATTATCATGTATTCTATTGCAACTGGAATTATTGTTAATTCTATTTAAGTCTGTATGATGGTAGTAACTCTATGTTAAATTTGTTAATTTGATTTAATATGCATGTTATATATATAAGTATGAGAATGTTCCACGTAGTAGCATTGCTCGACAGTGGGGTTGATGGTCGGGGACGTTACAATATGGTATTAGAGCCCAAGGTTTCAATGTTGAGCCTATATGGGTCGAATAAGGGGTCTTTGGATCCATGGTTTCTAGTGGAAATGGTGTTCATATGGAACCGATTTTGAACCTTAGAAATTTTTTGAGTGCCAATGGGTTACTTAGCCGTGCTATGAAGATTAGGAGGAGTAGCGGTAGAATAAAACCATAGCCAGCGTGGTATTTGACCACGGAGAGAGAGAGATCAACACTTGGGGTGTTGGAGTCATAGGATCTGTTTGGGAAAAAGGAAATTCCTTTATGACCGTCAAGTCTAGAAAAGGTGCAGGAGGGTTATCCTAAAATCCTTTCGGAGTTCAACAGTCTGGAGAAGTGGAATGTGCTGAGGCATAAACTTGTGAAGGAGATATACACCATAGATCATAGGAAAAGAGCCTGATCGTTAGATCTATGTCTAGGAAGGCAAAGTAAAACCACTTTAGAGGATTTCTAGTGTGGAGTGTGACAAAATCTTGAAGTCCCAAAGTAGATCGCAACCATTGGTTGCGAAGGACACGCATCAAGAGATTGTGTATTTCAGGTGGAAGTACTTCATGAGAAAACAAGTGTTGTGAGTTTGAAACTACCGAAGATAGAAGTGTCGAAGTCACTCATAGTCGTTGATCGTGAAGGAGGACACGCGATGGTAGATCGTGAACTACGGGAGAAAGCACTCCTAGCAAAAGCGAGCGTAGAGGAGTTGAAACTCTCGAAGATTGAATCTTTGAAGCAAAAAGTTTCAAAGTGAAAGGATAGACATGGTGGGGCCAGATGACGTTGCCTAGGGTGATGTGGAACTTTCTAGGTGTACCATGTGGCATCGCCTTAGTTGGTGAAAACTGTACTATGTGGGCCTAGAGAATAGAGAAGCCGGAAGTTCTAAATTCGGGAGATTGAAAGGGAAGCAAGAGGGAAATCTTCCGAAAATCGAAGTCCCAAAGTCCTGGAACTTAGACACATGAAGTTCCATAATGAGTGTCATACGTCGGATGTTGAGTAGACGTGGATAGATGATCCACCCTACTACATGAGTTTAGTAACTCGGAACTCTAAGAGATTGGTGTATTGTTCTTTGAAAACTTTCAAGGCCGAAGGCTCGAGTAAGTGCTTATTGATATAGTGCTTGGTCCCGAACCATGGTCACGTGGATTGGGGGACTGAGAGAAAGGGGATAGTACCTGAAAACTTAGCAGAGAAGAGATCCAAAAGAAAAAATCTGCGGGGATTCTTGATTGAACGAGAATCACAGAGAATGAAAACTGAACGTTTTCTTGAATCATATTTGTTTATGAATGTTATAGGATTTGTTAAGGATTGATGGCCTGAAAAATTTTGGTTGTCTGCACATTGTGTTTGCAGAATTTTAGTGAGTACTAGAGCTGATTAGAATTGACACTGAGTGCAAAGAAATGGAGGAGACATAGAATGCTTCCAATTCAAAGAACGAAGCTAAAGGGATGGATTTTCATTTGTGAGTTGAAGGGTTGAACTCCAATGGGCATGGAGAAGAGATAGATAAGGAAGGGAATATGATGAAAATCATTGAAAGATTGCAGAAAGATGCCCAAACTCACCAAGTAGATAGCATAAATCTCATGAAAGATAAGGAACAACAAGGAGAATTCAACTTAAATTTGATGAAGAGTCTAGAGAGAATAGAAAATAAGTTGGACAAGGAGAGAGACTCGAGAAAAATAGGGAGTCACTAGACATATGAGGGAAGAAGATCAAGGAGTTTTGGTAGACACCATCATCACTCCCAATGTCACTCCAAGAGGAGGGCACACAGTATTTCAAGCTCATATCCTACCAGAAAGAACAGGATATCTGGAGTGGATGAACTAAAGGAAAAAATGAAAAAGATTAAACCTCCTACGTTTGATGGAGAACATAAGAAGGAGGAATATGTCAAAACATGGTTGCTTGGCATGAGGAAATATTTCGAACTGAAGAATTATTCCTCTCACGCAGAAGGAAGAATTGCAATGTATCAACTGAAAGGAAAAGCATCCATGTGGTGGGATCAACTTGTGCAGGTGAAACACATTAGAGAGAAAGATATCACTTGAAAAGAATTCAAGAGATATTTAGAGAAGAAATACTTGACTAAAATATATTATGACAAAAAGATGAAAGATTTCTTTGAAATCAAGTTGGGAAGCATGGCCATTGATGAATACAAACGAAGATTTTTGGAATTTTTGAAGTATGTTCTGTTCATCAAAGATGAGACTGTCAAGATTCAAAAGTATCTGAGTGGACTACCACCTTCCATTGGGGATAATATTCAGTATGATGACCCTATGACTATGGAAGAAAAGATAAGGAGGTTGAAATTCTTATATGAGTAGAAAAGAGAGAAGCCTACCTTATAGAAGGTGTGAGAAGATAAGAATAAATTCTAGATGGATCAAAGGAAGAAGGGAACTAAGCCACCCTTTTTCAAAAATAGTCTTCAAGGACATCTATCATTTAGAGAGCCGAGAATGGTTGATGTAGGGGAACAAAGGCCAAGGCAGTCACCCATTCAGTGTTGGGGCTGTCAAGGGAACCACAAGTACAGAGATTTTCCCCACAAAAATGGCAAAGTCAGAATTGTCCATAATGTTCAACAGGCTGAAACAGTGGAAGACATGGGTAGTAGAATACCAAGAATATATGCAGCCCTGGACAACAAGCAAGAATAATATCATTTGCACATGATTGAAGTGGAAGGTATGATCAACAAGCATGCCTTTACTATTTTAATTGATTCAAAGGATAGCCATAGTTATATAGATTCTAGAGTGGTGGAAAGTTTTCAATTGTTGAGAAGAAAACATGAAAAGTCTTGGTTAGTGCAGTGGGCTCCAGGAACCAAGAGAAAAGTCACTGAGTTAGTTAAGTCATGTCTAGTGGACATGAATGGACTGAGCAGAAAGGTTGAATTGAACATTATTCCTTTAGGTTCTTATTACTGTCTAGTTGGGATGGATTGGTTGGACCAACACTATGCCATCCTGAACTTTCGTAACAAGGAATTGATCCAGGTGGATATCAGTGGCCACCCACCTTTTCCGACTGGCTCAAAACAGTTTTCTGGCAATTTACTATTTTTAGCAAGTTTTAACTTCCGGGGCCATTTTGAGGGCCTAAATGAAGGTTTTTTGAGATCTATGTTCTCAATGATAGCCTAAGGCATGATTGAGTCCCCAAAATGAATCTCCTCGACGATACCTTTCCAACGAGCTATCACACTCCTAAAACGGAGTTCGTATGCAAAAGTTATGACCCCGGGAAGTTGATGTACTAACTTACCCAAACGGGGCCCACATGACTTTTGGCGCTTCATTTCCTAGGGTTAGGTTTTTGGATGTATATGAATTTTGGCATTCTTGTCTATTGTAAAAAGGCCTCTAGATCCTCATTGTAATGATCTTCTCATGGATGCGAGTAGCAGCCACATCTCTTCTCAGAGATAAGCTACCAGCACCCTAGCTAGTTTATTTACATTCTGTCTGTAAGCATATTTCAGTCATTTGTTATTAATCAAATGAAGTCTTATTTCCGCTGCATCTCTGCGTTTATGTGTATTTCTGTATTTCATTGTGTTCCTACATAAATCCGTATCAGGAATTCACTTTCCTGGATGAGGAAGGAAATTGGAAAACATTCCAAGGAATTCCCAGAGTTGTTGCTATTAGAGAAATCTCAACAATGCAGCTGAAGAAGTGATACATAAAAGGTTGTCAATTATTTGCAGCCCATGTGGAGGAAGCATCTAAGGGTGAGGTCTCAAAGATTGGAGATCATGTGCTACTAAAGGAGTTTGAAGATGTATTTCAGGAGGTACCCGGACTACCCCCGAATAGAGATATTGACTTCTCTGTAAACTTGATGCTTGGAGTAGCTCCAATGTTGAAATCTCCTTATAGAATGAGTATGCCAGATATGAAAGAATTGCAATTGTAGCTTGAGAAGCTCCTGAGGAAGGGGTATATATTCCCAAGAGTGTCACCTTGGGGTACTTTGTTCCTGTTCGTGAAGAAAAAGGACAGGATGTTAAGATTGTGTATCGATTTCAAACAATTGAACAAATATCCTCTGCCGAGGATTGATGACCTCTTCGATCAGTTGAAGGATGAGAAGATATTTTCTAAGATAAACCTCATGTCAGGATATAACTAGGTAAGGATAAAGGATGAAGACATCAGCAAGACTTCCTTTAGAACAAGGTATGGTCATTACAAGTTCACAGTGGTGTTGTTTGGGCTGTCGAACACACCCGTTGTTTTTATGTGCCTGATGAATAGTGTATTCAGGGACTATCTAGACAATTTTGTCATAGTCTTCCTGGATGACATTATGGTGTATTCCAAGTTCGAGAAAGAGCATGAACAACATATGAGAATGGTTTTGCAGGTGCTAAGAGAGCACCAACTATATTCCAAGTTGAGCAAGTGCTCGTTTTATCAGGAGAAAATCCATTACTTGGAGCATATTATTTCGAAGGATGGGATAGTTGTAGATCCTGAGAATATTGAGGCCATCAGAGAATGGTTAGCACCAAAGAACATTACTGAAGTCAGATCCTTTATGGGTCTAGCTGGTTATTACAGAAGGTTTATAGCGGGGTTCTTGAGGATAGCTCACCCTATCACTTCCTTGCAAAGGAAGGAGAATAAATTTCAGTGGACAAAGGAATGTGAGAGAAGATTCCAACGATTGAAGCAACTATTAACCAGTGCTCCAATACTAAGGATTGAAGACCCAAATGAAGATTTTTTTGGTGTGCATAGATGCATGCAAAGAAGGCCTAGGAGGAGTCCTCAGTCAAAATGGATTCATAATTTGTTATGAATCCAAGAAGTTGAAAGAGCATGAAGAGAACTACGTAACTCATGATTTTGAGCTGGCAGCCATCATTCACACTCTGAGGAAATGGAGACATTACCTCATGGGAAGGAGGTTCGAATTGAGGAAAGACCATATTGGTCTAAAGTACTTGTTTGATCAGCCAACCTTGAATGTTAGACAAAGTAGGTGGCTGGAGTTTCTTTGTGAATGTGATTTTGATATCAAGCATATCAAGGGAAGGAGAATAAAGTGGTTGATGCACTCAATAGGAGAGTGCATCAATTGCATGCTATGACCATTAGTATGTACCGAACTGATATTAAAGGAAAAGTTTTGGAAGCTGCAAGCACAAACTTGCAGTACAAGAATTTGGTAGTGAAGCTACAACAAGGTAAGATGCTGCAAGGAGTGGAAGATTATAATATTGGAGCTGATGGAATGCTCATGTACAAAAACAAAGCTTATGTACCTAATGTCTAGGATTTGAAACTTGCAATTTTGAAAGAAATGCATAACATACCTTATGTTGGGCACCCTGCATACTAGAATATTATGTCACCAGTCAAGAGCCATTACTTTTGGCCAGGTATGAAGAAAGAGATTGTTGAATACATAACCAAATGTATGGACTGCCAGAAGGTTAAAGATGAATACATGCACCCAACAGGGTTGCTGCAACCTTTACACATTCCAGAGTGGAAGTGGGAGGTAGTGACAATGGATTTCATCATAGGATTTCGCAGAACAGGCAAGCAACATGACTCAATCATGGTGGTCGTGGAAACACTTACGAAAGCTGCCCACTTCATTTCGTTAAAGACTACTCACAAGGCAACCGATGTTGCCAATATCTTTATGAAGGAAGTGGCACAATTGCATAGAATTCCCAAGACAATTGTGTCTGACAGAGACTCGAAATTTACCTCAAATTTCAAGAAAGGGTTATTCAAGGGGTTTGGAACAAATTTGAACTTTAGAACAACCTATCATCCTGAGTCTCATGGGAAGACAGAGAGAGTGAATAGCACAATAGAAGACATATTGAGGATGTATGTGAGGGACAAACCATCGAAATGGAAAGACTACCTACACTTGGTATAATTCTCCTACAATAATGGGTATCAAGCATCGTTGAAGATGAACCCATTTGAAGCAATTTATGGAAGAAAGTGGAATACTCCAGTAAGGTGGGATAATCTAGATTATAGGGTAGTAGTTGGGCTAGAGTTTCTCAAGGAAATGGAAGAATAGTTGATGAAAATTAAGAAGAATTTGAAAGCTGCCCAAGACAGCCAAAAAAGTCATGCTGGTAAAAAAAGAACCCACAAAGATTTTAAAGTGTGCGACCATGTTTTCCTGAAAGTGAAAGCCAATAGAATTTCTCTAAAGCTGGGAAACTATGCCAAGTTGGCAGCCATATTTTGTGCCCCATTTGAAATCCTTGAAAGGATTGGGCTAGTTGCATATATGTTTGCATTACCTGCATCCATGACTGTACATAATGTGTTTCATGTTTCATTTATTAAGAAATATATACCTGATGCTAATCATGTTATCAATTAGAATGTGATTCAGGTGGAGCAAGAAGGTGCCCTGCAAGTGCATCGTGTGTGCATATTGGATCGAAAAAACAAATAGCTCCAGAATCGATCAATAGGGCTTGTAAAGGTCCAATGGACCTGGTACAGTCATGAGGATGTGACATGGGAACATGAAGATTCTATGCGGGCATAATACCCACATCTTTTTGAAGATTTTGAAAATCTTGTTGATGTTATGTAAAGACTTGCACTGAGGACAATGCAAAAATAAGGGGAGGGGATTGCAATACCCAAGGACGTGCCCCAGTTAGATTATGAATTGTAATCATGTTTATGAAATGTAATCATGTTTTGTAGGTTGGTGAGCCGAGTGTTGATAAGCTGGTGGGATTATGTGTTTATTAGGTCGGAGAGCCTAAGTGTTAAGGCCAGGAGCATGTTTTTGTATATGTAATTATGCAGAACATTAATAAAGATTAAACATCGATGTGTGCAGAATGACCACGAAGAAAGAGTGATGGGTGAATAATATTCCATAGGGTGGGTAAGGGAAAAGCAGACGAAAGGTTGGAAAGAGGGACTAAGATTAGGGCCTTAATTCCTTGAGAATAATAATTTATTATTATTCCAAAGCTGTGTGAAAGACATGTTTTTTATCCTAATTTCTGGGAGAGGCAACACATGCAACTCCAACGTGTGAAAAAAGGGAATGCATGTAGCTCCGAGAAGACAAGTGTCAACCTAGGAGCATGCATTTAAAAGCTGAAGCGTCAATTGAGTTGGGGGTTCGTTCTGCCAGTTTTTTCGATCCTCTGTCTCAAACTGCGAGACCTTTGTAATCGACCTTTGCTTAATTTTCATGTCACGCATCTTGAAAACCAGAACTATGAAGCTGACTAGTTTATTCCTGTGAATCTCGTGGCCTCTATATTCGATCTTTGCAATATTCACACATGCACCCGAGACTCGAAATCCATGAACCGTTCTACGTCTTCTGAGGAAACCGACACCTGAGTAATCACCTTAGTTGTGTCATGTTTCAACATGGGTTGTTGCTTCCTGTGGTGCCATGCTCATCTATTGTTTCTACTGTCATCCCTGTGTGAATGAGTGTTGAACCGTGGTTATTTTCCTCACCTGGCTAGAGTTGGATTGAGGAGTGTGTTGAAGAAGAAAGTTGTCAGGCCTGTGGTAGAAGAGGAAGGTTTGTAGGCCTATGAGCAGCTCTCTCCAGGTGAGAGAGTTTGCTAGGAAGTGGTTTTCTCCCGGAAAGAGTCTAGCACTAGCTACAAAGCTCTGAGAATTCCTGATCCACCTGATTGTCGAGACCCGGACAGGGAGGTGAAGCAACGATGGAATGTGCTTGTGAAGGTGTATACTCCCATGTGGAACAGGCATGTGGGGAATGAGAATCTATGAGTAGTGGGCGTAAGAAGGCTCTTGGAGAGAATTCTTCTAGTTTCTCTATGCAGTGTTTCGATAACCCCATCCTAGTCTAGGATTCCCTTTCCTTCGGTGGAGCTTAGTCCTAGCTCAGGGGTGACTCACTGTTGAGTGTGATGAGAAGCGTGGTCTAAGGATGGGAGGTTCATGGAAGGTGTGCACATAGCTGGTGGAGTTACTACAGTTTCAAGGATAAGTACCATTATGAGTTTAATTTCAATTAAAATGCATGTCTGTGATGCTTGTAATATTATCATGTATTATGTTGCAAGTGGAATTATTGTTAATTCTATTTAAGTCTATATGATGGTAGTAACTCTATGTTAAATGTATTAATTTGATTTAATATGCATGTTACATATATAAGTATGAGAATTTTCCGCATAGTAGAATTGTCGGATGATGTGGTTGATGGACTGGGATGTTACAATCACCTTATCATCTTATTAGATTCCCATCTTGTCATCCTGCAACTCAAAAATGTGTACCATGTATGTGATCCTTACGTCTTTCACAAATTCCTGCAAGTTAGACTCTTATCGCAAAACTTTGATTCCATTACATTTACACATATTCCATGACAATTTCATCAAACAACAGATAACATGGATAACATAGTGTTAGATTGGCATTTATCACATCAAGACATCATCACACATACAAAATTCATCAAAAGTTTGTCACAACATATAGATTAGACATCATAAAAAAAAAATATCATTACATGTAAACATCATGGATATCG
>JZKD02S2281635.1:134729-173825 GCA_000966675.3 Picea glauca | reverse complement strand
TATATATATATCGATCAATGTGTCATTGATGTTTACAAAATAGTACAACATATACATCGCCCAATTGAAAGTGAGCCCTCATCACCCCTATAGGTACAAAATGGGTGTCACGGTACCCTATACAAAATGGGCTTGCAGGCCTATATAAATACAAAAATATAAAACATAGTTCTCAAGGTACCCCAAGAGCACCACCACCAGGTCCTGCAAGAGGTGCCCCACCAGCCGGGGGTCCTCTAGGTCTGGGGGGCATTCACCCAGTCATCATTTTCCCTGCTACAGCTGCTCTGCGGATCAGGGTGTGCAACTCTGTAGGGCCAACCACACACTAATCTAGTACTCACTCATCCTAGATATGGGACCATATGCCCTAGGCCACACTCTTCAGTACCACCTCCAACGCTATCAGAAATCCTATAAACCCCTGCTGGCCTCTACCCAAGGTGCATGTGAGGGACCTGCATATGGATCGTCAAATCTACACCTCTTGTTGACTCTCGCCTCATCAGATGGCATTGCACCAACCTCATCCCTCTGACATCGCTCTCTCACCCTCGACTCTACCTGCGATGGTGTCATTGGACCCTGGTGAGCTGGATCTCCAACCAAATATACCTCTCAGCCTCGCGGCCCCACATCTGCAAAAACAAAAACAAAGATAGAATCAATATCCATACATATAAACATATTCTACACTATCAAAATCACAAACACACAAGTACACCAACATACCTCTTATTGTCCCTTGACCAATTTTTGGATAACTTGGGTCACGTTTGACTGATTTTGGGACTTCGTTAGGTTGGTTGAAGGCAGAGCGCAAGGAGAAGTGAAGATCATGATATCTCATCCCCTTCTTAGGGAATTTTTGGGGTTAGGGTTTATGTAATGGGTATGGGATGTCGACCCATGGGTTTACCCATGTTTAGGCCCTTTTGTAATGTATAAATAGATAGCTACACAATGTAAGAAGAGGGAATTTTGCTAAGCACTAGAGTTTGATCTATGTGACTGCAAAGGGATTTCTTATCAATGTGTGTTAAGAACTTGCAAAGCTAAGTGCAAGTGATTGTGAGAAGCTTGTGTGCAACTTGTAAGAAGGCTTTGTGCTGAAACCTAGCTTACGGAAGGAGGATCTGGTGAGGTGCACACAGATCTTCTGTCCTATGCAGAATGGGTTCCTGTGGCTTTGTGCTTGTAGATGATTGAGAGAAGACAATTAGAAAAGAGAAGAATTGGTGGACATAGCCCCACACTGGGGTGAACCATGTATATCATGTGTTGTGGTTTCTTTGTGCATTATATTTGTTATGTTATTGATGTGATGTATGCTTAGTGCATTGATATATGTTATATGTATATGATATAATAGCTTAGTTCTTAGTAATGAGAATGAATTCTAAATTTGATCTATTCCTATGTGCTAAGTGTTGGATGTATTAGATCTTGTTGAATACTGCGCTACTCTGTAACTAGGATTTCGATCTGTGATGTGAATAAGGGTTAAATGTTGATGAATGTTAAATGATAAGTGCTATGCTAGTGTTATAATCATAGTTCTGTGTCCTAGCTCGGTTGATAACATCCGAGTCCTACAACCCCCTGCCTCTACCTCGAGTGAAACTTCATCTACTTCGCAAGTGTTTCAGAAAGGGCTGGTAGTTAGGGTTTTTTTGGTGCACTTCTGAAGTGAGGAACCCTAGTCCTGACCTTGTGCCAAAATCTCTCTAGTCTCAATCCTATCCAAGAGACAAAACCACATCCGGGTCATGCCAGAAGTCGATCCCATCATATGGGAACTGTAGTATAATCTGCGGCATATGGTGCCACACATGTGCCAATGTGGTCGTAAAATAGTGGCCACCCTATCCCCCTCCATGGCATACCAAAATCGATGACCACTGCATTATTTGTTTCTCCCGTGCCCTAGTCGCTGAAAAAAACACTCTAGGGCACAACATGGGCACCCTCTCTAGAAACCACACCACCAAGACAAATCCAAAGGAAAACTCACTAGAGTTGGTGGTCTGACATTGGTTAATCTTCCCCATCATCTTGGCATGCAACATCAATCCCCAAGAAAAACAATCTCCATCCAATCTCTCTACATAATCCTCAGCTGACCACCAGTGATTTGTTGAGTCGCTAAGGATCTGTAGATCCTCACAATCATTGTGACGATGCACCGATGCAAGAGCGCATCCATCACGTCGATGGGGACAATAGAAACTGACATAATGTTTGGCCCCGAGCAATACCTCCATGCCAAGTCTACCAAGTGTACATCTCCTGGAAATTGGGGATCAATAAGTAGGGCCATTCCCTGAAAAGGGAGCCCCGTCAAGAAATAGACATCCTCCATAGCTGAGAATGTCAACTTCTTCCCCTGCACAATGAAGCATTGTAGATCAGTGCTCCACATCAAAATCAAACATTGAAGGAGGTATTGTTGTGACCGTATCCGTGGGAATTCAAAGAACTTGAGAATACCACAGGCTGCCAAGGGTCTTTAAATGCCCAGCTCCTCTCTCACCGCCTTCCTAAGGTGCTCCCAGTCCCACTCCCTCCAGTGGACTTGCATACTGAATTGATCACCTGCATTCACACAAAAAACACTTGATCAACCATCATCATTCATTAACAAAAAATATTCAAAAAATACAAGTTTTCCAAACCCCCCCAGCTTTGCCTCAAGTGCGCGACTGTCACCCCCCACAAGTGCGCACATATGTGCATCTGTTCTTTCCACATTTGCACATCAATGCATAGCTGTCCAAGAAACATATGTGCATCAAAGTGATTTTATCACACACACATGTGTGCATTCATGCACACCTATTATCTACACAGTTGCGCACTGGCGTGCCATTGTCTGAGGAACAATTGCACATAGTGTGCAGCTGTAACTCAAACAGGCACACACCAAATGAACACCTATATTTTCCACCCACACGCCCCCCATGCATAGTTGTATTCACCACAATCGCACACCATCCGCATGAGAGGGAAGTATACCCACGCATATCAGCACATGTATCCTTCCTTCTCTCGCGCATTGGTGGGCCCACCCTTACAAAAACCCCTAGTACAACTATTTGTATGAACCTACCCAAAAAATAGAACCTATCTATTATGCAAGAGGATGAGACTACTAACCTGGATCTTGAAAATCCTGGATTGGTTGGCTCGAACTCACTAACCTATCTTCTCTAAATCCTCTCACCAACTCACTATGGAAACAAGTACAAATGAGGTGGCATTGCAGGCCCCATAGCCATATATAATCCATTTTTCCAAAATTCCACACTCAGTTACAAGAGCTCAAAGTCTCTTCTTTCTGATCCTTCCTCAACCATGGGATTAGGATCCCGCCGCCTACACAACCACATTCCCCAGGTCACCATCCATACTCGGCCCTGGGGGATAATTTTACGTACATCACGTCCAGGTATGCATGATCATGTTTAAAATGATCAAATAACTATTATATGTTCATTATCTTTAGATATTGTTCACGTCGGGTATTTGGTTTTAATGTGTACAGGTACTTGGTCATCACAAACCAACGCAGCTCCTTCAGGTATATGATTGACACTGGCATGCAATCATTCCCTTTGAATATCAATTTAATTTCCTAGTACCAACCTCCCTCATTATCCTTTAGTGTCCCTACATTAGGCTTTGCAGTACTATCACCTCTGCTGCATTTGGTACCGTCACCCAGTAGCACTCTCGCCCACATAAGTTGTCCCATTCATAGTCCCCCTTGGCACTTTGACACTCATGCTTCTTTCACCCCCTAGGAATGGGAGTCCCAATAGTCTTATGCATTTTCGAGAATCATCCACATACTCTTTCTCATCATTTTGCTAGATTTTCCAATGGACTCCTAGGTTATCTCATCATGTTTCTATTTTGACTGCATCTTTGTAGTATCATTAAGCCTCCATTACATCCACAATTTGTTTGCCCATCTACATATTTTCCTCCATTCACTTACCTCATACAAAAACCCACCCATGGGGCCCCCACCCTCCACCAGTTCTCCACACAACTTATGGCCTCATAGGCCAAGCCATCTTGCACCGGAAAACCCTCTTATGTATCCATAAACTCATCCCAAATTATTCATTATTCATTTGGCAATTGTAAAAAGCCTTTGTTTTACAATATTTCCATAGCTTTTTGATTGTCTCCCTTGGCGACCTTCTTTTTCTAGCAATGAAAACCATGTCGCCCTTGGTTGGAGCATTCACTATAGTCTACTCATGTTGACATCGTCCATAAACCCCAAGTATCCCATAGTCCATGTACCCATGATCTCTGAGTTTTTCCACTTTGTCATGCCTCTGGCACAATTTAACCCACGTCTAATCGTCCCCCTGATGCTATATCAAGTTTCACGGTTGCTTCCAATCATTATTCACATCTATCCCCCACCAAGGTAAGTCTTGAGTATCACCGCATCTTGACTTTGTCCATGTTCCTTATCAGCTCCTAATCTTATCCAATGGATTTTATAAAGCCTTTTTGCTTCTTGGAGTCATGTCTCCCTTTTTGTCGACATCAACATAGTTTCTAGAAGGGAAACAATATCTTGACTCTCATTACCTTTACAATGAGGACTCTCAAATGACATAGAGAGATCCATTATTTCTCTCTGCTTCCATTGACCCCCATCAAATTCGAATTCAACACAATCTCATGATTACGGTGGGTCTTACTATGCAACTATTGCATTTGTTTTATACTAGCCAAAGACCTCTGAATTTGTTAGGCCATCAATACCTCTGAGTCATCGACACTTATTACAAGTGTCCTTGCCTCTTTTCAGAGTATGATCACCATCAGAATTTTCATCTATCGATATCAAATTCCTCAGAGGGTGCTACAATTATCTACATCAACATACAACTTCAGTTACCATCATACATTTTTTTGAGTTACATGACACGAGAATGGGGCATGCCCACCTCATATGTATACATATTTTATCTTCCTCTACCTAGAGAAAGGTTTGGGTCCCACAGTTTCTCCTCTCCCTCCAACAGATTGCTCTTGAAGTTCCCATTAACACTCTTCATTACAATGGTACTCTCAGTAGAATGAAAATTGATGTATTTCAGCTATATGTATGCTCCTAACCTCACACATCAGGGGGAATCTATTACCATTGAAATTTCATCACATGCAAATGCTTATAGGAATACAACATCTCCAAACACCTATTAGTTCATCCGACTCTATGTGCCCAGATGGAATAAAATCCTTCATTTTGATTGCACATATGGAGGCTTGAATAGGAGGGTCAAAGGCTTCCTATGAGAGAAAGAGTGCTCTGTGATGGAGCACATTCCATGGGAAATCGGGGGTAGTTAGTTCCTCTAAGATATCTTCGTCGCGGTGGAATATGTGGGAATATAGGGGATCCGGGGAAGTAACATTGGTGATTGGCACCATGTGATTGTCTTTAGGTGGTGAAGATGTAGATGGAGTATCTCAACTATGGTGTGATGGTGTTCTTTTCATAAACCAAACTTCTAGATACGGTGGGTTGTAAACTGTGGTCGGGGGTAAGATTTCCCGAGGGAAATGAATCGAAGAATTGGGAGGATTTGGGGGAAAATCCTTAGATAGTCTATCCATGAACCATGGGGGTTTAGGAAGTGACTCAGGTTTAGGGGAGATGATGTGAACAATATCTATAGAAGGAATAGGGGGAATCACTTGCATCAGAGGAAGTGAGGTGGTTGGCAGATTTTTAATAAGGGTTGTTTGACGACGCGTATTCAATGATTGAATGACATTAGTATGTGAAATGATCAAGTGAGTCATAAAGAGAGAAAGGGAACCTCATTCATTTGTTGATTGAGGTCATGACATAATGGATATCAGTGATGTGGGTGGTCAATGACATGGGTGGAGAGGAGTATTTATGAAATATTTGATGTATTGCCATTAGTGTCTATCAAAAATGAGTTATCACAGGGAAATGATGAGTGTAGTGGTCATAATATAAACATATGGCACATTTGAATTTGGTTCACAACCCTTTACTTCCTATAGTAGGGGATGAGGTGGTAGTACTAGGTGTGCTTGGTGAAGCGACGAGTGATGTTGTTACTCAAGGGAGTTGGATCCAATTGTGTAACTTGGGGAGAGAGGGACATCTATTTGTGGGGTGTCCCTCTCTATCATAGAGTGCACAAGGAGCTTGAAATCAGGGAGGAAGTGGAGTGGTGGGATATGTCTTCTTCCGTATGCCCCTAGTTGTCACAATGGTGTTGGAAAGTGGGGGTGAAGGAGGTGTGGTCAGAGCTAGTACTGGAATATGCATCGTGATTCCCTCTGTTTGGGGAGGGAGGGATGGTTGAGGAACCATTGTGGGTGGGTGTAGCTACAATACCTGAATGGCAAGCACCATGTTGGGAAGGGTAAGTGTTGCAACCACCTGGAAAGCTTGTACGCCCGATGGGGGGTAGAAGAAGGGAATTTGAGTAATGGATTGGGGGATTGTCTCCCAAATCGAGATTTGACCATGGGGGAGGGTGAAATCTAGGATAAGTGGTGTTGTAGGGTTCTCAAGGGATTCCTGAGGTAGGATTTATTCAACTAGTGGGATGTCAGGGAGTGGAGAAGCCTCTGTGGGAGGAATAGTATCTCCAATTTTAGTTCCATTGGAAGATATGGTACACATTTGTATTGAGGGGTCGATGGGCGGTGGTGCTCCATGGTATGCCCCCAACAAAGATGGGTCTTTGAAAATTCTGGTGCCCATATCCATTAGTGGATATGACTCAGAACTAGTGTGAACAAGAGGTAAGATGTTATTGATGTTGGAGGAGTGGTTAGGATTGTAATGTGAAACTTGGTCGATGGTGATGATCTTCCCATTGTGGGGGAACATCATCATTCAAAATACATAAGAGGCCACTAATTTCATACCGTACATGTATATACATCGAAACAAGATGTTGTGATCGAGTAGGGCATTGATAACCTCAATGTCGATAAGGATGGTTTTTCCCCCGAGTTCAACAGGGAAATTTTGAAAGAGCCCTTCAAGAGAAGATGGTCATCTGTCATAAGCTCTCAAAGTGATGGAGGATGGTATTAGCTCAGAGGAGCCAATTTTCTACCATACAAGTTTGGACATGATGCATGTGGATGCACCTTCATCAATGATACATGGATGAACTATGATGTTCCAAATCTTGATTGGTATCTGGAAAGCTACCAAAGTGGGGAGACGAGGTTCCCCACAATCTAGATCAAATGTGATGAGTCTAGTATTAGATGGGTCGACTGTCCCCAAGGCAGATAGTAAGTATTTTCATTGATTTGGACAGGTTTGGAGAACCTCCAAGACTTACATGGCTATAGGATATTGTTCCAATTCATCGACTAAACTATAATTGTGTGTCTCTCTAGCATTAGGGTTGTTGGAATTATGTCGTAGATGGATCTTCAAGGGTTTCCTGGTTGTAGATGGATATTCTTCCAAAGTGGTAGGATTAGATTTAGGAGGCGCATTGTATTGATGATTGCGTGTTTGCAGAAGAATTTATTCTTCATTAGTTAGGAGGATATTGCGATCCACCAAATTTCCATGGATTTGATAATGTCTCATTTGTGGTGGGGAAAGATGCATCTCTTGCTGGGTATTCATGACACCTTGGTGTGGAATAGGGTTTTGCAACACAACCAAGGGTGGTTGTTGCAAATATTGTTGTGGGGCCTACTGAGGGGTAAGCAATGATGGAGGACGTGGTGCATTCATGGAATCTTTCATCTATTTGAAGCCAACAATTTGGGGGAAATGGTGAGTATAATGACTATGCTAACCGCAAAGGGCACAAGGAGAATTTTTATGGAGGTTATTGTTGTTGTTCCTCCCTTGGCGGTTTTTTTTACTGTCCCCTTGAGTATTTTGGTTACCCTAGTTCTGGTTTTCCCCAACATGTTGGGTTTGTTGGGGGTTATTTCCGCTTGGTCCTAGGTTATTATTGTTTCATTTTTTTCCTTTATTTTTGGCATTATTTGGCTGATGGGTTGGATTTTCCATATTCATTTATTCAAAATTTTGAAATTTCTTAATGGGAGAGGAATGAACAAAGTTAACCCTAGTGTACGGTTTTTCTTATGGAGGAGAAATTGGCCATGGAGAACTAAGAAATGGAAAATATGGATTATTTTGTGGCAATTACCCGTAGGGTTCATAGGAAGGCATAGCGCTTTCACTAGTGGCCATGTTACTTGGTTGAGAGGCCGAGCACATCATGGGTGTTGGCAAGGGTCCACTCATGGGTGGAGGGGCGACCATAGGATATGGATGTTGGTAAGGGGGAGGAGGGTAGTAAGATGGAACTCCATACATCGGTGGATATTGGGGTGTACCATATGTTGGGTTATGAAAAGGTACAAATATTCCCCTCATTCTAATGATTTATGATATAATCTCGATTGAATTTTTTGTTACTTAGGAATAAAATAGAATAGAAAATGATTAAAATGTCTTCCAAAAATATTATTGAGTTGTATTTTATAAATTCTAAAATATGGTTGGAATTGTTTGATTTTGTTACAGGAATGGGTAAATATTGCTAAACCCACGATAGATAAAGAGATTTTGGAGATACGTAAGCTATTGGAGGTTAGGGATATTAGGCGCAAAACAGTTTCAAGAGATATTGGTTCTCTATTTTGTAAACTTCATAAATAGTAATAGTGATCCCGAGGATCTCTTGATCCTCAGAATAGCTTAATTTAACCATATTTTGTAATATATAAAGGGTAGTGGATCTTGGAAAGGATCATCTAAGAATTTTATCCAAGCATTTGGAACTTAGAATTACTCTGCACAAACAATTTTTGTAAATGTTGGATAAATTATGGAATTAATAAAGGCTTTGAATGTTTTCATCATTTTCGCATACTGAGTTTCTAGTAGCAGTACTTATAAGGACCAAGGGCCCAGTCTGAAGGAGTTACTATCTCGATTTGTAATTGTATCATTTTGATTTATGTTTTATGGTTTAAATCCCCTTTGCAGTGATTAAGATAAATGTGTGAGTGTGTTAATACTTTCATGTTGTTTTCTTACAGAAGATAGATTCTTCATTGTGAATGTTATCGATTGTTGTTCTAGTTTCCATTTTTTGTATTTCACTGCTTGAAAGTTCCTCTCATTTTCACACAAATTGTTCCTTTTCTCTTAAACTAGCATTTGTTGTCCCTTTTTCTTAGTTTATTATTTGATGTTCCTTTTCGCCTAAATTAACATTTGATGTCCCTTTCGCTTAGTTTAGTATTTGATGTTCCTTTCCACTAAATTAGAATTTGTTGTTCCTTTCATTCACCGTTCTTTCATCAATTTATAGTACTCAGTTATTTCTGTCCTGCAGATTAGATAGTCATCAATAGATCAATTCATTAATCTTTTCCATAGATTCAATTCTTGTTTCTTAATTAGATCAATTCATTAATTCAATTCATGCTTTTAAGTACATTATAGATCAGACTTCAATCTTGTTCAGTAACATCTTAGTTTCGGAATTTTAATGAATGTGTGAGGAACTTGATTGTTGATAAACTCATATTTTCTTTAACTATGCAATTTTAACCTCTATGAGCTATCTGCATAGACTTTGTTGATATTCTTGAAATCAAAGATGAATCCTCGGGTTGATAAATTAATGTTAAACTAAGGTTGTTTTAGGAAATCTTTAGAGCCCAACATTTTGGCGTCGTTTTCGGGGAGAGTTGCAAAGGTAGCATAGGTTATGTCTCTAAGGATGAGGTATTGAAGACGGAAGGTAAGAACCTACACAAGAAATAAGTAAATTTCTTATGCCAACGCCTACCCCCAGCTGATATATAGATATTGTATAAGTGTCTAGAATTTTCTTTGTGTGAAGTGTGTATGACTAAAAATAAAGAACCCAAAAAACCAAAACCCCCACCAAAAGATACCAAATACCAGGGCTCGGTGCTCTCTAGGAGAAACACTTTCATAGACGACATCATCCAAAAAACTGAATCTCAAGCTTCAGTTGGACCCAAGAGAGGCTCCACCCGAATCCGTCAGGAAACAGTTTCACCAACTACAACCCATGCTGAAGTTCACAACAAAATTGGAAGAGGGAAGTTCAAAGTATAGATCTTCCACCTCTCAGTCCTTTAGAAGAGGGAAATTCTTGTAATCTGGAGGAAGGAGAAGGGGAAACTAGTGGGGTTGCTAAGGAAAACCCATCACCACCACCTAATCCTAAATCTCCTGTGAATGGAGAAGGCATACCTAAAATCCTAGATAGAGGTAGCACAATCAAATCCATTAGGGGATCAAGTAATCAATCAAAAGAACACTCATGCCAAGAAATTCATGAATATTATTGGCATATCTTTGAAAAAATGGTTCAACCAAATCAACAACGACCCCAGACCTACACTTTGGAATATCCTATATTTGATCCATTTGTCAATGCCCCTATGAAAGAAATTCCCTTGTAGAATTTGCCAACCGTTCATGGATTGATTTCAGAAGACCTAGATGCATTCTTATTCGATTTTGATGTCCTATGTAGGGGTTATGATTACACCTATAAACCCCAAAAACTAAAGTTGTTCCCTTCCACTTTTAAAGGGGAAGATTTGTGTTGGTTTATGGGACTAGGAGGTGGAACTATAAACTCATGGGATCAGATTAAACGACCTTCCTGAAAAAATATCAAGAAAACGAGACATTAGAAGAATATGTTGAAAGGTTCCAATACAATCTGCAAAGATCCCCTTATGGTACATTACCAGGTGAGGTGCTAAAAGCCACTTTGATAAAGGGAATGAAAGATGAACGGGTAGAAACATTGAATTTAATGGGGAAGGGTGATATCTATCAAGAAACTTATGATAACATCGTTCAATTTTGCACCAGTTTCTCATGTGGAAGTATACAGACCAGGTCGAGGATGCAAAGTCCCCTCACCAGAAATAATAATATTACCAGCAAAGGGGCCACCCGAGTAGAAGTCGGTAATCTCTTAGAAAATTTCAAAACTGATATTCTAAGCACTCTGAATACACAATTGGATGTATTGCAGGCCAAACAGAAGCAAGTAGAAGCAGAACAAACTTTAGCCATATTTTTCCATAGATGCAGAAAAAAAACATCGTCCAAAGGAATGTACATTGGATGTGGTTCGGGTGTGTGCTATATGTTCTAAAGAACACATAACATATCAATGCCCATCACTCCCAGGATTAAAATTTGTCTTCAGAGAAGCGAAAGAGGAAATAGAACCATTATATTTGATGGCTCAACATCGCCAATGGCAAGCCCGACCTCCAGGTACACTATATGATCCTTCTTATTTCTTTTCTGGGAAGTATAATCAGTAGCAAAATTCTGGAAATGCATGGTAGGGCCATCCATTTGCTAACCCCACATGGCAGTCCCAACAATATCTAGCTGCAAATTCCACTTGGCCAAACCAACCAGCTGCAAACCCCATTTGGCAGAATCAACCAGCAACAAATTCCACCTGGACTAACTCACAATACCCTACCTCATCATGGAAAAAATCAAACAACAACCCCTATCCTTCATATTCGTCCAACACGGCTTCCCAAAACCCAAATTGGAACCAGAATTGGAAGTTCCCCATGGGAATGACCAATCAACCCATGGGGATGACCGCTCAAACCCAACCCACTTTGCAAGCTCCACTCCAACTACCCCAAAACCCTCAATCACAATTACACCCTCAATTACCAACCCAACCTCACCCAAATCCTAATAATATACCAGCCCATCTTGTCCAGATTATGGAAAATATGGAAGGGGAAATCAACTAAATAGGGTGAAACAAACTCTGATTGAGGTCAAGATGCATGTTGGCCCTTGGTTATGGAAGTAAGAGAAGAACAAGGGAGAAAAGGAAAAATGTGTACTTTGCGAAAGACACAGTGACTGTTATTGGGTCGAAGTGAACAAAAGAGAAGAAACGAAGGAGCGAAGTCTGAGAAAGAAACCCATTGGACGAGGAGATTGAGGATGATAGGTAAGTAAGGAAGAAGGATCATGGACAACTCAGAAACTGGAAAAAGAAACCATTAGATGCTTTGGAGCGCCGAGCGAGAAGGAAGGAAAGACAGGCTGGCGTGCCCTGAAAACATGGGTCTAATTGACCTAGGGTTTGGAAACCTAGGTTTCATCCTAAGGATGTCGATGAGATATTGGAATGTATAAAATAAGAACCTACATGAGGGAAGGAGGTTTGATCTAGTGATTGTCATTGTTGTTACTATTGTTGTTGTGTGATTGGGTGAGTAATATTGGGTAAGAGAGAAGTGTTGCGTACAAGAGCCTTATGTATTGTAAGATATTCAGTTAGGTGTGAAGATCAACCCTGCAGCTGGGTGCGCAGGGAGAGGAGGAGTAGAGATAAGAAGAGAATATATACTGGCTAAGAGTGCATATTAGGATTGTATGCTTTCATCTTAATATATCATAAAGCACAGTTCTGTGGACGTAGCCTTAGAGAGAGGGTGAACCATGTATATTTTTTGTTATGTGTGATTGATGCTCTGTTCTTGTCATTTAATACATTGCTATTGAAATACCGTGGTATATTTGATAAGATGTATGGAATAGATCTAAGTCGATAAGTAATATATGCATGTTGTACCTTTTTAGTATTAGATCCACTTGATATTTCCCTTGGTTGTAGAAATCTTTATCCTACAACCCCCCCATAGCTGCTTTGGGTGAGACTACATCTACTTCATAGGTGTAGCCAAAAGGGCTAGTATTTAGGGCTTGTTGGTGTGCTCTTGGATTTGAACCTTGGGTCTACACCTGTGCCAATAAATGGTTTCATTGCCGGGACAGGAATCTTCGTGAGGGAATGTAAAGGTGGTTCCCATCAAAGAAAAAGATTCAGAAGTTGATAGAGGATCAAGAAAAGGACTTCGCTAAAGCCCAGAATAAGAACCCTAATCTTAGTATAGAGGATTGGTTGGAGAGATATATCTTTACTGATATACATGCTATTTTCTTTGGAGGAATCCATCACGAGCTATATGATTGGTTATCTCGGTTAGAAGATACCCAGTTTGTGATCAGTTCTAGACCTCTTGTACTTTGGGCGTCGACGCTGATCAAGAAGATCAATGGAGTTTATAATGTCATATCACGAGCAATATATTATTGGTTTGATAACACAATTGGAGGTTACATCACCAAGTTTTTTGTTGACAGAGTAGAGTCATATAGCCAAGATGAGAGATATTTCTTCAAGGGACCCAGAGGAAAAAAAATTCATTTTATGAAGTTGAGGATCAAGAATAACATCTTGAAGATACAATATATTGGTTGGATTTGAAAAATCTAATGTTCAAGAATTCAGACAGGGACAACAACACAGAGACTGGACATACACGTAGTGGAAGAGTGTTCAGAGAAGTTCATATTGCAAACCTATTTAAGAAGAAATATAGGGAAGAGGGTTTCTATAGTGGAGAAGAGGCATACCTGATGGACAAAGAGCATTCAGAACCTGTTAATGGAGAGGAAGAGGAAGTTGAAGAACCTCATCGGGATGAGCCAGAAACTTCAGGAACTGCACAGACTGTTGAGGTAAGTACTATTAATCCCCCTGTTGTCTCAACAGCATTAAGAAATCAGAATAATCCAAGTCACCAGAGTGTTCATAGCACTGTCACTAGTAGTCCACCACATACTCAATCAAGAAACCTAGGAAGATCTATCTGTTGTGAGTAGGAAATCCATCTACAGACTAGCACTTAGGGTTTTATCCTGCATGCAGAAAAGACCTAAAGATTCCTACTTTCTACCGTCATCCCAGATCTAATCCTCATTATTCTTAAGCAAATACGTAGTTAAAAAGATCAAGTGAGCATACCTTATTTCGGGCATTTGATATTGATCCTTCTTCACACTTGGTCGCTCTTTGACTGCATCTCTCCTCCCAAGGCTGACCTGCATACACATAAGAAAAACAAATAAATCCACATGCATTTGATTTACAGATTAATGGGTTAGAGATTTAATCAACATGTATGCAATAAACCATGAAAACCTCATATGGTGGGATGGGAAAAATACTTCTTTATTATTAACTTCACTAAATCAACTTACAATGATGAAGTTGGCCACTACTCCATGAACTTGGTCCTAGGCTCCTCTTCAACTATCCTCCAACTTCTTTTCTCTATACTTCTCTTTGCAAAAGGATGGCTAAATCTTGGGACAAAGGGAATGTGCAATCAGGTATAGTTTCTTTACTATGATTCTCCTCTTCCAAATGGGACCCCTAACCCTTCTTTTATAGGCTAGAAGAAGCTAGGTATTTGGTCGAATTTCTAGCCATGCATGGCCGAAAGGTTTAGTTAACTTACCCAAAGTTGTGTGTTCCATCAACAAATTTCCTTTTTTCACGCTTTTGTAGGTACACGCTGGTTGTCTTGGGTCAGCTAGCGTGTACACATGTGCAATAATCTTGATGATCAGACTAAAGGCTTCATTGATTTCGAACAAAGACTTGATTGGACGTTCAGGATGGTCGAGTATGAGGGAAAGAGACAAACCTGTAGAGGGGCCGACTTAGGCTTGGTAAAAAAATTCTTTGGACAATAGCATGACAAATGATGAGACTCGGGCATCATGGCATTAACATAAGTTTACGAGGAAGGAGGCAACACAAACTTTCCATATTTTTGGAAGAATAACCAAATAGAGGAGGACACAACTCTATGTAGCGATAACAACTTCCTAAGGTGGTATTAAATCCCAGATTTTGACGAACAAACGAACAAATTTGCTTTATCCAAGGGCGACTCATTATGCTACCAATAAAGAAAATACTTTTCACTTCCTCTTTTTGGGGTATATTTGATTTTTTTTTTCTTTTTCAATAATTTTGGAAAAATAATAACAAAATGTTATGTTACAAAGGAGGAATGAGTGTTGCAAACATACAAGTTCAAGGTGCAGGGACAAGATTGATGTTCAAAGTAAGGACACTCAAGAAACGTCCTCCAGGGGCCAAAGGTGTCAAGACGCAGAGGCAAAGTGCTACAGGGCTTGCGTATAAGGCATGCTTTAGATGGTTCAGTTGAGAGCAACATGGAGTCGACATTAGGCCAAAGACGTGGGTATGCAAATGCGATTAATAAAATACACGATGGTAACACCCTTCTATGAGAGGTTAACGAGCCCAAAGAAGGTAAGCTTGGCAGTTTTTGCATATTTAGAGAGTCTGAAAATGTAAAAGGAGACTCCACTGGGGTACCTTTTTCGAAGGTAGTCTAGTTGGTTTGAAAAAGGGTGTAAACTAGCATTGAAAATACTTTTATTCAAAACCATTTTAATGAGTGTGATAAAGACAAGATCTCTTGACCATTTTTTCATTTTTAAGGAGTCGGAAAAAAGATTAACTATGGACTCTGTCAGGGATGTTCTTCCGGACCATTTTAACGAGTGTGAAAGAATAAGGTCACTCGACGATCTTTTCAATTTTATGGAGTCTAAAAAGATCTTAACTATGGACTTTGTGGGGGTTCCTTTTTCATACATTTAGTCCCTCAGGCCCGAAAAAGGGTTAAAATGATACCTAAGGGTACTCTTCTAGAGAACTGAAGTTCCTAGAGTATACCTTTGTTTGTACAATTGACCATCGAGACCGAAAAAAGGGGTAAACTACCGTTGGATAGATGTGACTTCAAATTTCAGTTTAACAAGCATGAAAGGCCACAAGATCGCTTGACAATCTTTTCATGTTTAGAGGGTCTGAAAAGGGCTTAAAAGAAGACATGTGTAAGGAATGTTCTTCTAGACCAATTTAACAAGTGTGAAGAAACAAGGTCACTCAACAATCTTTTCATCTTTAGGGAGTCTGAAAAGGGATTAAGGAAGACTCCATGGGGGCTACAACTCATGTATGAAATTGGTTCAGGTAGAGCCCACTGCTAGGCTCAGACCAAGAGTCTCTTCGATAGTCAACTTGGGAAGTCTCCCAAAAGGGAAGAAAACACAAACCACAGTGTAAGTCCTCATGTAGGATAGAAATCATAGTCATGGCTTCAAGGATAGCCGCATCTGAAGGTAATTCAAAATATGAGAAATCACGTAAATGAGGGTCGATGGTCCCAAAGGGTGAAGTAAACTGACCATACTCCATACGAAGATGGAGGTTTTGGCCAAGGATGGCAGATTCTATCAGTGAAGAATCACAATCACGAGGGCTTGTGGATCTACTAACAATGAGATCAGATTCAAAAGGATACTCAAGCCCACTTGGAACAAGAGGGGGAAACAAGGGCTCCCATGCGCCCATTGGATACACCAATGGATTAATTGTTGATTCCAAGTCTTGAGAAGGAAAAAAAGATTACACAAGTTCCTTCTCATAAGCAATTGAACACCAAGGATAAGATGCCACATAATTAACCCATGGTGGGGTATAGTCTACATGAACGCTAGGAACATATAAAGGGGTAGTCTGAAATAATGCTGAATTAGGATGGTGATTATCAAATGCCAGTGTGTCGATAGGGACAATTCTTCCATTGTGAGGGAAATGAATCACCCAGAAGAGTGTATACATTGCAACATTCATAGCATATACATAATCATGCCTGGGAAGCATATTGAAATATAACAGGCCTTGCACCACTATAACATCAACAAGGACAATCTTCCCACCTAAAGATATAGGTAACTAAGGAAGAACCCCCAAATATTCACTAGGATGTCTGTCAAAAGCCAACATCTCATGCGAAGAAGACACAAGCTTGAGAGATCCCAAGACTTTCCAAACTGAGGAGGATAAATACTTGCAGAGGCTCCCTCATCCACAATACATCGATAAATGTTTGTTGAATTAACTTCAACCCTTATTTGAAAGGGTGCGGCAGAAGGAAGATGAGGCTCAACAAGGTCATTCCAATTAAAGGAAACCATCCTAGGGCTTGGAGGGGGTGTGCATAGAATGAGCAGAATGCCCCCATGTTCTGAAAGTATTGAACCAGAAATGCTAAAGACATAGTCAGTAGACACGTCACTCCCTAAAAGAAGAGTGGGATCATTCGATAAGTGCATCAGCATGACCAATTTCACAACCAATGGCTGAATAGGCAGCGGGACTACATGGTCTAAAGGAAACTCACCCCCTAAAAGAGGAGTGGGATCAGCCGATGATTGCATCAACATAACCACTTTTGCAACCAATGGATGAATAGGCTGCGAGACTACATGGTCTAAAGGAACCTCACCCCCCAAAAGAGGAGTGGGATCAGCTGATGACTGCATCGGCATGACCACTTTCTCAACCAATGGTTGAATAGGCTGAGAGACTACAAGGTCTAAAGGCACCTCACCCCCCAAAAGAGGAGTGGGATCATCCAATGACTACATCGGCATGACCACTTTCGCAACCAATGGTTGAATAGGCTGTGAGACTACATGGTCTAAAGGCACCTCACCCCCCAAAAGAGGAGTGGGATAAGCCAATGAATGCATCAGCATGAACACTTTCTCAACCAATGGTTGAATAGACTACAACAAAACCTCAAAAGACTCAGAATCAGAAGGGCTTGCAGACAAGGACCACAATCTTTGTACCTCTGGAATGTCAGGGAAAAAATGAGTAAGGTGATCTCCCTTGCAAATCTTACAAGGGAACTTAGGCTTATGTCCTATCCATCTAGGTTTCTCAAAAGAATAAATGCCCCCAACATGACTAGCAGTGGTTGGTTGAACATCTCCAACATGACTTGCAGAGGTTAGTGATGGGTCGATAACATGACTTGCAGAGGCTACAAACCTATTACCAGTATGACTAGCAATGACTGAAATTTTTCCCCCAGCATGACTTGTAGAGGGTGAGTGTGTGCCCCCAACATAACTTGCAGAGGTTGGGTGCTAGTCTTCAACGTGACTTGTAGAGGTTGTCGACCTATCTCCAACATGACTCGCAAAGTTTGGTGATTTCTTCTTCCTATTCTTCATCTTTCTATTTTGTTTAGACTTCCAGTTACTAGTAAATGTACTTTCACCAGAGGCGAGAGAAGGAGGAGGAGAATACTTTGATGCTAAAGAAACATCAAAAGGGTTCCCATGACTTAAGGTGCTTAATTGAGAAATTTCAAGAGCATTCGAGACATTTGGAATGGTACCCAACCAAACCGGTAGTCCCACATTCAACCCAGGAATGTACAAAGTGGCCATCAAAGGGACACCAACGTTTCTGAAGAAGGGAAAAGCACAAGAATACCCTTATGAAGGGGATCCTTAGTTGGTATCACTGGAAACATTATCCATGAAGATCTTATGCATAGGTTCTCCCTTTTCAGGATCGTTCAAGTCCGTAAAATTCTCACACACTGACTCTAGCGAACTAGTGTTATCAAAACAACACCTATAAAGAGGCAGTTCCACGTTTCTAAGTGGGAGACTGAAAAGTCCTCTCAACCAGCGGAGTGGGCGGTCTACCACCCTAGGTCAGAGACCCAAATCCACAACTGACTAACTCATTATGGAAATCTATGGAGCATAGAGCACACACTAAAAGTTCCCAAAGGTAAATCAAGAAAACGACTAACTAGTTGGAAGAACAATTACACCAACCAACACTAGAGCAACTTACCGGTGCAAGTGAAACTTGAATACGAAATAACCCTCCAGGTATACTCTACAAAGAATGGCCTGATGTCTTCCATAGGTACTATGGTATACTATTGCAGTCACCTGTGTAAGTCCCTAAAATAAAGGCAACTAGGTTGCTAGATCATGAACAATCATCAGGTGGGTACAATCGACAGTCGGGTGGACTGCAATGAGCAAGGTATCAAGCCCGAAACCTATCAAGGGTATCCAAAGAAAGTGTTCTGGAAGACGAATGAGGACCTCAAACAGATTCGAGACCCATGAAGCTCTGTCACAAATGCGATCAACGGAATCCCAAGACAAGTCCTATATACGTGTTCCCCACTACACTTGGTCTGGCTTTGGAGGGGTTATCTCCACTACCTTTCTACATGCAACCTCGTGTTTAGCCCCTTTGTTAGAGGGGGCTCTCGAATAATTTCCATGTTACTAGACTTCTACACTCCTTAGCGCAGACTCATATGTTTGTTTTATAGCCTTGAAGAGTTTCCTCTCCAACCTAAATCAAGGCTCTAGCCTAATCTAGTTGATGGACCGTACAAACATAAAGTCTAGTAAATTTTAATTAGCGATCTTTTTGCTAGCTTGATTTACTCAAAAGGGTACGGTAGTGCAACTGATGGTGTTAAGACTCTTGCAAAAAATGATGAAACTTATGTGAACAATGGCAAAGAATGATTATATTTCCTTTTTTTTTTAAATGCTTTTAAGATGAGAAGAAAACACATCACCATGCTAATTTCTTTTCTTTTTCAAATAGCAATGCAAAGAAAATGATAGGAAAGAAATATATCTAATAAACTAAGTTTTTTTTAATATATTTTCTTCCAATCAATGTAGAAATAACAAAAGATTCTAAAAGAAACTGATGAATGCATGATTCTAAAAGATTCTTAAAATTTCAAGCTAAAAATAAGTTTAAAAAGCTAGAAAACACAAAAAATATTTTAAATGAAAAAGCAATCTATGATGGAATACAACCTAGGATAAAAATGCTTATGACAGAGACCAAGAACCCTAATAGATATAACTCTTGACAAGGAAAAGGATGACTACCTCTCCTTAAACAAAAATTTTCTCAACAGGTACGTTGCTGACAATTCAATAGCCAACGTGTGCACGCGAGTTGTGTAAGGTCAAAGCGTGTGTACATGCATGTAGACCGTATGCAGGCCACGTGTACCTATGAAACTCTTAAAAAATGAATAGACAAGCAATCAAGAACTGGTAGAGACTATTGGTATTGAGAACCAGAATCTCTTGAAGACTCAAAAACTTACTTTGATAGAAAAAGAAAACAATTGAAGGAAAATTTCATAGAACAAAACCAATCTGAGGTGAAACCTAAGATACAAAACTTCAAAAACAGAGACTAGAATGAGTTCCAGAAAACACCTGAGAAGGATTACTTCTGGCAGGGGAAAGGATGACTGCCTCTCTAAAAGAAATTTTCTAAAATCATACATGTGACTGACACTTCCTCAGCTAGCGTGTACACGCAGGCTGTGTGAGGGTAGGGCGCGGGTACATGCATGTAGACCTTATACAATCCATGTGAACCTCTATGGATCTCAAAAAAAAAGATGCAGTCAAGAAAAGAAACATAGATAAATGGTATGGAAGACCAGAATCTCTGTTAGCTCAGACTTTTGTAGAAACTTTAAAAACAAGGAATGAAACCAGTTTTTAAAAATACCCAAGAAAAATATTCCTAGAAACCCTAGATATCCCTAGTATGGTCACCAATTCTGTTACGAGTGGGAAATCCCTCTATGGACTAGAACTTAGGGTTTTATCATGCATGCAGAAGAGACCTAAATATTCCTACTTTCTACCATCATCCCGGACTTAATCCCTATTATTCTTAAGCAAATACGTAGTTAACAAGATCAAGTGAGCATACCTTATTTTGGGCATTTGATATCAATCCTTCTTCACGCTCGATCTCTCTTTGATTGCAACTCTCCTCCCAAGGCTGACCTGCATTCAAACAAGACAAACAAAGAACTCCACATGCATTTGATCTACAAATTAATGGGTTAGAGATTTAATCAACATGTATGCAATAAACCATGAAAACCTCATATGGTGGGATGAGAAAAGTACTTCTTTTTTGTTAACTTCACTAAAGAAAATTACAATGATGAATCTGACCACTACTACACGAACTTGGTTCAGGGCTCCTCTTCAACTATCCTCCAACTTATTTTCTCTATACTTCTCTTTGCACAAGGATGGCTAAATCTTGGGACAAAGGGAATGTGCAATCGGGTATAGTTTATTTACTATGATTCTCCTTCTCCAAATGGGACCCCTAACCCTTCTTTTATAGGCTAGAATAAGCTAGGTATTTGGTCGAATTTTCGGCCATGCATGGTCGAAAGGTTTAGTTAACTTACCCAAGGTTGTTTGTTCTGTCAACAACTTTCCTTTTTCCTTTCTTTTGTAGGTACACGCGGGTTGTCTTGGGTCATCTAGCATGTACACATGTGCAGTAATGTAGCAGGGCACATGGGCCTTTATAAAAGGGGTTTTTAAGAAGAGTTGTTCAATAGTGTTTTGGTAAAGAAGGAATCTGAGATGGCCTGATGCCAGGTAAGCATGTCTGGTGAAAATTAGGGTTATAACACTATGGAAGACGAGATGAGGCTCCCTATATTTGGGGGAGATGGGTCTGAATACCCTAATCAACACTAGTTCCTATGTGAATATGTATGGAATATTAAAATTTTCACCAACGAAGTAGTAAACAAAACCTAGTTTAGTACTACCCTTCAAGATCGCACATTAAGCTGGTACATGAAGCTTTTCCAAGGAATTTCACAACCTAAGACACTAAATGAGATCAAGAATGCATTAACTGTATATTTCAAGAAACCCAAGTCAGAGTCACAATGTATTACAAAGCTAAAAGAGATCAAACAAAAGGTATCTGAGCCTGTCTGAGAATTTGACCAGATATTTAAGAGCTTAACAAGCGAATTGAATTTTCAGATCCCTGATGAGGAGAACAAAGAGTGGTTCATTGCTGCCATTTTGCCGCAGATCAGATTTCCTCTGATGCAATAGAAGATTTCTTCATAGGTTGAGGCATTGGATATTTCCACGAAGCTAGAATCAACCCCTATGGGAGAATCTAGTTCATGTATGACCAGGATCTTGAGTCAGCTAACTAGTTTGTCCCTCCATGTTGAAGATATGAAAAAAGACAAGGGAAAATATAAAAGAGAATAAATATGGTGTGTCAGATGTAGATCAAAGGGCCATGATAATGAACACTATCCCCTATTCCATGAATACTTGGCCTCTAGAGCTCCGATCCCTTTGAACCAAGTCACCTTACCCTGGTGCGAAGTATTCCAAAATAGACATCGCACTGGTGAGTGCTATTACATGAAAAAATATGTTCAGACTCCTACAAATTTATATTACATGTTTTATAAGTCCATGGGACATCATGATAGGTATTGTAGGGCTTATGATCTCATGCATGAAAGGTCAAGATATATATACAAAATTCAAGGCGAAGTACAACAAGAAGGAAACACTACACAGTACAACTCCCCTGGGAGAGAAAACTTCAATCCTCACAGTGGATTCAAAGGATGAGGACGAGGAGGAGGTATGGGTCAAGGCTGAGGACAGATCATTAGTTACAACTGCACACAAATAGGACACCTCACAAGGGACTATTAGAACCCTTGCACTACTTGCAGCTACTGCAACTCCTTCGATCATGTTATTGAGAAATGTATAGCATTGCTAGCTAAGCTTCAGGAGAGATGAGGACCTCATCAAAACCCGCAAGTGAAATTGATATATGTTGAATCTCATGGAGAATACCCTAGATTCGTTGTTATTACTAGAGAAGGTGTTTTTATAGGAGAAGACGTATTGATCCAAGGAAAGACTACAAAAGACTCAAGAATCAGGAAAGTTGCAGAGAAGACCCAAGATTTTGATGCAAAGAAAGAAAGACAAGTCTTTGAGGAGGCAAGAAAAGAGTTCAAACCAGATCAAGTCTCTTCATCAAAAACACGACCGTAAGTTAGAGAATATGGAATGCCTCAGGCATTTGATCAGTCTGCTTCGCCAAGAGAAGGAAAAAAGGTAAGCAAGTTCATGGAATTTATATATACTTGTATTAAGTTGATTCGGGATTAGAGCGTTGTATAAGGACTACAAAACTTAATCAGACAGTATGAGCTCACCCCTTACTGAATAGGGAAGTACACCAAATCACTAAAAAGATAAGTACAAATAAGGAGTTACATTTGAATGCTCAAATAGGCGAATATGATATAGACTATGTGGTCCATGAAGTGGTTTGGAGGTCAATGTCATGATGAAGAAAACTTGGGCACTGATGGGAAAACTGAGGTTGATCTACTCCCCTATCAGGCTCAATATGGCTAATCAATAAATTTTCATCCCTTTTAGATGATTGGAACATGTCCCTGTGGACAACGATGGAGTAAGAACGCTTGCATATTTTTAGGTAATTGAGATAGTTGATGATAGTTGTCATTACCCTGCGCTGTTACGAATTGATTGGGCTTTCAATAATTCCATTGTGGTTGATTTAAAGAAAATATGAATGATGTTTGAAAGATATGGACTTAGGGTCATTTCACCCTTAGATCTAGATGAAGGTCAGCGATACAAAGAACCCATCAGAGAAGAAGACCCCGCATATGAACTAGAAAACATATACAAATTAATAGCCAGATAACAAAATTACATTAATCCTATGGTCGATGGAAACTTAAGTTGGTGAAGTGATAGTGCATGTTCATCAGAATCATAAGAATCACTGGAGAACTGGCAAAATGAAATGTATGAGGTATCTACAAGAATATGTGCTAGATTAACTATATAAGTTCGTTGGATCGACACAAAAATAAGTAACTTACCCACCTTTGATGGTATAAATCCTTTAGAAACATTCTTTTCGGAATTTGAAGAATATGTACCAATGCAAAAAATATTGTTGGCGATGGATGAGGCCCTGAAAGAAACCCCAATGAGATGGCGGGGGACACAAAAAAACAACATTACATATTGGGTATAATGTTGTACCTTGATGATAGCATGGTTCTCAACACAAGTAGAAGGCTGAAAAGTTCAGTGCATAGGTATATGATTCCCAAAGGACCATATGCGAAGTTGCAAGGAAGCCTGGAGCAACATCTCACAAGAGTAGTGGGTACACAAATTCAATAACACACTGGACACAACACCTATCAACTGGTACCGTCAAGCAGAGCTACACCTCATCACTACAGATTGGGAAGGTATGACTCAGAATTTTGTAAACACCTTCTTATTTGAAAGTCAATATCCTTTAGTAGATCAATCATTGCAAATTATAAGACAGAAATTATTCAAGGAGGCATATAACCTCCCTTTGGAGCAAGAAGAGGATGAATGGACCACGCCTCTCCAGAAACTGCAAGGTTGTTACAACATCAATGTTGATGAAGACGATGATCCAAGAAAGGTGAACATCGCCAAAACAAAAGGCAAAAGAGATGTGGAAGGACCAAGAGTTGATTTACCATTCATTGGACAACTTATTAATATTAGGAAAGTCAATATTGGAACATAGCAGACACCAAAGTTTGCAAATGTTGGATATTACTGGGATGCTACCACTATTGACAAGATTATAGAATTATTGCATGAATATCAGGACTTGTTTCCAACCAAGTTCACTGATATGAAGGGAATTAAAGTGCCTATGGGAGAGATGAGGATCCCTTTGAAACCAGATGCAAGACCAGTCAAACAGATACCCTACAGACAGAACCATAAATATAAGGAGAAAGTGAAGATTGAGCTTGACCAAATGTTGGAATCTGGGATTATAGAACATGTGGAGGAATCAGAATGGATTATCCCTATGGTGGTGAAAGATAAGAAGAAAAGAGAGATCAGGATCTGTGTAGATCTTAGGAAGTTGAATAATGCCTATTTACATGACCCCTTCCCTATTCCATTCACTGACAAAATGTTAGATAATGTGGGAGGCTAGGAAGTATATTCTTTTACATATGGATTTTTAGGATACCATCACATCTGGATGGCCAAGGAAGATTGCCATAAGACCACATTTGCAACAAAATGGGGGTCCTATAAGTATACAGTGATGCCATTTGGATTGAATAATTCCCCAACAATCTTTTCCAAGGTGGTGGTCAAAGCATTCAAGGATTTTTTGCATAAATTTATCGAAGCATATTTTGATGATTGGACTGTTTTTAGCTTATGGAAAAACCATATTGAATGTCTAAGGATAATGTTGGATAAATGAAGGCAGTTTCAAATTTCCTTGAATCTGAAGAAGTGCATCTTCTTCTCATCATTTGGAGTGATCTTAGGTCATATTATATGCAAGTAGGGATTGTTGGTAGATGCATATAAAATTGCCATTATAGTTGATCTACCCCCTCTTACTTCAGTCAAACAGCTACACACTGCATTGGCACACACAAGATATTACAAGAAGTTCATCAAAGGATATGCCCAAATTAAAACACCCACGGAGAGGATTTTGAAGAAATATTTCCAGCTCATTTGGACAGAAGAATGCCAGTAGAGCTTCAATACACCAAAACAGAAAATGGTTACTGCGCCCATTCTAGTCTTTCCAGATTGGAGCAAGGAATTTCACGTACATGTCAATGCATCTTCCATTTCATTAGGAGTTGTGTTAGAACAACTTGGGAAAGGATATATTGGCCATCCATTATCTTTTTCTATTAGGACACTATCAACAACAGAAGTCAACTACACCACCACTGAGAGAGAAGGGTTAGCCATGGTGTCTGCGTTGCAGAAATTATGCCACTACTTGTTGGGAGGACACTTTAAAATGTTTACTGATCACTCCACGTTGAAACACCTAGTCAAAAATCCAATGTTGGGGGGGATAATATGCATATGGATTCTTCTCTTTCAGGAATATGACTTTGAGATCATAGTAAAACCAGGAAGAATGAACAAAGGTACTGGCCAGTTGTCGAGGTTGGAACATGGAGAAGAGCCAACTAGTTTGGAGGATACACTATCGAATGCATAGTTACTGTCCATTAGAAATATTGATGACCACTTCGCAGAAATAGTCCAATTCCTGTCAACAAGAATGGTACCTAGTCAGTATACAATTCCTCATAAGAAACAACTAGTAGTGCGCGCTGTCGACTTTTCACTTATAGCTGGACAACCATACAAGATGTGACTTGGTGAAATACTGAGAAGATGTGTTATGGAGAAAAAACAACCGATGATCCTCGTGAAAGCTCATGAAGGCATCGCAGGAGAACATTACGCAGGGAAAGAAACTGCGCAGAAGGTGCTTAGAGCTGGCCTTTGGTGGCCTACCATACACAGAGATGCTAAATACTATTATAGATCCTGTGATGTATGCCAAAGAGTTGGGAAACCCTACGAAAGATATGAAATGCCACTAGCACCATAATAGACCCTACAAGCATTTGAGAAATGGGCCATTGACTTCGTAGGACCTATAAACCCACCAGGAAAGTGCACAGGAGCAAGATACATAATTACAACAAGAAAGTACTTGACCATATGAGCCGAAGAAAGAGCAGTCAATGACTATACTGTAGCTATAATTGTGTGCTTCATATTTGATGACATCATAACCAAGTTTGGATTCCCAAAGATCCTTATGAGTGATCAAGGCACACATTTAATAAATAAAACAATTGAAGCCCTGACTAAGGAATTTGCAGTACATCATCAGAAGATCACATCTTACCATCCACAACCAAATAGGACAGTAGAAGCATTCAATAAGATCTTGGAGACAACACTGACAAAGATTTGCAGTGTGAACATGGATGAATGGGATTTAAGAGTACCAATAGTACTCTAGGCCTATAGAACCACTTGCAAAAAGTTAACAATGCAAACCCCTTTTATGTTGGTATATGGTCTCAAAGCCATTGTGCCAATGGAATATTTGGTACCAAGCCTAAGAATTGTTTCCTTTACAAATATGGATGACACTGGCATTGTTCAAGAGAAGCTTGCATAGTTGGTTGAATTGGAGGAAGACATATTTGTTGCATGATTTCATCAACAACTACAGAAGGAAAGAGAGAAGGCCTACCATAACAGGCACATCAAGAAGAAGGAATTTAGACAAGGTGATCTAGTACTGGTATATGACGGTAAGTTCATCAAGCATCCAAGGAATTTCAGAACGCATTGGCTCGAGCCATATGATATCGCCTATGTTACAGAAGGAGGATCTGCGCAATTGAATACCTTGAAGGGATAATGGAAGGAAGGACTAGTGAATGGGAAATGGTTTAATTTGTACTATGGAAACCAGCTCCCTTGTATCTCTAAGTAAAGCATAAGGAAAAGGGTCTAGGTACTAGGTGCAGTTGAAACTGGGTACCAGACACAGAAAATAAAATTTGCACAAGGAACGAGAGGAGGCATGGAGAGGAAAGAAAATGTTGCACTGCGCAGTCTGAAGTCGAAGTAAAATAGAAAGATCAGATATGAAGTGCCTCAAGACGATTCGCGGGTGAGTGTTGGGGGTCTTTTGGTCCTTGGTTATGGAAGTAAGCGAAGAACAAGGGAGAAAAGGAAACATGTGAACTTCACGGAAGACACAGTGACTATTATTGGGTTGAAGTGAGCAAAAGAGTAGAAAATATGGAGTGAAGTCCAAGAAAGCAAGCTATTGGATGAGGAGATCGAGGATGATAGGTAAGAAAAGAAAAAGGATCATGGGAAACTTAGAAAGAGGAAAAATCCATTGTTATATTCTTTGGATCACTACGCGAGAAGGAAGGAAAGGTAGGTTAGCAAAGCCTTGAAAACACGAGTCAAGTTGACCTAGGGTTTCAGACACCTAGGGTTTTGGTATCTAGGGTTTTGACACCTAGGTTTCAGCCTAAGGATCTCGGTGAGATATTGTAATGTATAAAATAAGAACCTACATGAGAGAAGGAGGTTCGATCTAGTGGTTTTCATTGTTGTTGTGTGATTGGATGAGTAATATCAAGTAGGAGAGAAGTGTTGAGCATGAGATCCTTATGTATTGTAATATCTTCAACTAGGTGTTAAGATCAAATCTGCATATGGGTGTGTAGGGAGGGGAGGGATAGAGAGAAGAAGAGAGAATATCTATTGTATAAGTGTGTAGTTCAGATCTATATTATTTCATCTTAATATATCATAATGCACATTTATGTGGCTGTATCCCTAGAGAGATGTTCAAGCACGTATATTTGTGTTATGTGTGATTGATGCTCTGTTCTTGTCATTTGATACACTTCTATTGCAATATAGTGGTAGATATGATAATATGTATGGAATAGATCTAAGATGATAAGTGATATATGCATGATGTGCTGTTCCAGTATTAGATCCACTTGATATTTACCTTGGTTGTATACATCTCTATCCTACAACCACCCCATAGCTTCTTTAGGTGAGACTACATCTACTTCACAGGTGTAGCCGAAAGGGCTAGTAGTTAGGGATTATTTGTGTGATCTTGGAGCTAAAGCCTGGGTCTGCCCCTATGCCAATAATGCATAATCTCTCCTGAAGAAAGCAATGTTTCCCAAGAGAAGGAGAATGAACATAACATACAACCAGCAATAACACCTTCGACTATGGTTATAATGGAAGAAACAGATCAGGGAGGAAACACAATTGAACCACATGATCCTAATAAGGATGTAACTCCTCCTCCCCCATTCCCTAAAAGGTTGATGATAGCAAAACCTGCTTTGTATCCTAACTTCAACATTGTAGGGGAAATCAAGAATTTATATGTTAAAATCCCACTCCTGCAGGCTCTGCAACACCTCCCAATTTATGCAAAGAAAATCAAGGAATTATGTGGGAGGAAGCCTGTTAGGAAAGTCAAAAATTCATCATCAACTGTTCATGTGGCAGAATCCTTGTCTAATATCATTTTAGGGATATAAGAACTAGTCAAATATGCAGACCCAGGGAACCCCATAGTAACAGTTCAAATCCAGGGTTGTTCTTTTCCAAATACACTAGTAGATTTGGGGGCAGCCATCAACATCCTGACCATGGAGACCTACAACACCCTAGGTTTCAACTCCTTCAAACCTACCCCAATTAATTTATAATTGTCTGATCGATCAGTGGTTAAACCGGTCGACACATTACATGATATAGCAATTTCAGTCGACTCTTGGAAATATCCAACAGATTTCCTCATCATCAACTCAAGAAGTGGACTCGAAGGGAATCCATTAATACTGGGAATACCATGGCTCACAATAGAATATGCATACATAGGATGTGATATAGGTAATATGGAAATAGCTAGAGGAGGCATTACAAAGAACCTCATCCTATATCCTCCAGCCAAGACAAGCTCGAGTATCAAACATTCGCAGTTTCCACCATGAAGATATCCAGAGAAGGATCTATGATCCCCTCTCATGCTAGAAGAATCTCTCAAACTCAAGAACCAATTAGAGGATGACGTGATCAGTGGTTTCATCAATATCCCATCCATTGTAGGTAAATCAATGTGCCAAATTCTCAAAGTTGTTGTAGATTGTGAAGCGTAGGGAGACTCGCTGGAAGATTTGATGGAACAACAAATCCTGACCACCGTTGTTCATAAAAATAGATCAGTTGAGATTAAACCAGGGAAGTCTCTGAATGTCAACACCAATTTGTATGAGAGACAACAACAAAAATGGATTAAAATCCTTTCTAAATATCAACAAGATTTTGACTGGTAGTATTTTGGCATGAAATGTATTGATCCGCAGCTCTGCACACACCATATTTATATTGAGAAATATGCCTGACCTATCCGAAAACCCCAAATAAGATTGAATCCCCATCTCAAGGACATTGTCAAAGAATAATTACAAAAGTTGTTGGATGTATATTTTATATATCCTATCTCAGATAGTTGGTGGGTTTCCCCACTAGTGATCGTTCCCAAGAAGAATGAGAAATGGAGAATTTGTGTAGACTACATGGAACTCAGCAAAGCCACCAAGAAGGACCACTTCCCCCTACCTTTCATCGATCAGGTCTTGGATACCTTAGTAGGAAATAAATTATTCTCTTTCCTAGATGGTTTTAGTGGCTATAATCAGATCCAGATTTCCCTGGAAGATCAAGATAAAACTACATTTACGTGCCCCTGGGGTACGTTTTCACACATAATATTTCCCTTTGGATTATGTAATGCTCCTGCCACATTTCAGAGGGCCATTCTAAGAATACTTTTTGATCTTATTAGTGAAGGGCTTGAAGTTTACATGGATGATTTCATTCCTAATGGAGATGACTTTGATCAAGCTCTAGACTATCTGGAGAAGGTACTCGAACAATGCATTTCTACCGGGTTATGTTTAAGTCATGAAAAATGTCATGTAATGATGATTGAAGGTGTGGTACTAGGGAATTATATTGTTGCATATGGAATTAGGGTAGACCCTGCAAAAATAGAGGTAATCCTTAATCTACCTACACCATGTAAACAAAATGAGGTAAGTAGTTTCCTTGGTGCTTCAGGATACTATCATGGATTTATGGAAAATTTTGCAAGAATTGCTGCACCTTTACATGATTTGACTGGTAATGCTGAATTTTAGTGGACTGACAAGTGTGATGTGGCATTCGCAGGACTCAAAAGGCTGATTTCGATAGCACCGGTGCTAAGAGGAGCAAACTGGAAAATACCATTTCACATCTCCACTGATGCATCAGATATCACCATAGGCATTGTCCTTAGACAGGAAGAAGACAAGAAACCCTATGCTATTTATTTTATCATCAAGAATCTCACTCTCACTAAATCCAATTATACAGTAACCAAAAAAAAAAAATAACTATTATACATGCCATCAATAAATTATGTCATTATATAACAAGATATCTAGTTATTCTGTATACTGATCATTCTGCCATTAAATATATAGCTAATAAACCTATTAATAATGGATAGATCACTCGGTGGTTATTTGAATTGCAAGAATTTGACATCACCATCAAAGACCAACCCCGGAGTGAAAATCTTGTTGTAGACTTCCTGTCCCGCATACCCAAAACAAATGATTTATTTATGGTTGAAGACCAATTTCGGACGAGCATCTGTTCGTTGTCACTACTACGCCACCTTGGTATGCTGATGTGGAAAATTATCTGGTAGCTGGGAAAATACCAGCACATCTATCATCAAGAGAAAGAAAATTGATTGTCCAGCGTAGCACACGATTCACCTGGATCGATGAATATCGTTTCCACACATGGGTTGATCTCCAGGTTTGCATATGTGTCTGAGCTGACAAAATATATGACATATTGAAGGTAGGACATGATGATCCCTATGGTGGGCATTTTACATATCGCAGGACTGGATATAATATTTTACATATCGCTTATTATTAGCCCTCAATATTCATAGATGCAAAGAAATATGTTTAGGCTTGTGACAGTTGTCAATGGATGGGTAAACTAGGCTAGGCTGATGAAATGCCCATAAAAACACAATTAGTTGCACAACTATTAGAGAGATGGGCACTATACTTCGTTTTCCCCTTCAATATGAAGTCAAATCAGAAGGCCTATATTCTAGTTTCAATGGACTACATGACCAAATGGGTAGAGGCAGAAGCGTTACCAAACGCAATGGAGGAGGTAGTCATTAAGTTTATTTTCAAATTATTTGTATGCTATGGACTACCCAGGGAAGTAATCACTAATGGGGTGTCACAATTTACATCTCATAGAATCACAACCAACCTAAACAATTATCATATTAAACACATAGTTACTTCTCCATACCAGCCACAGGAAAATAGACAAGTAGAAAGCACCAATAAAGTCTTGGAGGTGATTTTGACAACAACCATCTCAACAAACCGATAGAATTGGGCAACTGAGCTTCCAAATGCCCTATGGGATTATCGCAGAACATGGAATAACACCAATATGTACTATCCTTATCACTTAGTATATGGTAAAGAACATATTTTTCCAATCGATTTTGAGATCAAGACTCTAAGGATGGCCTAGGAAATTGGACTGGATCTTACAGAGGCACATAAACAACACCTACACCAGCTCAACAAGTTGGATGAATCACGCATGTCTACCTTGGAGTGCACAACTGTTATTCAACAACAGAGAGTGAACTGGCATGACAAACATATCAAGAAGAAATCATTCCATAAAGGTGAGTGGTCGCTTCTCTATGATTCCAGTTTTCATGATTTTCCTAGAAAATTATAGACAGGGTGGTTGGAACCATATGAAATTAATAAAGTTCATGATAATGGCACTGTCACTCTAATTACCATCGATGGGTCTGAGTCTCCCTTTCTATTAAATAGACATCGGCTATGACTCTACCATTATTCACCTTCAAAATAATCCGTCTGACAAGAAGTAAGTAAGGGCCCTACTGTTCATATCTTGGCTGGTTGGGAAGGTAACCCAACAACCTCAACTCCACAAATGATTATTTTTTAGAACTGTATATATTGTATATAGCTTTCTTTACAGATTTGAATAATTTTTTATTTTTTATTTTTTTTAGGAAAGCTACTTGAGAGAACATGAACTAGAAAAGATGACTGTAATGAATATAATTAACACTCTTTTCTATTCCTTGCTCCTATCTCACTTTGCAAAAACTTAGCAAATAAAACCCCTATTTTTTTCAAGAAAATGAACATGCTTATGGACCATCCAATATGTATATTATTGCATAAACTTACCCATAGAAATTGAATGAATTTAGGTGATGACTAATCAAATATAGATTCAGTAAAAAAAAAAAATGTATGTGGGAGTTTTTAATCAGATGGGTAAAAATTTGAACATCGTCATTGTTGTTCATTTAAAATGAAACAATTGTCATTCGTTTTTAAAGCGATGACTGTTGTTACCTTCGCATGATTGTTGATTCCTTTTCAAATCATTGTAGTTCCTTTGAAAGGAATGATTGTTTTTCCCTTCGTAAGTAATATCGTCTGTCCAAATAACGATTCTTGTTCTTTTTGTCACACTGTTGTTTCCCTTATAATAATTGTTGTTCCTTTTTCAATAGTGTTGTCCATTCGAAAGGAACAATTGTTGTTCCCTTCATGATTCTTTCTTATTATTGTTCCTCTCTCAAAAAAATGACCTTGTTATGTCAGTCACTCCTTTAGATATGACCTTCACTAATTCCTTTTCATCAACACTAGTTCTAATTTGTCATTTGGTGTGGATCATTTAACATACCTTAGTAAACTATTTTTGGATCAATTTCTCCGAATCATCTTAAAAATTGATCACAATTCATTAACCACCATAATTCGTTTATTTCCCCTATATATCTACATATACTTGAATGATAATTTATTTCATATCATAATAAGGAATCTTAAATACATTCTTACTTGGCATTATTACACTTCTTACGCCATCCCTCACTCTTAAGGAGTAGATGAGCCTCCCTTGATAGAGCTTAATTTTATTTTTTTTATCAAAATCAAAATCAAAATAAAGTTTTTTATCAAAGTAATAAACTTCTTCCATAAATAATATCAGGTCTCATCAAGAGACAACCTACCATGATCATCAGATAATAACATAGGTGACATTCCCACTATGGCTACCACACCAGGGCAATGACCTTTGGCATTTTTTTGTCAAAGGACAAGAGGTCTCATCACGATCCGACTTGTTCACTTAGGTTACAATCTAGTGAGTGGCATTATAATCATTTGTCCACCAAACCAATATAATGGTCTTCTTGGAAAAATACAATTCAAACTATTTATTAAGGATACAGGCTCATCTATGGGTTAAAAGGAAACCCTGTCGAGGCTATGGACACCTGCTGGCAGTAGTGGCTCTGCCTGTCGTATCAAATTTTATCTTAAATATGCCAAGTTTTAGTGTGTTGTTATATTTACTTTTCTAAACAATGAGGTTATCACTCTAGATATATCGAATAAAAAGGGAAAGTAACAATGTTATGATATGTGGAAAATTTTAAACATGTGAACAAATTTAAAATATTTCAGAATCTCTTTTTTCCTCAAAGGGTTTCTAACTTAGGTAGACAATTTGAATTTCCCACACAAAGTGATGATTATCATAAATACCGTTAAAGTGTTTTTTGAAAAATTATTAATGATTGTCTTTTCCAGTGGTAGAGATGGTATAGAAATCACACCTCGCAGGAACTCCCCGCCATTATTACACTCGAACATATGATGGTCAAGGTAGACCTTTCCATTTATGTGGGGCAGATGCTCGACACGTTTACCGATAGATTTAAATAAGTGCAGTAAATATGAAAAAAAATCAATTTTTTACATATACACAATGGTGTTCTATATTTTCTATTTCTGTTGTTTGAAAAACTGGTTGAGTTAAGCTACAACAAGGAGAATTAGTCATCCTCACCTGCTTACAGAAATATGGGAGGCCGAAGTGTGTGATGGGAACCAATATTACTACAGGTAACTGAGCATGCAAGATAAATCCTACATTGTCTGGGGTGGACAAAGTAATCCAACCAGTTGCAAGGATATGATACAAACATCACGATCGAATTCTGCCAGAACTTGAAGGGAGAAATATCCATGGTTCGATATATATGAATTCCAGTCACTTAGGAAATCATAACAGAGGTTATAAGCATTCCTAACATAGGCATACAATGGATTGGAAGATATACAATGCTCAAAGAATCTCTAGAATCCTTCGTAGACCCTGGAGAGGAATTGAATAAAAAGTGAAAGGGACTTAACCCCAGCATGCTCAGCGAATCCTGGAAAGAACTGGCAGGTTTCATATAGAGGTATATCACCTACGATAGAAGGTATGATGTGATCTGGCTGCGCCACCTCAAAATAATAGCAACGCTCAAACAACGGTTAGTGATCAATTTACCCTTTTTTTCTAAATGCTATGTTGCATGAGTTTTCCATAAGAACACAGAAGACAAAAGATCTCGTTACCATCATTAACCACCATGGATTGGTAAAAATGATAGTAAATAAATCCCTGATTCAAACCTAAATAACCTGGGGTGATCTTATTAAGGGAAATAGGTATCTACAATTAGAAAAATCTGAATTACATCATGAACACCCAACCCAGGGAATTGAAGTAGCACAGGAAGGGGAAGCCACTATCCAAATGGAAGTTCCACCTCCTCAATCTGAAGTCGAGGAAAACCTTGTTGAAGTAGAAGAGACTCAGACTTCACAAGTAGAGGCATCAATGAGAAAGTGAAAAAGTGCAATTACTACTCTTAAAACCCCCATTAAGAAGAAGCAGATAGAGAAAACAACCTGAAGAAATTGAGGAAATAAAAGAATGGCCTAAAATCTAGGAAATGATAGAAAAAATTGAAGAAATGCAAGATATAACGTAGACAGAGAAACCCTTGTAGGAATATGTTTAGGAGGTTGAATAGACAGACCAAACCCCACAAGGAAAACGTCAGGAAGATACCCATCCAGTACTGAGACATCTCATAGAACAATTCCTGAAAATATATGAGGTAGAGATAGCCCAGGTTCTAGGGATTCTAGGGACCTCAATTAACAAAGACACAAGTAGGCCAAAAGAATACCAAGAACCGAATTATTCTCAAAAACCTACTAAAGATTTCCCTCACATTGAGATGTCATTTCCATAGGATACAACACAAGAAGAACCTCATACTGAGGTAAATAGCCAGACAATGCAAGAAGAAGAAACAAAAGAACAACTATTGATAGATGAGGGTAAGGAAAACCCTGACAGTCCACAAAAATAGAAATTAGGAAAAATCCACAACAAAATTACAAGGATAAAATAGGAGAACAAGTTATTAAAAAGAAGGGTTAAAAGGATTAAAGTGTTAAGGTAGAAAGTTGGAAAGATTAAGGAAATTATCAAAGAACTAAGAAAACAACTAGATCAAGCCAACAAGGCCCATGAAAGAAACAAGACTAAAAGACATAGAGCACAGGGAAGGAATCCTCTTTCTAGGAGGGCAATTCAAAACATTTATGTAGGAACACAGACAGAGCTGCATATTCTTGAAGAGAAAACAGAAATGGAACTTTAGACTGATATTACAACAACAAAAATGGTAGTTGTTCAAAATGCGTTAGAAACAAAGGCTCAACTAGGAATTCTAGGGGGAGAAACTGCTCAACCTGAGGAAGTGATTCCCACTCCTCTAGAGACCAAAGATGCAGAAATTCAGACAATAGTCCCAACAATGAAAGAAGAAGACTATCAGACTTAAGAGATAGCTCAGTTTCAAGATCAGAGTGCCATCATTGATAGACTAGAAGCAGAGCTGGTAAAATCCCCAATCATTGACTCAAACCAGAGATGAAATGGTGACCATTGCAGAGCACCAAAGAGTTGTTAAAAAATTAAAACCATTTTGGCAACAGAAAATGAGACTGATGTTGAGATGACTAAGGCTCAAGGGAAGACAAAGAAAATACAAGGTCAATTGGAAAAAGCTTTGGAGAAAATCAAAGCGATTTGTGATGTCTACATTGATGCAATAGATTATAGAGCTACTTCTACCAATTATACTTTGTTTTTATTAGAATTCTACCTATTGTTGAGGGTGAAATCTATTCAAGAAGGTAAACCAATTAAATTCACCACTATCTCTGAATTTGTGTGATGTTTTAGAGAGCGGGAAGAGAAAGTACAATATTTTCTTTGCGAATTATACTTCCATAAGTTCATTTTGGAAGACAACAGATGAGATAACCCTGGTCCTTTTATTGGATATATACAAATTCAATCATTTCTATCCTTCACCGGAAATCATGTCAGGTGGGCTAAATCCCACAAAAATTTCATGAAGAGAGAAATTGGGTTAGATCTCTTGATCAGAGGAGAACCACCAAAATGTTTTCCATCCATCATGTGACATAGGAAATTCATGAAAATGGAATGGGTGAGAGGCTCTTCAGGTGATATTCACCAACATGTTATACGATCATGCATGACATATTTTAGGGAACTCAAAGAATAATCTCTTGCCTATCCAAGTTAAGGTGGGATGCCTCCCCAGATGAAGTAAATATTAGGGAACCCTTCAGTTTCAGGAATTTACTTGTAGCCACCTTCAGAATAGAAAGGTATGCCAGAATGATCTAGAAATAAGGACCTTCCTAGATTGGGTGCAGATATAATCCCCCTATTATCTGGTTTCCTCCAGAGGATTACCAGAGAGATTATCAAATTAATAGAAAGAGGGAAGACACTACTTTTGGAGAACTCAAACGTAAGAATGGGTTCAGGGTACCTGGTGAACCTACTTTTCTTCCTTACAACATCATTTCTTTACATGTAAAAACTTATCTTGCATGAGGGCATGCAAGAAGGTAAGCTGGGGAGTAATTTTGGGTTATGAAAAGGTACAAATATTCCCCTCATTCTCATGGTTTATGATATAATCTCGATTGACTTTTCTGTTACTTAGGAATAAAATAGAATAGAAAATGATTAAAATGTCTTCCATAAATATTTTTGAGTTGTATTTTATAAATTCTAAAATATGGTTGGAATTGTTTGATTTTGTTATAAGAATGGGTAAATATTGCTAAACCCACGATAGCTAAAGAGATTTTGGAGATATGTAAGCTATTGGAGGTTAAGGATATTAGGCGCAAAACAGTTTCAAGAGAGATTGGTTATCTATTTTTTAAACTTCATAAATAGGAATAGTGATCTCGAGGATCTCTCGATCCTCAGAATACCTTAATTTACCCATATTTTGTAATATATAAAGGGTAGTGGATCCTAGAAAGAATCATCTAAGAATTTTATCCAGGCATTTGGAACTCAGAATCGCTTTGCACAAACAAATTTTGTAAATGTTGGATCAGTTATGGAAATAATAAAGGCTTTGAACATTTTCATCATTCTTTCATATTGAGTTTCTAGCAGCAATACCTCTGAGGACCAAGGGCCCAGTCTGAAGGAGTTACTGTATCGATCTATAATTGTATCAGTTTGATTTTTGTTTTATGGTTTAAATTCCCTTTGCAGTAATTAAGATAAATGTGTGAGTGTGTTAATACTTTCATGTTGTTCGGTTGCAGAAGACAGATGCTTCATTGTGAAGGTTATCGATTGTTGTTCTAGATTCCATCTTGTTGTAGTTTAATTCTTGACAGTTCCTCTCATTTTCACATGCATTGTTCCTTTTCTCTTAAACTAGCATTGGCTATCCCTTTTGCTTAGTTTAGTATTTGTTGTTCCTTTTTTCCTAAATTAGCATTTGTTGTCCCTTTTTCTTAGTTTAGTATTTGTTGTTCCTTTCCACTAAATTAGCATTTATTTTTCCTTTCATTCACTGTTCTTTCCTCAATTTATAGTACTTAGTTATTTCTTTCTAGCAGATTAGATAGTCGTCAATAGATTAGTTCATTAATCTTTTCCATAGATTCAATTCCTATTTCTTAATTATATCAATTCAGCAATTCAATTCATGATTTTAAGTACATTATAGATCAGATTTCAATCATCTTTAGTAACAACATAGTTTCATAATTTTAATGAATGTGTGAGGAACTCGATTGTTGATAAACTCAGATTTTCTTTAACTACGTGATTTTAACCTCTATGAGCTATCTACATAGACTTTGTTGATATTCTTGAAATAAAAGATGAATCCTCAGGTTGATAAAATAATGTTAAACTAAAGTTGTTTTAGGACATATTTAGATCCCAACACCATAGATGGGTGGTGGTTGTATGTAAGCATTATGGTGTGTTGTAGTACCGATTAATCCATCCATCACGCGAGACATCCCAGGTTTGTCCTAGCTGAATGGTACAGGTCTCGAGGCGTCAGGTAGTACTCTATATAAGTAACTTGACTTAGCATAAATGAGGTCGTATTGTTGAGCCTTGTTAATGGTTTCCTCTTTGATGCAGGAGCATCTGCACGTCATCAAGCGAGCCAGCGCGCACGGAGAAAGAACCTACAGCTGGACAGTTCCAGCACACACATTTTGAAATGCTTTGGAGATTGTTGCGCCGTCGTTTGGATGAGGCATTCAAAGCCAAGTGCGGTTGTATTGTATTAGTAGATAGGAAGGCATTTATTGGAATTAATGTTGTTAGATAGGAATTAACTGTAGATTAGACAGTTTTAGCTTTGGAGAGGGGAAACGGAGTATGGACACCCTCCCGTGTATCATTGTATTATTATTCAGATTCTCATTCATTCATACAGGAGCAAGAGAGAGAGCAGAGCCATGAGAGAGCCTGTGAAGAGACTCCATGTACAGTTGTTGAATTAATAGGAAGAGCCTGATTCAATTACCATGGATGTGTTTGATACTTTTGTGTTGCTGATGTTATGCTTTTGTTTACTTGCTTCATTTTATGCG